>CM067359.1:39552525-39600025 GCA_034401795.1 Chaetoderma sp. LZ-2023a
GTAATCATGCCATTTTTCATAGTTCTACTTAGTGTTCCTTCTTTTTCTATTTCATTAATAAGTTTTAAGAACAAAGGCTCAAAAATGTGATAAAAGCATCGGTAAAAATTCAGTGGTTATTCCATCTCTGCCTCAGGGCTCTTGTTCCTTTTCATACTGAAGAGTGATGTTTTTATTTCAGCTGTAGTTACATTACTATCACACTCATGTTGATCAGATTCAGGGACATCATTGGAAATAGTAGATAATATTTTATGACGTTCATTTTCATCAGTACCCTTATGAGCATACAACTCTGTATAATATTCTTGTACTCTATTTAATATAGAAAAAGTATCTGTCAAAATTTCACCATTCTCATTATATAAGGTATTAATCGTATTGCCCGTTTGCCGATGCCTCTCTAATCCTAGAAAAAAATGGGTGGATCTTTCGCCTTCCAAGGACCACTGAGCCTTAGAACGCAATATAGCTCCCATGCATACATTTTCCTCGATGGTCTTTAAATCATACTCTAATTGGGCAATATATTCTGCATTGACATAATTTTTACTTAGCTCTTTTTCAAGCTGAAATTGTACCTTTGTCATCTTTTCACGTTTTTGATAACTTTTTCTGTCGACAATATCTCTGTGAGTAGGACTTTATTGCATATTTTAAATTGTCCCACCATATCAAAAAGGATGTAGAATATAAATCAGAATTTCTCTGTTCTTCTATTAAATTTGCAATTCCATTTTGATAGTCCTCATCTATTAGAACAGAGTTATTCAAAACCCATGAACCTGGGCCTTTTTCCTGACAATTAAAATCCAGAAGTAAATTAACAATAGAGTGGTCACTTTTACTTGTTTGAGAATAACCAATGTATGTAACAAAAGGCTTAAGAGAGGTGCTTAGCAGAAAGTAATCAATCCGACTTTGTGTTAACATACTATCTGCTAAGCCCCTTCGGGAATATTGCTTGCGCATGGGATAGCGCCACCTCCAAATATCTTCAAGCCTTTTGTTTGCCTTACACTGCTTTAGAAATGCACTTGACTTATCTGGTATGTAATTCTTTGTAGGGTATTTATCTATAGCAGACAATGTAACATTAAAGTCACCAGCAATAATAATATGTTCTATTAAACCAATTTTGTTATTAACATAGTTAAAAAAATTATACCTTTCACTTGCAATATTAGGGGCATAAATGTTAAAAATATTTAATAACTTATCATTAATATTACATTTGATGTGCATAAAACGACCATCATCATCTTTGTCAACAAAGGAAACAGCATCTTTAAGATTATTCTTAATTAGGGCAGCCACACCTCTTCTGTCATTCGAGGCATTGCTGTAATATATTTCACCAATGAACTTTCGCTTTAATAATTCAGTCCATTCATTATTCCAAAAAGTTTCTTGAATGAGCATGATGTCATAGTGATTGTCATTCATTAAACCCACAAGCCTTTCAAAATTGCTTACATTTCTCATTCCATTTACATTATATGAGGCAATTCTAAGCATAGCTAAAATAACAAAAAGAGGAAAAGACAGCCGGATCAGTGTACAATACATTATGTTTTATCACGCACTGGACTTTGTTTGTTTCTATTTTTCTTTAGGATTGGTGGCTTGGTATACTTGAATCTGAATTTTCCATCTAGACTCAATGTCTTGTGTTTTTCAGTGTCAATTTGAGCAGTGTTCATGTCAGTGCTTGGTGAACTGCTGTAGTCAACCTGCTTGATATCATTGTTTGTAGACGACTCACCTATTTCTGAACAGCTATTATCACATGAGTTATTTCCAACTATGTTTTCACTATCCACTAAACTACTTGTATTATTTTGTTCAGTTATGGTATTACTTGGAATCGAACCTAGGTCTATGGGTTGGGAATCAGAAGCTTTAACCACTTCACCATTTGTAATTTCACTATTGTTAAAATGGTCCATGTCAAGTAGTGGCTGGCTTGGGTTGGCTTTAACAACGCCTGAAGGGTGTATATACTCATCAGTCGGTTCAAACCAGTCCATCCCATCACCATCCGCCTCAATTGATTTGTTAACAATGAACTGATCAGCACAATCATCATCATTAACTTTAACTTGTGTGTCTGAAGTTGAAACATTAACATCATTATTATCACACATATCAATCACCGACTCCAGATGCCCCTCATCATCATTAACTTTAACTTGTGTGTGCGAAGTTGAAACATTAACATCATTATTATCACACATATCAATCACCGACTCCAAATACCCTTCATCCTCATTTACAATCCCTGCATTCCTTTCTTCTCTGGCAATTTTGTTATCTCGCCTGGGTGGACTCAGAGTAGGAAAATCATGTTCATCTAATTCATTATTACCGGGTCTCAATTTTCGCTTTAGTTCACGTCTATCAGAGTTAATAGTTTTTCTGCTGGGACCAATCTCATAATCAGATAACTTGTTTAAGTTCAAAGGATTAAAATCAGTTTTACAACTACATTCCCGTGCAAATCTTCCACACATCTCGCATAGCTGAGTGCAAAATCTAGCACGGTGTCCAGGTAATTTACACTTCCAGCAGGCAAAACTTGGACACTCACGGATTAAATGATTAGGAGAGAGACAGTTTGAGCAAACCTTTTGTTGTTCATTGTGAATAACACGGAAATATTGCTGGCCATCAACTGTATTAAATTTTACACTGTACGGCAATGATTTTATTTCGCTAGGAAATTTGCATGTTACGAAGCGTGTGCCATCTGCAATATCAGTATTCTTATAGCACTTTCTTGTAATAGCAGATTTGAGTATAACACCATAATTTTCAAGTTTCTCCCTAATCTCATCATCAGTGATATAAGCTGGCAGATACATAAAAGAAACCACAATGTTTTCATTAATTAGCATCTTACAGTCAAAGTGCTCACCTTCAATAGTTAATCCATCCGACAGTTGAAACGCTTTATCCTTATCACACATTGTTATCTCATAAGCATCCATTCTCTTCTTCACAATAGCATAGATAGAATCAACACCACAAATTTCACAAACATTTTTTAATATTACATCTGGCTTTACACGTAAATTGTCATTAACAATTATCTCAACAGTTGCCTCTTTCTTATAATTCCGTGAGTTGTTACTCACTCTACCCTCATTAGGAGGGTTTACTACCCCTCCCGTAGCCATCTTGGCCAGGGAGAGCAGAACAGATTGATATCCAAAAGTTATTAAAGAAGCTATATAAAAAACAATCACTAACGCACTAACACTGTATAACACTTAGATTATACAACTGAAATTCTGGGCTTGGATATGAGCACTGAGTAAACACGTCTACACAGTATGACAACCAAAGACTGAATCCACCACAGGCCCATCAGTGTTTTATCTAAGAAATTTTCTGTTTACAAACAATTTCCCGCCAATTTTGCTTCAAAAAGGAGGAATAGAAATGAAGGCCCTACTGCCTGGTTAGCTCAGTCGGTAGAGCACGAGACTCTTAATCTCGGGGTCATGGGTTTGAGCCCCACATCGGGCGAAATAAAATGTTTAAGAGTTAGTCGATAAGCACAGATAGCGTCTAGCTCCACAACTCGGAAGCGACCTCTGATGTGATTAGTTAGTTACACATAAGACAAAGTCAAATCAGTCCCTTTAAACACTCTCATATTTCTTGCAACGCCCATATGCAAGCAACCCTTTCATTTAATAATCAATAAGGTGATCCGGGGAGTTCGCATCATTTCTTAACCTAAGCATATTAAAGAATTTCTACGAGCCTGCCAGGATTCGAACCTGGAATCTTCTGATCCGTAGTCAGACGCGTTATCCATTGCGCCACAGGCCCATCAGTGTTTTATCTAAGAAATTTTCTGTTTACAAACAATTTCCCGCCAATTTTGCTTCAAAAAGGAGGAATAGAAATGAAGGCCCTACTGCCTGGTTAGCTCAGTCGGTAGAGCACGGGGCTCTTAATCTCGGGGTCGTGGGTTCGAGCCCCACATCGGGCGAAATATAATGTTTAAGAGTTAGTCGATAAGCACAGATAGCGTCTAGCTCCACAACTCGGATGCGACCTCTGATGTGATTAGTTAGTTACACATAAGACAAAGTCAAATCAGTCCCTTTAAACACTCTCATATTTCTTGCAACGCCCATATGCAAGCAACCCTTTCATTAAATAATCAATAAGGCGATCCGGGGAGTTTGCATCATTTCTTAACCTAAGCATATTAAAGAACTTCTACGAGCCTGCCAGGATTCGAACCTGGAATCTTCTGATCCGTAGTCATACGCGTTATCCATTGCGCCTCAGGCCCATCAGTGTTTTATCGAAGAAATTTTCTGTTTACAAACAATTTCCCGCCAATTTTGCTTCAAAAAGGAGGAATAGAAATGAAGACCCTACTGCCTGGTTAGCTCAGTCGGTAGAGCACGAGACTCTTAATCTCGGGGTCATGGGTTTGAGCCCCACATCGGGCGAAATAAAATGTTTAAGAGTTAGTCGATAAGCACAGATAGCGTCTAGCTCCACAACTCGGAAGCGACCTCTGATGTGATTAGTTAGTTACACATAAGACAAAGTCAAATCAGTCCCTTTAAACACTCTCATATTTCTTGCAACGCCCATATGCAAGCAACCCTTTCATTTAATAATCAATAAGGTGATCCGGGGAGTTCGCATCATTTCTTAACCTAAGCATATTAAAGAATTTCTACGAGCCTGCCAGGATTCGAACCTGGAATCTTCTGATCCGTAGTCAGACGCGTTATCCATTGCGCCACAGGCCCATCAGTGTTTTATCTAAGAAATTTTCTGTTTACAAACAATTTCCCGCCAATTTTGCTTCAAAAAGGAGGAATAGAAATGAAGGCCCTACTGCCTGGTTAGCTCAGTCGGTAGAGCACGGGGCTCTTAATCTCGGGGTCGTGGGTTCGAGCCCCACATCGGGCGAAATATAATGTTTAAGAGTTAGTCGATAAGCACAGATAGCGTCTAGCTCCACAACTCGGATGCGACCTCTGATGTGATTAGTTAGTTACACATAAGACAAAGTCAAATCAGTCCCTTTAAACACTCTCATATTTCTTGCAACGCCCATATGCAAGCAACCCTTTCATTAAATAATCAATAAGGCGATCCGGGGAGTTTGCATCATTTCTTAACCTAAGCATATTAAAGAACTTCTACGAGCCTGCCAGGATTCGAACCTGGAATCTTCTGATCCGTAGTCATACGCGTTATCCATTGCGCCTCAGGCCCATCAGTGTTTTATCGAAGAAATTTTCTGTTTACAAACAATTTCCCGCCAATTTTGCTTCAAAAAGGAGGAATAGAAATGAAGACCCTACTGCCTGGTTAGCTCAGTCGGTAGAGCACGAGACTCTTAATCTCGGGGTCGTGGGTTTGAGCCCCACATCGGGCGAAATAAAATGTTTAAGAGTTAGTCGATAAGCACAGATAGCGTCTAGCTCCACAACTCGGAAGCGACCTCTGATGTGATTAGTTAGTTACACATAAGACAAAGTCAAATCAGTCCCTTTAAACACTCTCATATTTCTTGCAACGCCCATATGCAAGCAACCCTTTCATTTAATAATCAATAAGGTGATCCGGGGAGTTCGCATCATTTCTTAACCTAAGCATATTAAAGAATTTCTACGAGCCTGCCAGGATTCGAACCTGGAATCTTCTGATCCGTAGTCAGACACGTTATCCATTGCGCCACAGGCCCATCAGTGTTTTATCCAAGAAATTTTCTGTTTACAAACAATTTCCCGCCAATTTTGCTTCAAAAAGGAGGAATAGAAATGAAGGCCCTACTGCCTGGTTAGCTCAGTCGGTAGAGCACGAGACTCTTAATCTCGGGGTCGTGGGTTCGAGCCCCACATCGGGCGAAATATAATGTTTAAGAGTTAGTCGATAAGCACAGATAGCGTCTAGCTCCACAACTCGGATGCGACCTCTGATGTGATTAGTTAGTTACACATAAGACAAAGTCAAATCAGTCCCTTTAAACACTCTCATATTTCTTGCAACGCCCATATGCAAGCAACCCTTTCATTTAATAATCAATAAGGTGATCCGGGGAGTTCGCATCATTTCTTAACCTAAGCATATTAAAGAACTTCTACGAGCCTGCCAGGATTCGAACCTGGAATCTTCTGATCCGTAGTCAGACGCGTTATCCATTGCGCCACAGGCCCATCAGTGTTTTATCGAAGAAATTTTCTGTTTACAAACAATTTCCCGCCAATTTTGCTTCAAAAAGGAGGAATAGAAATGAAGGCCCTACTGCCTGGTTAGCTCAGTCGGTAGAGCACGAGACTCTTAATCTCGGGGTCGTGGGTTCGAGCCCCACATCGGGCGACATAAAAAGTTTCAGACTTAGTCGATAAGCATAGATAGAATCTAGCACCACAACTCGGATGTGATTAGTTAGTTACACATAAGACAAAGTCAAATCAGTCCCTTTAAACACTCTCATATTTCTTGCAACGCCCATATGCAAGCAACCATTTCATTTAATAATCAATAAGGTGATCCGGGGAGTTCGCATCATTTCTTAACCTAAGCATATTAAAGAACTTCTACGAGCCTGCCAGGATTCGAACCTGGAATCTTCTGATCCGTAGTCAGACGCGTTATCCATTGCGCCACAGGCCCATCAGTGTTTATCGAAGAAATTTTATGTTTACAAACAATTTCCCGCCAATTTTGCTTCAAAAAGGAGGAATAGAAATGAAGCCCTACTGCCTGGTTAGCTCAGTCGGTAGAGCACGAGACTCTTAATCTCGGGGTCGTGGGTTCGAGCCCCACATCGGGCGAAATAAAATGTTTAAGAGTTAGTCGATAAGCACAGATAGCGTCTAGCTCCACAACTCGGATGCGACCTCTGATGTGATTAGTTAGTTACACATAAGACAAAGTCAAATCAGTCCCTTTAAACACTCTCATATTTCTTGCAACGCCCATATGCAAGCAACCCTTTCATTTAATAATCAATAAGGTGATCCGGGGAGTTCGCATCATTTCTTAACCTAAGCATATTAAAGAACTTCTACGAGCCTGCCAGGATTCGAACCTGGAATCTTCTGATCCGTAGTCAGACGCGTTATCCATTGCGCCACAGGCCCATCAGTGTTTTATCCAAGAAATTTTCTGTTTACAAACAATTTCCCGCCAATTTTGCTTCAAAAAGGAGGAATAGAAATGAAGGCCCTACTGCCTGGTTAGCTCAGTCGGTAGAGCATGAGACTCTTAATCTCGGGGTCTTGGGTTCGAGCCCCACATCGGGCGAAATAAAATGTTTAAGAGTTAGTCGATAAGCACAGATAGCGTCTAGCTCCACAACTCGGATGCGACCTCTGATGTGATTAGTTAGTTACACATAAGACAAAGTCAAATCAGTCCCTTTAAACACTCTCATATTTCTTGCAACGCCCATATGCAAGCAACCCTTTCATTTAATAATCAATAAGGTGATCCGGGGAGTTCGCATCATTTCTTAACCTAAGCATATTAAAGAACTTCTACGAGCCTGCCAGGATTCGAACCTGGAATCTTCTGATCCGTAGTCAGACGCGTTATCCATTGCGCCACAGGCCCATCAGTGTTTTATCCAAGAAATTTTCTGTTTACAAACAATTTCCCGCCAATTTTGCTTCAAAAAGGAGGAATAGAAATGAAGGCCCTACTGCCTGGTTAGCTCAGTCGGTAGAGCACGAGACTCTTAATCTCGGGTTCGAGCCCCACATCGGGTGAAATAAAATGTTTAAGAGTTAGTCGATAAGCACAGATAGCGTCTAGCTCCACAACTCGGATGCGACCTCTGATGTGATTAGTTAGTTACACATAAGACAAAGTCAAATCAGTCCCTTTAAACACTCTCATATTTCTTGCAACGCCCATATGCAAGCAACCCTTTCATTTAATAATCAATAAGGTGATCCGGGGAGTTCGCATCATTTCTTAACCTAAGCATATTAAAGAACTTCTACGAGCCTGCCAGGATTCGAACCTGGAATCTTCTGATCCGTAGTCAGACGCGTTATCCATTGCGCCACAGGCCCATCAGTGTTTTATCCAAGAAATTTTCTGTTTACAAACAATTTCCCGCCAATTTTGCTTCAAAAAGGAGGAATAGAAATGAAGGCCCTACTGCCTGGTTAGCTCAGTCGGTAGAGCACGAGACTCTTAATCTCGGGGTCGTGGGTTCGAGCCCCACATCGGGCGAAATAAAATGTTTAAGAGTTAGTCGATAAGCACAGATAGCGTCTAGCTCCACAACTCGGATGCGACCTCTGATGTGATTAGTTAGTTACACATAAGACAAAGTCAAATCAGTCCCTTTAAACACTCTCATATTTCTTGCAACGCCCATATGCAAGCAACCCTTTCATTTAATAATCAATAAGGTGATCCGGGGAGTTCGCATCATTTCTTAACCTAAGCATATTAAAGAACTTCTACGAGCCTGCCAGGATTCGAACCTGGAATCTTCTGATCCGTAGTCAGACGCGTTATCCATTGCGCCACAGGCCCATCAGTGTTTTATTCAAGAAATTTTCTGTTTACAAACAATTTCCCGCCAATTTTGCTTCAAAAAGGAGGAATAGAAATGAAGGCCCTACTGCCTGGTTAGCTCAGTCGGTAGAGCACGAGACTCTTAATCTCGGGGTCGTGGGTTCGAGCCCCACATCGGGCGAAATAAAATGTTTAAGAGTTAGTCGATAAGCACAGATAGCGTCTAGCTCCACAACTCGGATGCGACCTCTGATGTGATTAGTTAGTTACACATAAGACAAAGTCAAATCAGTCCCTTTAAACACTCTCATATTTCTTGCAACGCCCATATGCAAGCAACCCTTTCATTTAATAATCAATAAGGTGATCCGGGGAGTTCGCATCATTTCTTAACCTAAGCATATTAAAGAACTTCTACGAGCCTGCCAGGATTCGAACCTGGAATCTTCTGATCCGTAGTCAGACGCGTTATCCATTGCGCCACAGGCCCATCAGTGTTTATCGAAGAAATTTTCTGTTTACAAACAATTTCCCGCCAATTTTGCTTCAAAAAGGAGGAATAGAAATGAAGGCCCTACTGCCTGGTTAGCTCAGTCGGTAGAGCACGAGACTCTTAATCTCGGGGTCGTGGGTTCGAGCCCCACATCGGGCGAAATAAAATGTTTAAGAGTTAGTCGATAAGCACAGATAGCGTCTAGCTCCACAACTCGGATGCGACCTCTGATGTGATTAGTTAGTTACACATAAGACAAAGTCAAATCAGTCCCTTTAAACACTCTCATATTTCTTGCAACGCCCATATGCAAGCAACCCTTTCATTTAATAATCAATAAGGTGATCCGGGGAGTTCGCATCATTTCTTAACCTAAGCATATTAAAGAACTTCTACGAGCCTGCCAGGATTCGAACCTGGAATCTTCTGATCCGTAGTCAGACGCGTTATCCATTGCGCCACAGGCCCATCAGTGTTTTATCCAAGAAATTTTCTGTTTACAAACAATTTCCCGCCAATTTTGCTTCAAAAAGGAGGAATAGAAATGAAGGCCCTACTGCCTGGTTAGCTCAGTCGGTAGAGCACGAGACTCTTAATCTCGGGGTCGTGGGTTCGAGCCCCACATCGGGCGAAATAAAATGTTTAAGAGTTAGTCGATAAGCACAGATAGCGTCTAGCTCCACAACTCGGATGCGACCTCTGATGTGATTAGTTAGTTACACATAAGACAAAGTCAAATCAGTCCCTTTAAACACTCTCATATTTCTTGCAACGCCCATATGCAAGCAACCCTTTCATTTAATAATCAATAAGGTGATCCGGGGAGTTCGCATCATTTCTTAACCTAAGCATATTAAAGAACTTCTACGAGCCTGCCAGGATTCGAACCTGGAATCTTCTGATCCGTAGTCAGACGCGTTATCCATTGCGCCACAGGCCCATCAGTGTTTTATCCAAGAAATTTTCTGTTTACAAACAATTTCCCGCCAATTTTGCTTCAAAAAGGAGGAATAGAAATGAAGACCTTACTGCCTGGTTAGCTCAGTCGGTAGAGCACGAGACTCTTAATCTCGGGGTCGTGGGTTCGAGCCCCACATCGGGCGAAAAAAAATGTTTAAGAGTTAGTCGATAAGCACAGATAGCGTCTAGCTCCACAACTCGGATGCGACCTCTGATGTGATTAGTTAGTTACACATAAGACAAAGTCAAATCAGTCCCTTTAAACACTCTCATATTTCTTGCAACGCCCATATGCAAGCAACCCTTTCATTTAATAATCAATAAGGTGATCCGGGGAGTTCGCATCATTTCTTAACCTAAGCATATTAAAGAACTTCTACGAGCCTGCCAGGATTCGAACCTGGAATCTTCTGATCCGTAGTCAGACGCGTTATCCATTGCGCCACAGGCCCATTAGTGTTTATCGAAGAAATTTTCTGTTTACAAACAATTTCCCGCCAATTTTGCTTCAAAAAGGAGGAATAGAAATGAAGGCCCTACTGCCTGGTTAGCTCAGTCGGTAGAGCACGAGACTCTTAATCTCGGGGTCGTGGGTTCGAGCCCCACATCGGGCGACATAAAAAGTTTCAGACTTAGTCGATAAGCACAGATAGCGTCTAGCTCCACAACTCGGATGCGACCTCTGATGTGATTAGTTAGTTACACATAAGACAAAGTCAAATCAGTCCCTTTAAACACTCTCATATTTCTTGCAACGCCCATATGCAAGCAACCCTTTCATTTAATAATCAATAAGGTGATCCGGGGAGTTCGCATCATTTCTTAACCTAAGCATATTAAAGAACTTCTACGAGCCTGCCAGGATTCGAACCTGGAATCTTCTGATCCGTAGTCAGACGCGTTATCCATTGCGCCACAGGCCCATCAGTGTTTATCGAAGAAATTTTATGTTTACAAACAATTTCCCGCCAATTTTGCTTCAAAAAGGAGGAATAGAAATGAAGCCCTACTGCCTGGTTAGCTCAGTCGGTAGAGCACGAGACTCTTAATCTCGGGGTCGTGGGTTCGAGCCCCACATCGGGCGAAATAAAATGTTTAAGAGTTAGTCGATAAGCACAGATAGCGTCTAGCTCCACAACTCGGATGCGACCTCTGATGTGATTAGTTAGTTACACATAAGACAAAGTCAAATCAGTCCCTTTAAACACTCTCATATTTCTTGCAACGCCCATATGCAAGCAACCCTTTCATTTAATAATCAATAAGGTGATCCGGGGAGTTCGCATCATTTCTTAACCTAAGCATATTAAAGAACTTCTACGAGCCTGCCAGGATTCGAACCTGGAATCTTCTGATCCGTAGTCAGACGCGTTATCCATTGCGCCACAGGCCCATCAGTGTTTTATCCAAGAAATTTTCTGTTTACAAACAATTTCCCGCCAATTTTGCTTCAAAAAGGAGGAATAGAAATGAAGGCCCTACTGCCTGGTTAGCTCAGTCGGTAGAGCACGAGACTCTTAATCTCGGGGTCGTGGGTTCGAGCCCCACATCGGGCGAAATAAAATGTTTAAGAGTTAGTCGATAAGCACAGATAGCGTCTAGCTCCACAACTCGGATGCGACCTCTGATGTGATTAGTTAGTTACACATAAGACAAAGTCAAATCAGTCCCTTTAAACACTCTCATATTTCTTGCAACGCCCATATGCAAGCAACCCTTTCATTTAATAATCAATAAGGTGATCCGGGGAGTTCGCATCATTTCTTAACCTAAGCATATTAAAGAACTTCTACGAGCCTGCCAGGATTCGAACCTGGAATCTTCTGATCCGTAGTCAGACGCGTTATCCATTGCGCCACAGGCCCATCAGTGTTTATCGAAGAAATTTTCTGTTTACAAACAATTTCCCGCCAATTTTGCTTCAAAAAGGAGGAATAGAAATGAAGGCCCTACTGCCTGGTTAGCTCAGTCGGTAGAGCACGAGACTCTTAATCTCGGGGTCGTGGGTTCGAGCCCCACATCGGGCGAAATAAAATGTTTAAGAGTTAGTCGATAAGCACAGATAGCGTCTAGCTCCACAACTCGGATGCGACCTCTGATGTGATTAGTTAGTTACACATAAGACAAAGTCAAATCAGTCCCTTTAAACACTCTCATATTTCTTGCAACGCCCATATGCAAGCAACCCTTTCATTTAATAATCAATAAGGTGATCCGGGGAGTTCGCATCATTTCTTAACCTAAGCATATTAAAGAACTTCTACGAGCCTGCCAGGATTCGAACCTGGAATCTTCTGATCCGTAGTCAGACGCGTTATCCATTGCGCCACAGGCCCATCAGTGTTTATCGAAGAAATTTTCTGTTTACAAACAATTTCCCGCCAATTTTGCTTCAAAAAGGAGGAATAGAAATGAAGGCCCTACTGCCTGGTTAGCTCAGTCGGTAGAGCACGAGACTCTTAATCTCGGGGTCGTGGGTTCGAGCCCCACATCGGGCGAAATAAAATGTTTAAGAGTTAGTCGATAAGCACAGATAGCGTCTAGCTCCACAACTCGGATGCGACCTCTGATGTGATTAGTTAGTTACACATAAGACAAAGTCAAATCAGTCCCTTTAAACACTCTCATATTTCTTGCAACGCCCATATGCAAGCAACCCTTTCATTTAATAATCAATAAGGTGATCCGGGGAGTTCGCATCATTTCTTAACCTAAGCATATTAAAGAACTTCTACGAGCCTGCCAGGATTCGAACCTGGAATCTTCTGATCCGTAGTCAGACGCGTTATCCATTGCGCCACAGGCCCATTAGTGTTTATCGAAGAAATTTTCTGTTTACAAACAATTTCCCGCCAATTTTGCTTCAAAAAGGAGGAATAGAAATGAAGGCCCTACTGCCTGGTTAGCTCAGTCGGTAGAGCACGAGACTCTTAATCTCGGGGTCGTGGGTTCGAGCCCCACATCGGGCGAAATAAAATGTTTAAGAGTTAGTCGATAAGCACAGATAGCGTCTAGCTCCACAACTCGGATGCGACCTCTGATGTGATTAGTTAGTTACACATAAGACAAAGTCAAATCAGTCCCTTTAAACACTCTCATATTTCTTGCAACGCCCATATGCAAGCAACCCTTTCATTTAATAATCAATAAGGTGATCCGGGGAGTTCGCATCATTTCTTAACCTAAGCATATTAAAGAACTTCTACGAGCCTGCCAGGATTCGAACCTGGAATCTTCTGATCCGTAGTCAGACGCGTTATCCATTGCGCCACAGGCCCATCAGTGTTTTATCCAAGAAATTTTCTGTTTACAAACAATTTCCCGCCAATTTTGCTTCAAAAAGGAGGAATAGAAATGAAGGCCCTACTGCCTGGTTAGCTCAGTCGGTAGAGCACGAGACTCTTAATCTCGGGGTCGTGGGTTCGAGCCCCACATCGGGCGAAATAAAATGTTTAAGAGTTAGTCGATAAGCACAGATAGCGTCTAGCTCCACAACTCGGATGCGACCTCTGATGTGATTAGTTAGTTACACATAAGACAAAGTCAAATCAGTCCCTTTAAACACTCTCATATTTCTTGCAACGCCCATATGCAAGCAACCCTTTCATTTAATAATCAATAAGGTGATCCGGGGAGTTTGCATCATTTCTTAACCTAAGCATATTAAAGAACTTCTACGAGCCTGCCAGGATTCGAACCTGGAATCTTCTGATCCGTAGTCAGACGCGTTATCCATTGCGCCACAGGCCCATCAGTGTTTTATCGAAGAAATTTTCTGTTTACAAACAATTTCCCGCCAATTTTGCTTCAAAAAGGAGGAATAGAAATGAAGCCCTACTGCCTGGTTAGCTCAGTCGGTAGAGCACGAGACTCTTAATCTCGGGGTCGTGGGTTCGAGCCCCACATCGGGCGAAATAAAATGTTTAAGAGTTAGTCGATAAGCATAGATAGAATCTAGCACCACAACTCGGATGTGATTAGTTAGTTACACATAAGACAAAGTCAAATCAGTCCCTTTAAACACTCTCATATTTCTTGCAACGCCCATATGCAAGCAACCCTTTCATTTAATAATCAATAAGGTGATCCGGGGAGTTTGCATCATTTCTTAACCTAAGCATATTAAAGAACTTCTACGAGCCTGCCAGGATTCGAACCTGGAATCTTCTGATCCGTAGTCAGACGCGTTATCCATTGCGCCACAGGCCCATCAGTGTTTTATCCAAGAAATTTTCTGTTTACAAACAATTTCCCGCCAATTTTGCTTCAAAAAGGAGGAATAGAAATGAAGCCCTACTGCCTGGTTAGCTCAGTCGGTAGAGCACGAGACTCTTAATCTCGGGGTCGTGGGTTCGAGCCCCACATCGGGCGAAATAAAATGTTTAAGAGTTAGTCGATAAGCACAGATAGCGTCTAGCTCCACAACTCGGATGCGACCTCTGATGTGATTAGTTAGTTACACATAAGACAAAGTCAAATCAGTCCCTTTAAACACTCTCATATTTCTTGCAACGCCCATATGCAAGCAACCCTTTCATTTAATAATCAATAAGGTGATCCGGGGAGTTCGCATCATTTCTTAACCTAAGCATATTAAAGAACTTCTACGAGCCTGCCAGGATTCGAACCTGGAATCTTCTGATCCGTAGTCAGACGCGTTATCCATTGCGCCACAGGCCCATTAGTGTTTTATCCAAGAAATTTTCTGTTTACAAACAATTTCCCGCCAATTTTGCTTCAAAAAGGAGGAATAGAAATGAAGGCCCTACTGCCTGGTTAGCTCAGTCGGTAGAGCACGAGACTCTTAATCTCGGGGTCGTGGGTTCGAGCCCCACATCGGGCGAAATAAAATGTTTAAGAGTTAGTCGATAAGCACAGATAGCGTCTAGCTCCACAACTCGGATGCGACCTCTGATGTGATTAGTTAGTTACACATAAGACAAAGTCAAATCAGTCCCTTTAAACACTCTCATATTTCTTGCAACGCCCATATGCAAGCAACCCTTTCATTTAATAATCAATAAGGTGATCCGGGGAGTTCGCATCATTTCTTAACCTAAGCATATTAAAGAACTTCTACGAGCCTGCCAGGATTCGAACCTGGAATCTTCTGATCCGTAGTCAGACGCGTTATCCATTGCGCCACAGGCCCATCAGTGTTTTATCCAAGAAATTTTCTGTTTACAAACAATTTCCCGCCAATTTTGCTTCAAAAAGGAGGAATAGAAATGAAGGCCCTACTGCCTGGTTAGCTCAGTCGGTAGAGCACGAGACTCTTAATCTCGGGGTCGTGGGTTCGAGCCCCACATCGGGCGAAATAAAATGTTTAAGAGTTAGTCGATAAGCACAGATAGCGTCTAGCTCCACAACTCGGATGCGACCTCTGATGTGATTAGTTAGTTACACATAAGACAAAGTCAAATCAGTCCCTTTAAACACTCTCATATTTCTTGCAACGCCCATATGCAAGCAACCCTTTCATTTAATAATCAATAAGGTGATCCGGGGAGTTCGCATCATTTCTTAACCTAAGCATATTAAAGAACTTCTACGAGCCTGCCAGGATTCGAACCTGGAATCTTCTGATCCGTAGTCAGACGCGTTATCCATTGCGCCACAGGCCCATCAGTGTTTTATCAAAGAAATTTTCTGTTTACAAACAATTTCCCGCCAATTTTGCTTCAAAAAGGAGGAATAGAAATGAAGGCCCTACTGCCTGGTTAGCTCAGTCGGTAGAGCACGAGACTCTTAATCTCGGGGTCGTGGGTTCGAGCCCCACATCGGGCGAAATAAAATGTTTAAGAGTTAGTCGATAAGCACAGATAGCGTCTAGCTCCACAACTCGGATGCGACCTCTGATGTGATTAGTTAGTTACACATAAGACAAAGTCAAATCAGTCCCTTTAAACACTCTCATATTTCTTGCAACGCCCATATGCAAGCAACCCTTTCATTTAATAATCAATAAGGTGATCCGGGGAGTTCGCATCATTTCTTAACCTAAGCATATTAAAGAACTTCTACGAGCCTGCCAGGATTCGAACCTGGAATCTTCTGATCCGTAGTCAGACGCGTTATCCATTGCGCCACAGGCCCATCAGTGTTTATCGAAGAAATTTTATGTTTACAAACAATTTCCCGCCAATTTTGCTTCAAAAAGGAGGAATAGAAATGAAGGCCCTACTGCCTGGTTAGCTCAGTCGGTAGAGCACGAGACTCTTAATCTCGGGGTCGTGGGTTCGAGCCCCACATCGGGCGAAATAAAATGTTTAAGAGTTAGTCGATAAGCACAGATAGCGTCTAGCTCCACAACTCGGATGCGACCTCTGATGTGATTAGTTAGTTACACATAAGACAAAGTCAAATCAGTCCCTTTAAACACTCTCATATTTCTTGCAACGCCCATATGCAAGCAACCCTTTCATTTAATAATCAATAAGGTGATCCGGGGAGTTCGCATCATTTCTTAACCTAAGCATATTAAAGAACTTCTACGAGCCTGCCAGGATTCGAACCTGGAATCTTCTGATCCGTAGTCAGACGCGTTATCCATTGCGCCACAGGCCCATCAGTGTTTATCGAAGAAATTTTCTGTTTACAAACAATTTCCCGCCAATTTTGCTTCAAAAAGGAGGAATAGAAATGAAGGCCCTACTGCCTGGTTAGCTCAGTCGGTAGAGCACGAGACTCTTAATCTCGGGGTCGTGGGTTCGAGCCCCACATCGGGCGAAATAAAATGTTTAAGAGTTAGTCGATAAGCACAGATAGCGTCTAGCTCCACAACTCGGATGCGACCTCTGATGTGATTAGTTAGTTACACATAAGACAAAGTCAAATCAGTCCCTTTAAACACTCTCATATTTCTTGCAACGCCCATATGCAAGCAACCCTTTCATTTAATAATCAATAAGGTGATCCGGGGAGTTCGCATCATTTCTTAACCTAAGCATATTAAAGAACTTCTACGAGCCTGCCAGGATTCGAACCTGGAATCTTCTGATCCGTAGTCAGACGCGTTATCCATTGCGCCACAGGCCCATCAGTGTTTATCGAAGAAATTTTCTGTTTACAAACAATTTCCCGCCAATTTTGCTTCAAAAAGGAGGAATAGAAATGAAGGCCCTACTGCCTGGTTAGCTCAGTCGGTAGAGCACGAGACTCTTAATCTCGGGGTCGTGGGTTCGAGCCCCACATCGGGCGAAATAAAATGTTTAAGAGTTAGTCGATAAGCATAGATAGAATCTAGCACCACAACTCGGATGTGATTAGTTAGTTACACATAAGACAAAGTCAAATCAGTCCCTTTAAACACTCTCATATTTCTTGCAACGCCCATATGCAAGCAACCCTTTCATTTAATAATCAATAAGGTGATCCGGGGAGTTTGCATCATTTCTTAACCTAAGCATATTAAAGAACTTCTACGAGCCTGCCAGGATTCGAACCTGGAATCTTCTGATCCGTAGTCAGACGCGTTATCCATTGCGCCACAGGCCCATCAGTGTTTATCGAAGAAATTTTCTGTTTACAAACAATTTCCCGCCAATTTTGCTTCAAAAAGGAGGAATAGAAATGAAGGCCCTACTGCCTGGTTAGCTCAGTCGGTAGAGCACGAGACTCTTAATCTCGGGGTCGTGGGTTCGAGCCCCACATCGGGCGAAATAAAATGTTTAAGAGTTAGTCGATAAGCACAGATAGCGTCTAGCTCCACAACTCGGATGCGACCTCTGATGTGATTAGTTAGTTACACATAAGACAAAGTCAAATCAGTCCCTTTAAACACTCTCATATTTCTTGCAACGCCCATATGCAAGCAACCATTTCATTTAATAATCAATAAGGTGATCCGGGGAGTTCGCATCATTTCTTAACCTAAGCATATTAAAGAACTTCTACGAGCCTGCCAGGATTCGAACCTGGAATCTTCTGATCCGTAGTCAGACGCGTTATCCATTGCGCCACAGGCCCATCAGTGTTTTATCCAAGAAATTTTCTGTTTACAAACAATTTCCCGCCAATTTTGCTTCAAAAAGGAGGAATAGAAATGAAGCCCTACTGCCTGGTTAGCTCAGTCGGTAGAGCACGAGACTCTTAATCTCGGGGTCGTGGGTTCGAGCCCCACATCGGGCGAAATAAAATGTTTAAGAGTTAGTCGATAAGCACAGATAGCGTCTAGCTCCACAACTCGGATGCGACCTCTGATGTGATTAGTTAGTTACACATAAGACAAAGTCAAATCAGTCCCTTTAAACACTCTCATATTTCTTGCAACGCCCATATGCAAGCAACCCTTTCATTTAATAATCAATAAGGTGATCCGGGGAGTTCGCATCATTTCTTAACCTAAGCATATTAAAGAACTTCTACGAGCCTGCCAGGATTCGAACCTGGAATCTTCTGATCCGTAGTCAGACGCGTTATCCATTGCGCCACAGGCCCATTAGTGTTTTATCCAAGAAATTTTCTGTTTACAAACAATTTCCCGCCAATTTTGCTTCAAAAAGGAGGAATAGAAATGAAGGCCCTACTGCCTGGTTAGCTCAGTCGGTAGAGCACGAGACTCTTAATCTCGGGGTCGTGGGTTCGAGCCCCACATCGGGCGACATAAAAGTTTCAGACTTAGTCGATAAGCATAGATAGAATCTAGCACCACAACTCGGATGCGACCTCTGATGTGATTAGTTAGTTACACATAAGACAAAGTCAAATCAGTCCCTTTAAACACTCTCATATTTCTTGCAACGCCCATATGCAAGCAACCCTTTCATTTAATAATCAATAAGGTGATCCGGGGAGTTCGCATCATTTCTTAACCTAAGCATATTAAAGAACTTCTACGAGCCTGCCAGGATTCGAACCTGGAATCTTCTGATCCGTAGTCAGACGCGTTATCTTTTTTTTTTTTTTCTTGGCTCATTGGAAAGTTATTAAAATAAAACACTATCAGATGTTTCCATCACAATCACAATTGTTTCAAAGCAGTACACCTCTCCTCTCGAAAATAAGGCGAGGGATGCTTTAGCTATATATGTATCACTTATCCTAATGCCCCTCACTGGACATCCTCCTAGAAGGCGAAAATTTTGGA
Source organism: Chaetoderma sp. LZ-2023a (assembly GCA_034401795.1). NCBI lineage: Eukaryota > Metazoa > Mollusca > Caudofoveata > Chaetodermatida > Chaetodermatidae > Chaetoderma > Chaetoderma sp. LZ-2023a. The sequence continues at coordinate 39,571,587 of CM067359.1, forward strand.
AGGAGGACATCCTAGGGCATTGATACTCAAAATAAGCCTTTCATAAATCATTCATTCACTTGTCAAAACATTCGTCAAACTATTATTTCATGAACTTATGTTCATAATCCTTTTACACCATGTAGCATTCGAAAAATTAGTCTTAATTCCATTCACCCTTACTGTCCACGGTCACAATTAGTCATCAAGCACTGACATTTATAAAATTACTCAATCAATCAGCCAGCAAGTCACGCAATCCCTCAAGCAAGTATAGTTAAAACGTCAAGCAGCCACACAGTTAAAATCCCTCTCATTCAAAAACCATCGATCAAACAGACAAAGTGTCATTCAGATCATTAAATATGCCTAGTCAGTCAGTCAGATAACCATATATACTGGCAGGTATCAAGCACATCACTCTTAATCAGTCATGCAGCAACTAGCCAGTCGTTTCACCACACCTAGAATCGCTCATACTTTCATCTATAAAAATAAAATATCATATGCAACTCCCCCCCAACCCCCACCACCCCCACCCAACCCACACACCCCCACCCCCACCCCAACACATAGCAAAATATTCTTATTAACTGTGTGCATAACAATTATGATTGATCCGGCATAATAACTTTCCTGCATCATTGCCATTTATTAAAAATAACAATATAAATTAAAAAAATTAAAATTTAAGTGCAAAATAATGAAGATCACAATAAAATAGATCAGCAATTAAAAGTATGGTAGCCTATAATAGTAATTTATCTTTCTAATGATTTTTATATAATAAAACATCATTTTGCTATGAAATGTTAAAAAGCAAGAAACTAACAATAATTTCAAAAGTTAAAAACTAAAATACCATCATTAAAGGACACAATTTCATTGTAGTCAACCAACCTTCCAATAGCGTTTATTTTCTCCTTTGAATTACTGTATTCCACAATTTGTTTTATAAAATCGCATAATTTTTTATGAAAATATCTAGGTAATGGAATAATCCTGCTGTGCATTATTGCAACCTGTCTTCTCTTATAAATACATAAGCGCGCCATACTAAAAACAATATTCACAAATTCAACATTTACTCTTGTCATTTGTGTACACATTCCTAGCATTAAGAACAGTTCATAATCAAAATTCAGTAGCTGAAATTGAGTTGCTTCCTGAAAAAGTACTTCTAATATTCCATGCAAGAATTCGTGAAACTGGCTTAATTTTTCACATTCTAAAAAGAGGTGTAATAATGTTTCTTGTTCCTTTTTACAAATTGGACATAGATCGCTGTCAACCTTACCAATTCGTTTAAGTTTCTTCATAGTAAATATACTATTGTGCGCAATTCTAAAATCTAAATCTACTAGCTCAGGTGATTTTAAGGGCATGTGAACAACTTGCCATATTCGAGATAATTCAAAATCTTGGAAAATATTGCTCCAAAAAAGCTGGGAAGTTGGCTCTTCATAATTCTTTTTCCGAAGAAGATTATAAAAGATTTTTGATTTTAATTTTCTTATTGTTATAATGAGATTGTCTGATATAATTTCTAATGGTTTCTTTGTATGGTCTAATTTATCGGAATTTATGATTGATTGCCATTCATGCGGAATTACTTGCATTAAAATATTATAACATTTTTCAATGGCAATTGTGTCTATGTCATCGACATATTCTTCCACGAGCTCAGAAATGGCCATACTGGGCAGGAAACCTGGAACATATTCATAAATAATATCTTTTAATGTTGTTATCCCAGCTCTTTCTAAATGTTCAGATGTTAATGGTTTGTTGTTGATAGAGATCTTCGGATTATGAAAAATGGGCTGATTTACAATGTTATACCAGTCATTTATTTCAACATAGCCATGTTTAGTAAATTCATGCCATGACAGTAGGATTTCCTGATAATATTGTGGCACACATTTTAGAATGCTCTTTGGCAGTTTCATGAATAAAATACTGTATTGTTTTTCGCTGTTGATACATTTCTTCGCAAAGAAATTAAAGACATGTGTCCATAGAGCATCATAATCATCATCGAGGTACCGACTTAACATTTTAAGTCTGAAAGACATCATTTTGAGTTTTATATCTGGTATGTTCAAACCACCCATTTTCCGTTCACCAATAATTGTTTTATACTTAACAAGGTGTGCACCTTTCCACAGAAAATCGATGCAGGCTTTAGTAATTTCAGTGATAGCCCATTCAGGAATGGGTTGAACATTAAGCATGTACCAAAGTTTTGACATTAATAGAGAATTAATTACTTCTGCACGTCCTTTTATATTAATATCTCTATTTTTCCAAAATCCTAACAACATTTTTATATTTTTCACTTTTTTAGCCCAGTTCCTTTCATTACAAAATGTCTTGTTTCTCCCAAGACACACCCCTAATATTTCTATAGAGTCATCTTTAACATTAATCTTGTTTTTTATTTCACTCGGTACAGAAGCTGAACCCAAAGCCATTACCTCAGATTTAGTATAATTTATCATGCCACCACTTGATCTACTGTACTGTTCCATAATTTCAAGAGCATTATGTAATGATGCAGAATCACTTACTGTGATAGTAGTGTCATCTGCATGCTGATACAAAAGAGATTTGTGGTGGCTGTCTCCAATTTCTATTCCAATTATGTTAGTAGATGCATGAACTAGTCTGGCTAAGGGTTCAGCTGATATCACATAAAGCATGGCAGAGATGGGGCAACCTTGTCTGACACTCCTACTAATAGGAAAGAATTGAGTCAGGTGTCCATTGTTTTTTACTGCACTATAAATTTCTGTATACATTATTTTAATCCATTTTTGGAACCGGTCGCCAAAACCAAACCTGCTGAGTATTTCAAAAAGATATTCATGGGCAACCATATCAAATGCTTTTTGTTGGTCAATCTTAAGAAGGTAACCTTCTATGCCTGTGTAATTGGCATATTCAATTATGTCTCTTATGTTGGCTACATTGTCTGAAATGTCTCTACCCGGCACACAGCATGTTTGGTTTTGGTTAATAATTTTAGGCAGGACATGCTTCAAGCGATTAGCCATTACCTTAGCAAAAACTTTGTAGTCTACATTTAATAATGTTATTGGGCGCCAATTTGTAATTTCCTGCTTATCTCCCTTTTTATATATTAAAGTAATCATGCCATTTTTCATAGTTCTACTTAGTGTTCCTTCTTTTTCTATTTCATTAATAAGTTTTAAGAACAAAGGCTCAAAAATGTGATAAAAGCATCGGTAAAATTCAGTGGTTATTCCATCTCTGCCAGGGCTCTTGTTCCTTTTCATACTGAAGAGTGATGTTTTTATTTCAGCTGTAGTTACATTACTATCACACTCATGTTGATCAGATTCAGGGACATCATTGGAAATAGTAGATAATATTTTATGACGTTCATTTTCATCAGTACCCTTATGAGCATACAACTCTGTATAATATTCTTGTACTCTATTTAATATAGAAAAAGTATCTGTCAAAATTTCACCATTCTCATTATATAAGGTATTAATCGTATTGCCTGTTTGCCGATGCCTCTCTAATCCTAGAAAAAAATGGGTGGATCTTTCGCCTTCCAAGGACCACTGAGCCTTAGAACGCAATATAGCTCCCATGCATACATTTTCCTCGATGGTCTTTAAATCATACTCTAATTGGGCAATATATTCTGCATTGACATAATTTTTACTTAGCTCTTTTTCAAGCTGAAATTGTACCTTTGTCATCTTTTCACGTTTTTGATAACTTTTCTGTCGACAATATCTCTGTGAGTAGGACTTTATTGCATATTTTAAATTGTCCCACCATATCAAAAAGGATGTAGAATATAAATCAGAATTTCTCTGTTCTTCTATTAAATTTGCAATTCCATTTTGATAGTCCTCATCTATTAGAACAGAGTTATTCAAAACCCATGAACCTGGGCCTTTTTCCTGACAATTAAAATCCAGAAGTAAATTAACAATAGAGTGGTCACTTTTACTTGTTTGAGAATAACCAATGTATGTAACAAAAGGCTTAAGAGAGGTGCTTAGCAGAAAGTAATCAATCCGACTTTGTGTTAACATACTATCTGCTAAGCCCCTTCGGGAATATTGCTTGCGCATGGGATAGCGCCACCTCCAAATATCTTCAAGCCTTTTGTTTGCCATACACTGCTTTAGAAATGCACTTGACTTATCTGGTATGTAATTCTTTGTAGGGTATTTATCTATAGCAGACAATGTAACATTAAAGTCACCAGCAATAATAATATGTTCTATTAAACCAATTTTGTTATTAACATAGTTAAAAAAATTATACCTTTCACTTGCAATATTAGGGGCATAAATGTTAAAAATATTTAATAACTTATCATTAATATTACATTTGATGTGCATAAAACGACCATCATCATCTTTGTCAACAAAGGAAACAGCATCTTTAAGATTATTCTTAATTAGGGCAGCCACACCTCTTCTGTCATTCGAGGCATTGCTGTAATATATTTCACCAATGAACTTTCGCTTTAATAATTCAGTCCATTCATTATTCCAAAAAGTTTCTTGAATGAGCATGATGTCATAGTGATTGTCATTCATTAAACCCACAAGCCTTTCAAAATTGCTTACATTTCTCATTCCATTTACATTATATGAGGCAATTCTAAGCATAGCTAAAATAACAAAAAGAGGAAAAGACAGCCGGATCAGTGTACAATACATTATGTTTTATCACGCACTGGACTTTGTTTGTTTCTATTTTTCTTTAGGATTGGTGGCTTGGTATACTTGAATCTGAATTTTCCATCTAGACTCAATGTCTTGTGTTTTTCAGTGTCAATTTGAGCAGTGTTCATGTCAGTGCTTGGTGAACTGCTGTAGTCAACCTGCTTGATATCATTGTTTGTAGACGACTCACCTATTTCTGAACAGCTATTATCACATGAGTTATTTCCAACTATGTTTTCACTATCCACTAAACTACTTGTATTATTTTGTTCTGTTATGGTATTACTTGGAATCGAACCTAGGTCTATGGGTTGGGAATCAGAAGCTTTAACCACTTCACCATTTGTAATTTCACTATTGTTAAAATGGTCCATGTCAAGTAGTGGCTGGCTTGGGTTGGCTTTAACAACGCCTGAAGGGTGTATATACTCATCAGTCGGTTCAAACCAGTCCATCCCATCACCATCCGCCTCAATTGATTTGTTAACAATGAACTGATCAGCACAATCATCATCATTAACTTTAACTTGTGTGTCTGAAGTTGAAACATTAACATCATTATTATCACACATATCAATCACCGACTCCAGATGCCCCTCATCATCATTAACTTTAACTTGTGTGTGCGAAGTTGAAACATTAACATCATTATTATCACACATATCAATCACCGACTCCAAATACCCTTCATCCTCATTTACAATCCCTGCATTCCTTTCTTCTCTGGCAATTTTGTTATCTCGCCTGGGTGGACTCAGAGTAGGAAAATCATGTTCATCTAATTCATTATTACCGGGTCTCAATTTTCGCTTTAGTTCACGTCTATCAGAGTTAATAGTTTTTCTGCTGGGACCAATCTCATAATCAGATAACTTGTTTAAGTTCAAAGGATTAAAATCAGTTTTACAACTACATTCCCGTGCAAATCTTCCACACATCTCGCATAGCTGAGTGCAAAATCTAGCACGGTGTCCAGGTAATTTACACTTCCAGCAGGCAAAACTTGGACACTCAATGTTTAAGAGTTAGTCGATAAGCACAGATAGCGTCTAGCTCCACAACTCGGATGCGACCTCTGATGTGATTAGTTAGTTACACATAAGACAAAGTCAAATCAGTCCCTTTAAACACTCTCATATTTCTTGCAACGCCCATATGCAAGCAACCCTTTCATTTAATAATCAATAAGGCGATCCGGGGAGTTTGCATCATTTCTTAACCTAAGCATATTAAAGAACTTCTACGAGCCTGCCAGGATTCGAACCTGGAATTTTCTGATCCGTAGTCAGACGCGTTATCCATTGCGCCACAGGCCCATCAGTGTTTTATTGAAGAAATTTTCTGTTTACAAACAATTTCCCGCCAATTTTGCTTCAAAAAGGAGGAATAGAAATGAAGACCCTACTCCCTGGTTAGCTCAGTCGGTAGAGCACGAGACTCTTAATCTCGGCGTCGTGGGTTCGAGCCCCACATCGGGCGAAATAACAAGTTTAAGAGTTAGTCGATAAGCATAGATAGAATCTAGCACCACAACTCGGATGTGATTAGTTAGTTACACATAAGACAAAGTCAAATCAGTCCCTTTAAACACTCTCATATTTCTTGCAACGCCCATATGCAAGCAACCCTTTCATTTAATAATCAATAAGGTGATCCGGGGAGTTTGCATCATTTCTTAACCTAAGCATATTAAAGAATTTCTACGAGCCTGCCAGGATTCGAACCTGGAATCTTCTGATCCGTAGTCAGACGCGTTATCCATTGCGCCACAGGCCCTTCAGTATTTTATCCAAGAAATTTTCTGTTTACAAACAATTTCCCGCCAATTTTGGTTCAAAAAGGAGGAATAGAAATGAAGGCCCTACTGCCTGGTTAGCTCAGTCGGTAGAGCACGAGACTCTTAATCTCGGGGTCGTGGGTTCGAGCCCCACATCGGGCGAAATAAAATGTTTAAGAGTTAGTCGATAAGCACAGATAGCGTCTAGCTCCACAACTCGGATGCGACCTCTGATGTGATTAGTTAGTTACACATAAGACAAAGTCAAATCAGTCCCTTTAAACACTCTCATATTTCTTGCAACGCCCATATGCAAGCAACCCTTTCATTTAATAATCAATAAGGTGATCCGGGGAGTTTGCATCATTTCTTAGCCTAAGCATATTAAAGAACTTCTACGAGCCTGCCAGGATTCGAACCTGGAATCTTCTGATCCGTGGAAAGTCTTTGGTTGTCATACTGTGTAGACGTGTTTACTCAGTGCTCATATCCAAGCCCAGAATTTCAGTTGTATAATCTAAGTGTTATACAGTGTTAGTGCGTTAGTGATTGTTTTTTATATAGCTTCTTTAATAATTTTTGGATATCAATCTGTTCTGCTCTCCCTGGCCAAGATGGCTACGGGAGGGGTAGTAAACCCTCCTAATGAGGGTAGAGTGAGTAACAACTCACGGAATTATAAGAAAGAGGCAACTGTTGAGATAATTGTTAATGACAATTTACGTATAAAGCCAGATGTAATATTAAAAAATGTTTGTGAAAGTTGTGGTGTTGATTCTATCTATGCTATTGTGAAGAAGAGAATGGATGCTTATGAGATAACAATGTGTGATAAGGATAAAGCGTTTCAACTGTCTAATGAATTAACTATTGAAGGTGAGCACTTTGACTGTATGATGCTAATTAATGAAAACATTGTGGTTTCTTTTATGTATCTGCCAGCTTATATCACTGATGATGAGATTAGGGAGAAGCTTGAAAATTATGGTGTTATACTCAAATCTGCTATAACAAGAAAGTGCTATAAGAATACTGATATTGCAGATGGCACACGCTTCGTAACATGCAAATTTCCTAGCGAAATAAAATCATTGCCGTACAGTGTAAAATTTAATACAGTTGATGGCCAGCAATATTTCCGTGTTATTCACAATGAACAACAAAAGGTTTGCTCAAACTGTCTCTCTCCTAATGATTTAATCCGTGAGTGTCCAAGTTTTGCCTGCTGGAAGTGTAAATTACCTGGACACCATGCTAGATTTTGCACTCAGCTATGCGAGATGTGTGGAAGATTTGCATGGGAATGTAGTTGTAAAACTGATTTTAATCCTTTGAACTTAAACAAGTTATCTGATTATGAGATTGGTCCCAGCAGAAAAACTATTAACTCTGATAGACGTGAACTAAAGCGAAAATTGAGACCCGCTAATAATGAATTAGATGAACATGATTTTCCTACTCTGAGTCCACCCAGGCGAGATAACAAAATTGCCAGAGAGGAAAGGAATGCAGGGATTGTAAATGAGGAGGAAGGGTATCTGTAGTCGGTGATTGATATGTGTGATAATAATGATGTTAATGTTTCAACTTCGGACACACAAGTTAAAGTTAATGATGATGAGGGGCATATGGAGTCGGTGAATGATATGTGTGATAATAATGATGTTAATGTTTCAACTTCAGACACACAAGTTAAAGTTAATGATGATGATTGTGCTGATGAGTTCATTGTTAACAAATCAATTGAGGCGGATGGTGATGGGATGGACTGGTTTGAACCGACTGATGAGTATATACACCCTTCAGGCGTTGTTAAAGCCAACCCAAGCCAGGCACTACTTGACATGGATCATTTTAACAATAGTGAAATTACAAATGGTGAAGTGGTTAAAGCTTCTGATTCCCAACCCATAGACCAGGTTCAATTCCAAGTAATAATAACAGAACAAAATAATAAAAGTAATTTAGTGGATAGTGAAAACATAGTTGCAAATAACTCATGTGATAATAGCTGTTCAGAAATAGGTGAGTCGTCTACAAACAATGATAACAAGCAGGTTGACTACAGCAGTTCACCGAGCAGTGACATGAACACTGCTCAAATTGACACTGAAAAACACAAGCCATTGAGTCTAGATGGAAAATTCAGATTCAAGTATACCAAGCCACCAATCCTAAAGAAAAATAGAAACAAACAAAGTCCAGTGCCTGATAAAACATAATGTATTGTACACTGATCCGGCTGTCTTTTCCTCTTTTTGTTATTTTAGCTACGCTTAGAATTGCCTCATATAATGTAAATGGAATGAGAAATGTAAGCAATTTTGAAAGGCTTGTGTGTTTAATGAATGACAATCACTATGACATCATGCTCATTCAAGAAACTTTTTCGAATAATGAATGAATGGACTGAATTATTAAAGCGAAAGTTCATTGGTGAAATATATTACAGCAATGCCTCTAATGACAGAAGAGGTGTGGCTGCCCTAATTAAGAATAATCTTAAAGATGCTGTTTCTTTTGTTGACAAAGATGATGATGGTCGTTTTATGCACATCAAATGTAATATTAATGATAAGTTATTAAATATTTTTAACATTTATGCCCCTAATATTGCAAGTGAAAGGTATAATTTTTTTAACTATGTTAATAACAAAATTGGTTTAATAGAACATATTATTATTGCTGGTGACTTTAATGTTACATTGTCTGCTATAGATAAATACCCTACAAAGAATTACATACCAGATAAGTCACGTGCATTTCTAAAGCAGTGTATGGCAAACAAAAGGCTTGAAGATATTTGGAGGTGGCGCTATCCCATGCGCAAGCAATATATTCCTGAAGGGGCTTAGCAGATGGTATGTTAACACAAAGTCGGATTGATTACTTTCTGCTAAGCACCTCTCTTAAGCCTTTTGTTACATACATTGGTTATTCTCAAACAAGTAAAAGTGACCACTCTATTGTTAATTTACTTCTGGATTTTAATTGTCAGGAAAAAGGCCCAGGTTCATGGGTTTTGAATAACTCTGTTCTAATAGATGAGGACTATCAAAATGGAATTGCAAATTTAATAGAAGAACAGAGAAATTCTGATTTATATTCTACATTCTTTTTGATATGGTGGGACAATTTAAAATATGCAATAAAGTCCTACTCACAGAGATATTGTCGACAGAAAAGTTATCAAAAACGTGAAAAGATGACAAAGGTACAATTTCAGCTTGAAAAAGAGCTAAGTAAAAATTATGTCAATGCAGAATATATTGCCCAATTAGAGTATGATTTAAAGACCATCGAGGAAAATGTATGCAGGGGAGCTATATTGCGTTCTAAGGCTCAGTGGTCCTTGGAAGGCGAAAGATCCACCCATTTCTTTCTAGGATTAGAGAGGCATCGGCAAACAGTCAATACGATCAATACCTTATATAATGAGAATGGTGAAATTTTGACAGATACTTTTTCTATATTAAATAGAGTACAAGAATATTATACAGAGTTGTATGCTCATAAGGGTACTGATGAAAATGAACGTCATAAAATATCATCTACTATTTCCAATGATGTCCCTGAATCTGATCAACATGAGTGTGATAGTAATGTAACTACAGCTGAAATAAAAACATCACTCTTCAGTATGAAAAGGAACAAGAGCCCTGGCAGAGATGGAATAACCACTGAATTTTACCGATGATTTTATCACATTTTTTAGCCTTTGTTCTTAAAACTTATTAATGAAATAGAAAAAGAAGGAACACTAAGGTAGAACTATGAAAAATGGCATGATTACTTTAATATATAAAAAGGGAGATAAGCAGGAAATTACAAATTGGCGCCCAATAACATTATTAAACGTGGACTACAAAGTTTTTGCTAAGGTAATGGCTAATCGCTTGAAGCATGTCCTGCCTAAAATTATTAACCAAAACCAAACATGCTGTGTGCCGGGTAGAGACATTTCAGACAATGTAGCCAACATAAGAGACATAATTGAATATGCCAATTACACTGGCATAGAAGGTTACCTTCTTAAGATTGACCAACAAAAAGCATTTGATATGGTTGCCCATGAATATCTTTTTGAAATACTCAGCAGGTTTGTTTTTGGTGACCGGTTCCAAAAATGGATTAAAATAATGTATACAGAAATTTATAGTGCAGTAAAAAACAATGGACACCTGACTCAATTCTTTCCTATTAATAGGAGAGTCAGACTAGGTTGCCTCATCTCTGCCATGCTTTATGTGATATCAGCTGAACCCTTAGCCAGACTAGTTCATGCATCTACTAACATAATTGGAATAGAAATTGGAGACAGCCACCACAAATCTCTTTTGTATCAGCATGCAGATGAAACTACTATCACAGTAAGTGATTCTGCATCATTACATAATGCTCTTGAAATTATGGAACAGTACAGTAGATCAAGTGGTGGCATGATAAATTATACTAAATCTGAGGTAATGGCTTTGGGTTCAGCTTCTGTACCGAGTGAAATAAAAAACAAGATTAATGTTAAAGATGACTCTATAGAAATATTAGGGGTGTGTCTTGGGAGAAACAAGACATTTTGTAATGAAAGGAACTGGGCTAAAAAAGTGAAAAATATAAAATTGTTGTTAGGATTTTGGAAAAATAGAGATATTAATATAAAAGGACGTGCAGAAGTAATTAATTCTCTATTAATGTTAAAACTTTGGTACATGCTTAATGTTCAACCGATTCCTGAATGGGCTATCACTGAAATTACTAAAGCCTGCATCGATTTTCTGTGGAAAGGTGCACACCTTGTTAAGTATAAAACAATTATTGGTGAACGGAAAATGGGTGGTTTGAACATACCAGATATAAAACTCAAAATGATGTCTTTCAGACTTAAAATGTTAAGTCGGTACCTCGATGATGATTATGATGCTCTATGGACACATGTCTTTAATTTCTTTGCGAAGAAATGTATCAACAGCGAAAAACAATACAGTATTTTATTCATGAAACTGCCAAAGAGCATTCTAAAATGTGTGCCACAATATTATCAGGAAATCCTACTGTCATGGCATGAATTTACTAAACATGGCTATGTTGAAATAAATGACTGGTATAACATTGTAAATCAGCCCATTTTTCATAATCCGAAGATCTCTATCAACAACAAACCATTAACATCGGAACATTTAGAAAGAGCTGGGATAACAACATTAAAAGATATTATTTATGAATATGTTCCAGGTTTCCTGCCCAGTATGGCCATTTCTGAGCTCGTGGAAGAATATGTCGATGACATAGACACAATTGCCATTGAAAAATGTTATAATATTTTAATGCAAGTAATTCCGCATGAATGGCAATCAATCATAAATTCCGATAAATTAGACCATACAAAGAAACCATTAGAAATTATATCAGACAATCTCATTATTAACAATAAGAAAATTAAAATCGAAAATCTTTTATAATCTTCTTCGGAAAAAGAATTATGAAGAGCCAACTTCCCAGCTTTTTTGGAGCAATATTTTCCAAGATTTTGAATTTTCTCGAATATGGCAAGTTGTTCACATGCCCTTAAAATCACCTGAGCTAGTAGATTTAGATTTTAGAATTACGCACAATAGTATATTTACTATGAAGAAACTTAAACGAATTGGTAAAGTTGATAGCGATCTATGTCCAATTTGTAAAAAGGAATGTGAAAAATTAAGCCAGTTTCACGAATTCTTGCATGGAATATTAGAAGTACTTTTTCAGGAAGCAACTCAATTTCAGCTACTGAATTTTGATTATGAACTGTTCTTAATGCTAGGAATGTGTACACAAATGACAAGAGTAAATGTTGAATTTGTGAATATTGTTTTTAGTATGGCACGCTTATGTATTTATAAGAGAAGACAGGTTGCAATAATGCACAGCAGGATTATTCCATTACCTAGATATTTTCATAAAAAATTATGCGATTTTATAAAACAAATTGTGGAATACAGTAATTCAAAGGAGAAAATAAACGCTATTGGAAGGTTGGTTGACTAGAATGAAATTGTGTCCTTTAATGATGGTATTTTAGTTTTTAACTTTTGAAATTATTGTTAGTTTCTTGCTTTTTAACATTTCATAGCAAACTGATGTTTTATTATATAAAAATCATTAGAAAGATAAATTACTATTATAGGCTACCATACTTTTAATTGCTGATCTATTTTATTGTGATCTTCATTATTTTGCACTTAAATTTTTATTTTTTAATTTATATTGTTATTTTTAATAAATGGCAATGATGCAGGAAAGTTATTATGCCGGATCAATTATAATTGTTATGCACACAGTTAATAAAAATATTTTGCTATGTGTTGGGGTGGGGTGGGGGTGTCTGGGTTGGGTGGGGGATGGGGGGGGGGGCTGTTGCATGTGATATTTTATTTTTATAGATGAAAGTATGAGCGATTCTAGGTGTGGTGAAACGACTGGCTAGTTGCTGCATGACTGATTAAGAGTGATGTGCTTGATACCTGCCAGTATATATGGTTATCTGACTGACTGACTAGGCATATTTAATGATCTGAATGACACTTTGTCTGTTTGATCGATGGTTTTTGAATGAGAGGGATTTTAACTGTGTGGCTGCTTGACGTTTTAACTATACTTGCTTGAGGGATTGCGTGACTTGTTGGCTGATTGATTGAGTAATTTTATAAAGGTCAGTGCTTGATGACTAATTGTGAACGTGGACAGTAAGGGTGAATGGAATTAAGACTAATTTTTCAAATGCTACATGGTGTAAAAGGATTATGAACATAAGTTCATGAAATAATATTTTGACGAATGTTTTGACAAGTGAATGAATGATATATGAAAGGCTTATTTTGAGTATCAATGCCCTAGGATGTCCTCCTGACAAAATTTTCGCCTTCTAGGAGGATGTCCAGTGAGGGGCAATAGGATAAGTGATACATATATAGCTAAAGCATCCCTCTCCTTATTTTCGAGAGGAGAGGTGTACTGCTTTGAAACAATTGTGATTGTGAAGGAAACATCTGATAGTGTTTTATTTTAATAACTTTCCAATGAGCCCAAAAAAAAAAGAAAAAAAAAAGAGCACAAGACTCTTAATCTCGGGGTCGTGGGTTCGAGCCCCACATCGGGCGAAATAAAATGTTTAAGAGTTAGTCGATAAGCATAGATAGCGTCTAGCACCACAACTCGGATGTGATTAGGTAGTTACACATAAGCCAAAGTCAAATCAGTCCCTTTAAACAGTCTCATGTTTCTTGCAACGCCCATATGCAGCAACGCTTTCATTTAATAATCAATAAGGTGATCCGGGGAGTTTGCATCATTTCTTAACCTAAGCATATTAAAGAACTTCTACGAGCCTGCCAGGATTCGAACCTGGAATCTTCTGATCCATAGTCACAGGCCCTTCAGGGTTTTAACTAAGAAATTTTCTGTTTACAAACAATCTCCCGCCAATTTTGTTTCAAAAAGGAGGAATAGAAATTAAGGCCCAACTGCCTGGTTAGCTCAGTCGGTAGAGCACAAGACTCAATTATATTTGACACGGAGCATCCTTAGCACATAGAGATTCAAGTTTCAAATGAACCCGGTCGGCCAATTTGTCCGGTGGCCATCTTGGATTTCGGCTGATTTCTAGAAATGTCTTTAAAAATCTTCTTCTCCAAAGCGGTTTGAGGGGTCGATTCAGAACTCACCAATCATGATCTAACACAAGAGCTGAACCAAGTTTGTTCAAGGGAACTTGATTGACCAAATGGTTCAACAGCCATCTTGGATGAACTAGTTTTCGCAAAAACGACTTCTTCCCCTGAACCACTGAAACGGTCAGGTCGAAATTTGGGATATATGATTAGGGAATAAGGGCCATTAAAGTTTGTTCAAGCGAAGTTGATCCCTCAAAAAACATGGCCGCTGTGGAACAATCAATGTATAGCGTGCTTGGCGGCCATATTAGATTTTTTTATGTGATGGATTTTGAGGCCGAAATTGGTTTTGTATAGGCTTTTGGGTATTCTGGTCTCAAATTTGTAATTTTCGAAACTGCCAATTAAATGGTTTGGTGGTCATCTTGGATCATTTTCCCACCAAAAGCGCCCCTACCAAAGCAATGGGAAATTTAAAATGTCTTCTCGAGAACCGCTGGGCCGATTTCAATTATATGTGGCAGGAAGTATCCTGAGGGTATTGGCCGGCGGCCATCTTGGGTTTCGGACGATTTTTAGAAATCTAAAAATCCTTCTCCAAAACCGTTTGCGGGTTCAATGAAATGACCTCATGAAATATAATCTAGGGCATGAGCGTGTTTGGCGGCCATATTGGATTTTTTATTTGATGGATTTTAAGGCCAAAATTGGTTTTATATATATTTTTCCGTATTGTGATTTCAAATTTGGCATTTTCAAGACTGTTGGATGAACGGCTTAGCAGCCATCTTGGAACATCTACCTGCCAAAGTTCTCACATACTAACGCAATGGGAAATTTAAAATGTATTCTCACGCCATCTTGGATTTTGGTCGATTTTTAGAAATGTCTTTAAAAATCTTCTCCAAACCTCCTAGGGGGATCAATTCAAAATGCATGAAATATCATCTAGAGCAAGTGCTGCATCAAGTTTGTTCATGGAAACTTGATTGGCCAAATTGTTTGCCGGCCATCTTGGATAATCTATTTTATGCCAAAACAACTCCAGAACCACTGAGCGGATTGGACCGAAATTTGGGAGATATGATTAGGCACTAAGTGCCATTTAAGTTTTTTCAATGGAAGGAGTTACGTCGGAACCATGGCTGCAGTGGACCAATCAAAATGTAGCGCGTGTGGCGGCCATATTTTTGTCCACAAACTCATTTAAAAGACTACTCCTAAACCACCCACCAACAATTTTGACAAAAATGTATAGCGCTCCAGGTGAGCGACACAGGCCCCTTGGGCCTCTTATTCAATTCACTTATGTGGAGGTGATGAATGTAGTCAAGCGTTTGAACAGTGGAAAGTCAGCTGACGCAGATGGTATTTCGGCCGAGCACCTGGCAGAATTTCAGAAATCTAGCTAGTATCTTTGATCATCAATTCACCTTTCCAGAGTACCCACCCATCATATGACGTCATAATGAACTGCGCGATGTGTAGAATGACATCATGATGAATGACATCATGAATGATGTCGATAAGTACGTCACGAACGCATATTTGAAGACGGTCTATGCGTTGTTGTACAAATTATTTGCTTTTACTATTTAATAATAGGCAGCAACATCGCCTAGTCAAATTAGTTACAAAATAGTCAACAGCTTCACTGTATAGCTTTCAGGAAATTGATAGCTAGGGCATTTGAGGATCGATCAATCCCAACACGGAGAGGTGTGGGCGGAGCTTAGCTAGTGATGGGCAGGGCATAGCTAAACCTGGAAAGGTCCATTCTATCAGTCATCTAAAACAATTTTAAAAGTCATAACACTCGTCTACAAAAAGAAGCGAAGTTCAAACCGGGCCTCCTCGTATCATGGGATAATGGTCTGTAAAACGTTAGGGATGGTGCTAAGGCTCTGCATACAGAAGAAAATATTCAAGCTGCAGAACCTTTTGGAGTTCTGTCCCACATCAGGAATAATATCACCCATGCATAGTGCTCTGCTGCTAGTCACGTGCAGTTGTGAGTCACGAGACAAACAGCTCAATAACTATGTTGCCCTTTTCAATGTTAAGTCGGCATTTGATGTGGTGAAACACACGAGTTTTATAAATACTTTTCCCGCGGGTATAGAAGGTGCGTCATGTATCCTCGTGAAAAACTTCGACATGAATGTCACCACCAAAGTGAAATGGCATGCCCATTATCCTGATTCAATTCTCTTTATGCAACGCATTAGGCAATGAAGAATACTGTCAACAGACCTGATTGAAAAACTGTGATTCCTGAAAAGTACCTGGACCTATTATAGTATAGCCTATGTCGTATATGCGTCATACAGACTGAACATGTTTGGAATGGTGACAGTATTCTTACGCCATTTCTTACGGATCCGTCTCCCCATCTATTCATGCAAGATCGTATGTGTCAGTGTATCTACTCAGCAGAGAGGATACTTCGTCACTACTGCCTCTCCCTGAAAAATCTCCTTACCATACTGACTGTTGGCATCAACAACAACAAAACCAACACCGAGAATGGTAATGGCAGATCCGAAATCTATAACAACATCAATAAATTGACTGGTGTTTGCACGAGCTAGTCTCTTAAAGTACTCCTTTGCGAGGTGCTCCTACTTACAGAAGGAATTTATGTAATGAACTTAAATGAACTGAATAATAATAATAATAATAATAATAATAATAATAATAATAATAATAATTATAATAATAATAATAATAATAATAATAATAATAATAATAATAATATTACAGCTCTTTTTATTCTTTCTTTTTCAGGACCCTGTTCTATTTTCGGGTACCCTAAGAATGAACCTTGACCCCTTTGATGATTATTCAGTAGAGGAGATTTGGAAAGCTCTAGAACACGCACATCTTAAGACATTTGTCTCTAGTCTCCCTGATGAATTGAAGTATGAGTGCGGTGAGGGAGGACAAAATCTGAGGTGTGTATATCATAGCATAATCCATTGTGTGTGTCTCTGTGAGTGGGCATGCGTGCGTATGTGTGTGCGTGCGTGTACGTGCATGTACGTGTGTGTATGTGCGTGATGATCTAGTAAGCCTTAATTAATCATAACATTAACTCAATGCAGAAGTACGGACATTTCACACACACCATCTCCAGCAGGAATCAAACAGTTGACAAAGGGTATTCGGTTGATAATTGTAAGGATTTCCTTGTTTTTAATATGACGCATTCAGGAATGTGTTTCACATCATCGGGAGCGAGGGGGTAGGGTGTGTGTCCTTTTCACGAACCAAGCATTACTAGTACAGCCCAGTTAGCTGATTTTGAGCAAAACACAAGAGATTTAGAACAACAACCTAAAGCTTTCCTGGTATGTTAAAGAGACGCCGCTAAGTAAAATACTAAAAGTCCACCAAAAATCTAGCTTTGACTTTTTCCATAATCCCGGGAAAATGGCGACCATCTTTGATTTGAATATAGTGTTTCTTTTAATGATGCTAACGGATGATCCGATGGACCAAGTTTATTTTACTAAACATACGCCTGTAGTTTCTCCTTAAATACAATATCCATTCAGTTCTAATAACTTAAAACAAAACCCATGTGTAAGTTTTCATGTAATCGTTGATAAAAAAAATGGCCTCCATATTTGATTTTGTCATACCCATATCTCCATGCTACAAGCCGGCGAGCCAATGGATGCAAGGAATAATTTTTTTGTAACTGTGCTATTTAAATCTTATATCTATTTATTGATAAATGATATTGGTTTAAAACCTGGTTGCCGTTTTCCCCATAATCATGGTTATATGGCTACCATCTTTAAAGTGTCTCCTCAACAGATCGTGCAGATTTCTTTCATTCTATGCTAAGTGTCTAGGCTTTTACTCAGATTTAGCCAATTGCACTGTACTAATTATGAATAAATTAAATCAAACATAGAACTAAGGAAGATATATATTTAGTCTGTTCTCTCTTCTATTTAAGTTGTCTTTTTAGTCCAGATTGTTCATTTCCGTCCTGCAACATACCATTCAGATCATCTCAACCAGCATATTCATTACCATTAGTTGCCCAGTAGCTGCAGCCATGCCCAATACATTACTTATATATTGTTGTTCTGTGAAGACCGCTCTGACGACATTCACATTTTTACCTTTGCAGCATGCACTAGAGTAGTACTCTATGAGAAGAAATAGGGGTATGGGTGCCGGTTCTCGAAAAGATTAATCGGGTCTTAATCATCCACCATCCAGTCTTCAACACCAGTTAGCAGGTTCTACGTCTACCATTCGCCACAATTGCACTGTTGTTAACGTACTTCTGGGTATGTTGGAGACAATGTAGCTACGGCGAATGCCACCTGCACCTTTTGTTTCACTACTGTTCTTAGGTGCATATGGTACCTCCTTACATCCAAGAAGATATGCTTTGCGGAATGCAGCTATATCATCTACAGAACTCTGGGTGTTGCTAAATACTTGTATTAGAGTGCAACGTATGGGATCATCTTGCCGTCTCTTAAATGTCAGCTTCTTTCCTTTGCGATATGGTGCAGATGTTGTATCACACCCTGTAACTGCTTGTACGAACAACAAGGTGTTAGCAGTTTCACCAATGCAATGTGTAACCTCTCTGGGTGTGCTTAGTTTCCGGGTATTAGCATTATTAGGGATTAAGCGGGCAATTAGGAGGATGAGACGATCTGTGTATTTCCTACAAATATCAATTTAACACCAGAATTGTTGTTGTAGATATTATTAGGCGAGCAACATCTGCTAGTGCTTGATGAAGCGTGCAACCAGCAGCTTCCAGGTGCCAAGACAGGAGAGCAATGAACCGAACCGTCGTTTTTTGTTTTCCCAAAGATTCATGCCCTGGCATGGACACTTGTATCTGATATTCTACGACCTTTAACTGGTGGACACGTTTTCTCTCCGATGAAAGTGTTCTTCATCCTTCGTGATGGGAACTCCATATCCGTCAATCACAACATGAGCATCGCTCTCCCGATCTGCTAATGAACAAGTGTAGTAGATAGAAATCTGGATATATGTTGCCATACACGGCCACACAAAACGTAAGGAGATAGCAACCATCTATTGTGTATACTGTTGCAGGTGGGAGAATATTTTAACTGAATGCCAAAGCATCTCGCATTGGATCAAGGGAAACTTTTCATTGACACAAAGATCAGGCATCGAAGAGGCCAAGGGCAAGCATCCAGTTTGTGCATAAAATATCCTGCGAGCTGATCTTGTGTCTTGATAGCACAGCCTATTCGGTGGAACGGTTCATTGGGATTGATATGGACGTTTCATACTCCACCTTTATTGACATTATGATGCCTTCCACGGACTGGACATTGCGTCTTTTGCTGCCGAAGGATATTACACGGATATCACACGACACCATGCATTCATTTGCCCTCACGGGCGCTTTTCATACTAATAAGTGCTCTGTCACAGTTCACACATTCGTTTGTTGCAACAGCAGTTGTCAAGGACGTAATGAGTAGGAGGCCTAGTCGAATGGACTGTGTATAGTAGGGGAGCCAACATGCTAAAATGCCTCTATTTAAGGAGTTTACCTATCGGAAAGATATAGTTGATAGCTATGTAATTTTCTATTCTCACATATGTCCTCTTTATTAAAAATCATGTTAGCAAGAATACATAGATTGCAAAAATGAGATATTGACATGTTTATAGCGCCCTCAAATTTTCTATGATTTTTTCCTACTTCGTCTATGTAAAATTGTCGGATTTATCACTAACCTTATCAATACGCATTTCAAATGAAAGCTTGTGATGATTGGAAGACATATGATTCTAAATTGACTTTTATAAGCCATTTCCTAAGAAGAGATTTTTCGGTTAGTATTTCACACATCAATGAATGATGAAATCACATGATTTGCAGATCGGATGATGATATCGCAAACAGATATCTCATTACACCGGCATGTTTATATACATGGTCTTATTTCAGTTCACTGTAGGGGTTCCTTTGTTATGGTATCAAAATTCCCTTTAGATAATGCGGTTCGAACACCAGACACCTGAAACCCCCATTTCTGGTCACAAGACCAAGGCACAATCATCCTGATCCCAGACATCAATATCCTAGGTATCATCATCCCGGGCAAAGAAATGGGCAATGTGGTGTGTTGGTGTGAGATGATGTGGGGGCGGGTTTGGTGGTGGAATGGACAGTTGACAAGGTGATGTGACGGGGTGGGATAATGCAATCTGGGATGATGTGGTGTGACCGCAAGTGAGGAAATGTGATTTATGCTTGAAAGAGTAACTGATTTGGGTTAGATTGCATGGATGTGATAGCATTGTTGATGTGGTATGTGGTTGGAAAGTGAGTGTGGTGGATGGAGATGATGCGTGCGTGCGTGCGGGTGTGTGGACGTTTGATGTTGGGGACTGATGAGTTGGTATGAAGTGGATAATGGAGAGGACTGGAGAGGTAAAATATAGAAATGTGATGGTAGGGTGTGCTGTATAGATTCGGATTCGTATCACCCCAACATCAGTGAGGTGAATGCTGATGGGATTGGAGGGGATATAGCGAGTGGTGAAGTGATAAGCTAGTGGGTTAGTGATATGAAGGGGGGGGGGCTCTGAGGTGAGATGAGACGGTCTGTATGGGGCATGATGCGGATTAGATGTGATGAGTTGGGTTGTGATAAGGTAGGATAGGTTGAGATGAGTTGGGATGAATTGAGATGTGGAAGGGGATGGGATGAGATTTGAAGAAATTTGACAAAAAGGGATGGGATGGGATGGTATTGGATGGCATATGGTATTGTGATGTGGAATGAGATGATGTGAAATAACATGTGAAAGGATGAGATGATATCAAATAGGAGAGAATGAAATGAGGTCAGATGCAAAGATTTGAAGAAATTGGACAAACTGGATGGGATGGTATTGGATGGGATAATGTATTGTGATGTGGAATGAGATAATGTGGGATAACATGTGAGAGGATGAGATGATATCAAATAGGAAAGATGGAAATGAGGTCGGATGCAAAGAAATGTGATTTGATGAATTGGGATGGGTGATATGCAATGGTAGAAAATGGACTGAGATATATAGTAGGGGTTAGGTCGAGTGAGATGATGAGGATGGAATGGGATTCTTGTGGTGGGATAAGATGAAATGCTGTGGGATGTGGATACGGGGTGTTTGGATAAAATAAGATATGGTAGCATGTAGTGACATTATGGAATGAGATGGGATGACGCTGGATTTGACGCGGTGAGATGGGATGAGGCGAAACGGGTGAGATGAAAGGAGATGTGTTAGGATAATTTTGGAACCAATGTAAAGAGAGCTGAGACGATTTAGTATGATGTTAGGTGAGGAAATTCGAGTTACAGTGATGTGTCATGATAGATATGGATGGGATGGGGTGACTGGTGTTGTGGCGCAGTCGTAGGTGTGTTTGGGTTGGTGAGTGGTGGTAGAGCAGTGGGTGAGATGAGGTGATGTGAAGTGGATAATGGAGAATAATAAAGCAGTAAGATATGGTCATGTTATGTATGATATACTAGTGCGAATAGAATACATATCTCCCATACCAACATCAGTGAGCTGAAGCTAAAAGATGAGATAGGAGGCGAGAGCGGTGGTGATGTGAGGAGAGAGTGTATGAGGAGAGTGTGTGAGGGGAGAGTGAGGATGGGTGCTGAGATGAGATAGTAATGGATGCATGTGACAGGGTGGGATGAGATGAGCTTAGTTAAGATGAGCCAGGATAAGATAGGATGCGTAGGGAATCTTGGGCTAATATGAGAAATTGGACAAAAGGGAATGAGATGGCTCTGGATGAGGTAAAGTGATGTGATGCGAAATGAGACGTCATTAGATGACATGAAATGAAATGAAATGTGATGAGATTAGGTGAGACGCAAAGAGATGATGAGATGTAATGGGGCGATATGGAATAGTATGAAATGGGCTGGGATACAAAAGTTGAGGTGAACTGGAGTGTGGTGATGCGATTTGGACTGGATGTCTTGAGGCTGGATGTGAATTGGAGTGAGAAAAGTGAGATTAGATAGCATGAGATGATGGTATAGAGCGAGATAGGACACGGTAAGATTGGATGAGATGGGATGAGATGATACGAGATGGAGTGAGATGAGATATGATACGGGAATGAGGTACGCAGAGATGAGATGATCATGATGCCTGTTGTGAGGTAAAGAAACTTGAGTTACTGATGTGGTGCAATATATGAGGGTGAGAAGTAGTGACTTGGATGCGCTGATGTAGTTGCTCCAGTTTGTGGGTATTGGAAGGCGATCTCGCAGATTGGGCGAGGAGTCTGTAGGGTGGATCAGGTGGGATATGATAAGATAGTGATATAGTTCAGATGATGGAAAGGGTCTCCCTTTTCATACCCCCCTCCACCCGCCTATATACAGATAATTAAAAAGCGTGTGAAAATCATATCTGAAGTCATTTTGGGTAACAAACTTCATCATAAACTTTATAATACTACATGCTATCTAAGTCTTTGAATCTGAGTACAATAAATTTGTATAGATGCTCAATAAATATGTCTATGACTAACATTGTATATGCAGGATTCGTGAAACATGTGTTTTCTGACTCGCATAGCAAAAGGCTGCTCAAGATATGATAGGGATGAAGCATAGTTATGGTTGTCATCCACTCCTCGCAAGTATTCATTTGCATGCACGGGCCATATAGAGTCAGCAGAAAGGTTGGTATAATATACTCCAAAATAACCTCCGTTGAAGGATCTTCCAAATTAATATGATGGTGGTTCTTCCGAAAGCTGACCTCAGTGAATGGCTATTAGATACCCCCAGCCCACCCCACCCACCAACCCACCACCATGGCTTACGCATCCACCAAGAACACCATAAAATGACATAAGAGCTAGTTTGTTTCTCTACCAGGTTTAGATGCATATGCTATATGAAGGTGGATATCTTCTGTATACATATATAAAATGTTTGTGCATGGATAAAGAAAATTTGGTGTGCCAGAGCTTTTAATCTACAACGAATATATTGTAATTGAAGGATAATTTGATGAAAAAGGTTTGCATTGTATAAATAGTAGTATATTGGAATGTGTAAACATAGTTTGTCTTGATTTTCTCTGGATGACTGCCAAATTATAATAATGTCAATTAGAAATGATGAAAAGAATTGGATAAGGGTACTCAACATCTTATAAATTATCAACCAATCATCCGAAATAGACAAATACTATCTCAAACCATAAGCAATTCCTGTAGGGTATTTCTGACAAAGTATCACCAGATACATTCTGTATGCATAGACATTCCAAGAGCTAATTATTTAGTAATTATGCTTCAAGCCAAAAAGTAGCAGAATTTTGCCAACTTAAAAAAAAAAATTCTTGGCTATGTATGAATCAACGAACTTATAATTACCAGTACTTTTAATAATTCCATTTGTGTATAACACTCAACATATGACTTCCTCTTGCTATTTAGTCGTTGTTGGCTCATATCTTAAAAGCTGTAAAACTTCACAATTGTGGTTTACAGTAGACTGTTATATGCTTACTTCTCGATTTTGCAAGAGAAACATTCTTGCTAACATGCGTTTTCCCAAAAGCTCATATCCACATGAATAGGAAAAAAGCATTGCTATAAACTATATCTCTCAGGTAGGTGAAACTTTATTTTTTCAACCTTGTCTCCCCCTATTAGGTAACGACTTTGGCAAGACTCGCACAGGTCAGCTTGCTGCTCGGAAGTAGCTCTAGCGATCTATGGCATCAACTACTCTAGATATATTAGGCATTGAATGGAGAGGGTTTGCTATTGTAGAGGGCGATATATCACGCCCACGAGTCAGACCACTGGCTGTTTTAATTTTAAGACTTGCTCAATTGTCCTGACAGCCCAGATTCCTGACCAGTACTTGCCAGACATTAACAGCGTGAATAGCTGAGCCTGAACTGGTTGTATTCCTCTGGTATCATGATAGTGTCTAGCTTGAGCCCCTGCTGCAGCGAAACTTGAGCTGATGTTGTGTTAGAAAAGTACACAGCTGGGCGTTTGTATCATTGTTTCTACACTGTATATGTGAACCCTCCGATCGCCACAGCACTTTACTCATAACAAAGATGATTAATGATGTCAGCAACCTGCATCTTTTCGGTTCGACCGAAGTAACCTCTCTATTCTAATGCCCTTTCCAGGAGAGCCACAATGTGCTGTACGATACTGGACTCTAAGACATCCTCCAATGTTGCAGTGTTATTAAGTAGTGGCACAAAACATGCGTTCAAGGCATTGTTTAGAATTTCCTTAACATCGGACATTCTAGTAGTGGTGTTACTAATGAATGTTGAGTGAAAATGTCTGCACATTATCCACTATTTCCCAGGTAACTTCTGGACATAATGTGGCCATTGCACTGTACTGTCAACCTTGTATTATTCTTGAGAAGATCCACATCTACTTTAAGTGACTGCCATATTGATGAGCAACACAAGGTGGCGAATATGGACAGGTGGTCTTCTAGTGAGTCTGTGCAAAATCACAATAGGTTTTTCGTTATCTGTTGTGTCTTTCTAATCAGCGGAGCTATTCGTCCATTAGCACAGAGTGACACATATGCCCCCCCCCCCCTCCCCCCCCCCCCGCACACATGACTTGGTATACAATTTCAGATGAGTTTATGAGCATATACTACGTATATGTGTAACCTGTATAATGGAACTAAAATGGGCTATCAAAATTGTCATTAAATGAAGAGGTCACTTAATACAGCCCACTTTCTATGATAAATAGCTTATGTGCAAGACTTAAATGGTCCTTCTATTAAGGCTTGTAGTTTTCTGAACACCTGTCCTTTTTCTTTCTTTCTTCTTCTTGAGTGCATAAGTACCTGTCTTTAAGAACCAGGATATTTTGTCCAAAATAGTTACCTTCCTTAGGTGCTTGATCTGAGTATACCGAGTCCTGTTTCTTTGAGGTCGTCTCGGCGCACTTTTAACATATTTATACAATGGCGCCCTCTTCTGCATGTCCTGGCTTTCTATTTGCTGGCTCCCAGCAAGGCGTATTCTAAGGCTCTGCGCTGGAGTGCCTTCCGGCTTCCTTCGCACATGGCCAAACATGGACCATCTGGACGAATTTTATGGACAGTGGTGGTGTATTACACATCTTGTATAGTACATCATTGAACATTATGCTGCCTGACCATCGGTGTCCAGTCATGGCGTGGAGGTGTTTGCGGTTGCAGGCATCACGTGTGTGTAAATTAAGTTGTATAAACCCAGCCTTTTTGTCAAGTGTATGCCTGATATACAAATGTTTACCTTTCAGGAGGACTGGAAAGGTATGGTTCCTATGCCACAGCGCACATCAATGTCACCAGTATTGCAGAGCAACTTTACCGCCATGGTTACTCGCCACGAAGTGCATTTTCTATAGTTTCATGCTTTGTCGATAGGTATATGTGTTTGAATTCTATTCGATTCATTCATAAAGAGATTCTCAATTTTTCAGTTCGTTTGCAGCTTTTGGGAGTAGTTAGTCAAAGCGTTTCTTTTCCTTGTCTGTGACGCCCAAGTCGTCGGTATATTCCATCTCCAGCAGCATACCCTGTCTCAATACTAGGAGGTTTGATCTTGTGGAACTTTCCCATACAAATTTAAATGCAGCAGCAATTAACAAATAAAAAGCACATGGGGATAGTCCATCTCCCTGCAAGGAGATGATTGATGTATCAAACTCTACCGACGTCACTTTCTTCACTCGTACTCTCAACTTGCAAGCAGTAATCTCACTAGTAGCAGCTCATCTTCATTGACCGTGGTCTGATGTAGTACATCTATGTTTTTTTTAGCTTTTAATTGTGTGGAAGGCTCGTAACATATCAAATACGCAGTGGATATACCAAATGGGATGAAATACGAACTTGCTTCAGTTCAACTAACACAGTTTAATTTGGATGGTTCTATGAGAAACCCCAATAAAACCGATGCACTTTCATGGATATGACAAATATATAGTTTGCATGAGCTCTTAAAGTAGGATACTGATTCGAGTCTCATGATGGTTGATTTTATGATGTTGCTAAGCATGGTATGTACTGACATACATTCTTGGCCGACTCTCAGAAACACTGTATTAACATTTCTTTATAAGTGCATTGCAGTGGTTGGGGAGAGTTATTCGCAAGAGAACGCTATCAAATCAGGTGAGCGGGCTAGAAGATGTATACTTCAAATGCAGAAAATTCACAAACCATGTCTGAACACAACGATCCCGAATCAGAGGTATAAAATGTTATCAAATGTGAAAAAGAAGGCAAACATATCTAACTTTATTATGGCAAACTGGATTGACTGTGCCAAGCAGAATCTAAAAGTTGGTTAAATATTGTATTTGGCAAGTGGGTTTGCTAATCCTGTTGACTCTACCACAATGGAAGACACTGATCACAGTAATGTGGAAGGGCTGGAATCAGACCAGGAAGAGGCAGATTCTAGTATCTACTTGCACGTGGAGAATGCAAGAGATCATAATATATCGAGCAGAGTAGTGATATGGACTACTGACACTGATGTTGCCTTGCTTTATCCTCGTTTAGCCTTGGTATTAATGGCATGTATCTCAAAACACGTATGGGTAGGGAACGACGTGTTATTCCAATGAATGACACTGTGAAAAATCTTGCTGAAGAAACTATCCATGGTGTCGCCAGTAATCCTTGCCTTAAGTGGGTGTGATTCCACTAGTGCATTCAGCGAAATTTGAAAGAATAAATGGATAAAACTTGCGAAGGAGTGTCCAGACATACACAAGGATATTAAACAATTAGGTCAAGACCCTACGAAGATCAATGAAGATGCAATCAGCGGATTTGTCAGCTTCGTAACTAGAATGTATTATGGAAGATTATGATAACCATTGGATTATGTTATGCATGAACTATTCAATAAGAAGAATGTGTCCAGTGTAAAACTGCCACCTACAGATTATGCATTTCAAAAATATCTTCAGCGTATCAACCTTTAGATATACATTTAGCATAAAACAATAGAACGCAAAATTATGCTCCTATCACTGATAAATGTTGGGGTGTAAGCGTGATGCTGCTGGATCCAGGTTGATAACCGTATGGACAATTTACCAGCGGCCGACATACTGACAGCATTCACCCAGTGTAAATGTAAAATAAATTGTTTATCGATGCGGTGTGTATGTAGAAAAGAACAATTGATCTGGGCAGATGTGTGTAATTGAGATTTGGAAATTTGTCACAATCGTGAAGTAGATATTTTATGTGGCTCAAGACTCTGCCGATGATTGCAACAGCTGCGTACATCAGTAATCTCCTGTTCGATACAACACTTTTTCGAATCTATATAGATATAGCATAAATGCTGACGTCACAGTATCATTTTTATTCAAGTTAGTAATGAATATAGAAGGGATTTTGTATATTCTACACATAATTGGACTGCCAACCATTGCCTCTCAGTTAGCAGAGGCCTGGGAAATTACCTTGGAAATAATTCAACATTTTCCATTTCGTCATTTGTCGATATCGCATGTCGTATGGAACAAGTTACATTAACCTGTAAGGATCAAACTTGGTCAAGAACATCAAACTATTTCCTTATTGAATGTCTATTTGCAGGAGAAGAGAAGACTGCATTTGATAATCTGCCACTCGAATAATTGGCTGATAAGTTATCCGAACCAGTCATTCTGGCAGCAAATTTTCGAAACGAATATATTCTTGACCTGCAAATGGCCATTAATCAGGCCGGTGTGGGCCGGCTTTGTAATTCAATGGTACAATGTTGAAAATCTGCCAGGTCAACATATTCATATGTATTTAGATATAATGTTATACGTAAGAAATCTTAGCCATAAATGGCAGGTAAGTCTGTTGTAACAAATAATACAGCAACGTATATACTGTTTTCTTGCCAAATTGAGTGATACATTTCCAGATTGAGGAATATATCTTATTTAACTCCTCATGTGTCAAGTTAGCCCTTTAATGGTCAAGTTGGTAAAAATAAATTACCTCTGCGTGATCTTGAGACATGTCCATTTGCAGCCTAAGCGAAGAATACGTTTGAAGATTTACCACTGGAATGACTGCGGTAATTTTTTTTCAAAACCTCTTCATGGTCTGCAATTGGACACAGGCTCAGCAGAGATTTGAGTTTTCCTGACCATAACGCTTTTGATGAATGCCCATTTGAAGGATAACAGAAATCTATTTTTTGTAAATTGTCTTTATAAATTTACAAAAATACTCTTTTTGGCTGCAAAAATAAACG
>CM067359.1:39605025-39694642 GCA_034401795.1 Chaetoderma sp. LZ-2023a
CTAATCAACAGATTATTACTTTCAGTTCATCTGAATTTATTTACAATAAAATTAACACCCAATATGATTTTCAAAACAGTTCTTCAACTTCATTACTAAGTCTTAATGTTGACGACAATTACAAACAAGTGCGACGCACAATTAATTGCGACCCCAGCAATTTTTTAATTTTGTCAAGATTTGTGACAGAGAGAGAGAGAGTGACAGGCAGGCAGACCGACCTCTACTAGCTGTTGGTCAAAGGTAATTGGCACGTGCATAGTCGGGCGAAATGTACATGTATTCATTATCGATCAGAAAAGCGTATACGTTACATAACTAATTTATTATTAGAGTGAGCATATGCATATGCTCACTCGTATAATGTAGTTACTAGTTAGGTAACAATATTGAAAGCTAGCTGGTTATTTGCCGAATAATTTGACAAAATTTAAATTGCCTTGAGTCCTTGACCAGCCGTGAATGCACACAATCTATATTCTGTAGCTGCAACTGACAGCTAGTATAAGTCTGTCTGTCGGTCGGTCGGTCGGTCGGTCGGTCGGTCGGTCGGTCGGTCGGTCGGTCGGTCGGTCGGTCGGTCGGTCTGTCTGTCTGTCTGTCTGTCTGCCTATCTGTCGTTTACCTGAACATATACAGATTTATATGGTTAATGGTTGTATTGAAACATTTCTAAGATATTTATGGCTGCGGGAGAGTAGGCTTATTTTGGTAAATTTCCTTCCCGTTTTTGGCAGCTGTGTTAGATAAAGTGTTAAAAGGTGAATTCCACAAAACTATGTTGAGTATATTATAAATAGCATTGATGTTCTCAAAATAAAAAAATGTTTAATACTCTTGGTTATTCAAAGAACCTGGTTTCTCCATGTTAGAAACAGTTAATTGGAAGAAATCAGGACAAATAAACATCTGGCTGAAAGAAACACAAAGCTGATGCAATTAGTCTCAATATACTGTTTATGTAGTTGCCACAATGGTAGAAACAGTTTATTCAGTAAATTATTATAGGCCTACCATTATGAAAACTACTTAAAGAGTATTCTTCTTTCAGACAAAAACTGTTTCTGAAGTTCACGAATGGGGATGCTCATTACTATGTCTCGATTGATCACAATGGTTGCTAAATTGGAAAGCCTTTTCTCAGTCATTGTTGATCGTAACTATGGCTTTTTTCTCGTTTCAAGTAGCTAAACGCCCGTTCGTCGTGGGCAGACGATACAGGCAATGTAAGTGCAATCCGTAGCAAAATTGTCACATTTGGGAAGCTCGTTAAATTGTATGATACTATGAATTTTAGAAGGTCCTCTTGGTCTCTGGAAACGGCTTCTCCCTCCAAAAATTCCCAAGAGCTCAATGTAATCAACAAGTTTTTGTATTCATGGAAAATGTCACTTTCTCCTGAATTTAAGTCTATGTCCAAAGCTTTCTGGTAGAAATCAGTAAGTGTTTTCAGTTGAGTAATCTGTGTCTCGTCAGGTCGAGGGTTAGTGAAATCAATTTTGGAGGGTAGTAAACACTCAAAAGCCGCTAGTAGTTTACAGTTACCCGCATCCGGACCACAGAAATGGTATGTCAGTTCTGATACAATAAGATCAATAAGAATATTGTAAACTGTTATTTTATAATTTGAATTCCTATCACTGGGCCGTTCATCGCTGGCTAGCTCATTATGAAACCGTTTTGTTTTCACGACTCATTTACTCTTAAACTCAGGTGAAATGTTGTGTAACTAGCAAATGGCTTTTGCCTTGGCTACAACTGAATCCTAATGTTCATTAGTGCAGCACATCTCATTGAATTGTATGAGACAGGAATATAGTTTTGTGATGTTGACTGGACGTTGGTCGTTAAACATTGAGTATTTGTCAGCACATCAAACCGCAAATTTAACATAAGTACAAACTCATATGTATTAATGTTTTTGTAGAATAGCGTCAGCATCTACATACCCTTGGGTGTCTAACATTTTAGTATTTTTAGATGACATAAGTGTTTCGATGGCTGCAATATAGGCTCTAAGATTGTCGCGTATATGCAGAACTGTTTTACCCCGCGCAGCCGAACGCACATCTGACAAGGACGGTGGCATGTGGCATGGTAAATCACGTTCCCTTTGTTCATTGTGTAAAACCTAAATGCGTTTTGTACCGGCTACAAAAATGAATATAGTATCTCCAAAATACCTTAGAAAAAACTTGCATTCTAACGATGAAGACGCTGCTTTAACTAACACTAAATCCAAACGATGGGATACACAATGTACATTTACATCCCTCTGTTCTATTTCTCGCACCACCATCTGGAGGCCGCCCTTATGCCCCGACATCGTTGAACAAGCATCCATTGCTTGACCACGAAGAAAGTTCACATCCAATCAATTCAAGCTCGTGCAGAAGTGAGATTAATTTTTCACGAAATGTAACTGCTAGGGTTAGGGTTAGTTAATCGAACCTTCCATTTCAGAGAAACATGAATCTTTCCACCGGTTGACTATCCTTTACATACCGCACAGCAAACGCCAACTGGTCTACATGTTACACGTCGGGCGTTGTATCTAATATTACAGTATAATATTTGGCATCTCTGATTTCACTGAGAAGTGAGAATAGAATCACTCATGTTGTCGCTATGGATTCCACTATATCATTTTGAATATCCGCTGAAGTATACCGTCCTCATTTGTTGGCAATGCGAAGGTGTTGGTCCAGCAAAAGGTCAAACGTTGATATAAGCGTTAATAGTTCAAGGTAATTGCCATGGTTTTCTGTTCCAGCCATAAAGTTCTCTTAGCTCTCGTGTCTATGGAACCGAAATGAAAGGGCCTGGCAAGCCAGGAAAAATGTCACTGAAAATATTCTATCCAAAAGTTGCAGATTCATTTCAACCTGGCGCGAATGTGCATCTTGCAGGGATTTGTCGATAGTGTCTCCCTTTAGTACTCGGTGTTCGAATGACTTCCATTTTGCACAGCTAATACAGTGTAGTGCAGTTTTTTTATCGGTGGGACAGGTTTAAACGTAGCTAGGGACGACTACTCCAAAGGAGACTTGTTTGTGTAAATCCTCTTTTCTGAGTGCTGCGGCTCCGTTATACCCGAGCATATTCAAGTTTTCAAAAATTGGCCATCTATCTTAGGGCCTCCTAAATTCTATATATTGAGTAGTTGTTTCTTCCTACGCTTCTCCGGCCACCTGGCCTATTAATTGTCTGGATTCCCTCTGCCGCGTTGGGTAGGACTGATTTAAGAAACTATTGGAGTTTCTTCGCAGTCAGAATCAAAGTGCCGATGACCACATACATCCCTCCACCCCACCCCACCCACCCCCTGTATCTTCGGATACCAGTTCACCAACTAACTGGGTGCGTACTTCGAGCCCTCCATGCGTTCACAGGAAGGTCAACAGAGTTGGATATCTGTTTCTTTCTCCCCACCGTATATAGATGAGTGCTTTCTAAAATGCTTGAGTAATGTGACTTGTCCCCTGTTGTTATTTGTAGTCGTGCTGCAGTATGCGGAGGGATCGCTACTTGATTCTGAAACTACCACCAGACGACATGTGTGCGTGCTGGCAGTCTGAGGGGGGATGCTCCATGGTGGTGCCCATAATGAGTGCCAGACAGACTTTCCCGTTAAGGATAAGTAAACTTTAAGCCACCTGTGGCCTAAACTTGGAATGCTTGGAAGTAAATATAAACTATTATTTTAAGCTCTATTAGGAAGGCCCACATAAATAAAAGCGGCATCTACTAAATCAGTATCTTTAACTCGCATAAGGTGACGGTGTTGAATTCTTCGGAAATCATCCACTCCACCTTCACGTAAACCAGCGTGCATCTCAATAACTTATAATTCCACTAGGTTGAATCATTTTCTCACTTAGCATTGTTTGAATATGAGAGTGCCCCCTTTTTGCCGCATCTCCTCCCCCGCTTCGCCGTTCGATGTAATTGTAGTTTATATTAAACCTGCTAAAGTAGCTGCGCTAGGACCATCCTTTACAGGGATACCTGGCAGAATATACAGATCAGAGATCGGTGAGGTAACTCTGGCACCTCTAGCGATGATTAGAATAGACAACACCATGCCGTCGGGGCGACAACATGAAACACACCAGGAAGGCGAAAGGGTGTATGGCGCAAGAGATGGAGTATTTGGATAGGAGGACTGTGAGAGCGGTTACCTGTAATGACTTTCAATTCCCTGGTGCAGGATCATTAGCACCTATAGGACAGGAGTATTCGCCAATCAGCGAGGAAGCATTTAGAGATGCATCGCAGGCAGATATTTCCTACATTACTTTGTCTGACATCCGTGATAGGCACCCAACACCTTTGCCAGATCATATAGGTCGTCATGAACGTCCCCCAAGGGTGCATCACCAATCTTCACATGCGATGCGTTGACCCAATGAATCCATAGGTGAGCAGCGGCCCGACCCACATGTACCTAGACCCACATCTCCCCCAGTACAGACATCATCCCCTCTACCACGATGCCCCCGCCACCCCTGTGCCTTGGTATGAGCATTGGAATGCGGAGCCAGAACAACACTGTAACATGAAAAGTCACACCCATACACACACCAGCAATCATCCGTGCTTCTCTCCTGTCCTGGTTAGGAAACTAGCAGAATCGACCACGCCCACATACTACACAGAGTAGCAGCATCGACAAGAACCTGTGCGATTGGAATCCCCTATACAATTACCAACATGGCAAGACCATGACTTGCGGACGGATCAGCACCACACTCACACATACACGCACGCACGCACGCACGCACGCACGCACGCACGCACGCACGCACGCACGCACGCACGCACGCACGCACGCACGCACGCACGCACGCACGCACGCACGCACGCACGCACGCACGCACGCCAACATAGGGATAATGCGCGACCTTCTGCGTTCACCCCATTTCTCCCGCACCTCTACCTCACAGTACACCATAACAGCAACCGAACCAGCACCATTGCTACCCCAACTCCGTCATCGCCTAAGCAAAATAAGCAGCAGCGAGGACAGATTGGCCCCTTCCACACTCAGCCACCCACCACACTCATGGACGCTATTGAAAAACAGACAGTCTATATACAAGACCCCACCGCATCAATGGAAGATCAACAGAAAATAACCTTAGACATTTTTCCACAGGCACACCACACTGCTATAAGTGTGATTCTTTATTTGGCGGTATTTCTACCAGTAGACACTGGAGCTTCCATCACTATCTTCAACCAGCGCCTGTATGAGAGCATCCCAGCTCATAAAACGCCACCTCTTAGGTCTACTAACATATTTTTTATAAACATCTACAGGTGCTAACGTTCAAGTAGCTGGTAGCATAAACATCATAAAACAGATAGAGAAAATGCAATTCATTCAGCGAGTTGTGGTTGCCACTATCTAAAATGATGCCCTATTAGGCTCTGACTTTCACAAACAACCCTTCTGGTGATAACTTACCAGAACATCTGCATGACCTATGTTTGCATGCACCAGTAGGATTAACGAAATCTCACCGGCGTGATGTATGGCGTCCCTTATATAAGTACCAGGATAGTTTTTCCACAGATGACATGGACCTGGGAGAAACCCATCTGGAGCGGTACTCCATCAACACCAGGAACAATCGACCAGTCCGTCAGCTGTTTCGCATCCCCATACACAAAGAAGCAGAGGCACACCAGCAAGTAAATGACATGTTATGAACAGGAACCATTGAGCCTTGTACATCCCCATGTGCCAGTCCCATCGTTCTTGCAGGCAAGAACGATGGATCTTTACAGTTTTGTATTGACTACCACTGCCTTAATGATCTAAGTGTCAAAGACACATATCCGTTAACCCGGTCAGATCAGGCACTAGATTCGTTGTCTGGAGCCAAATGGTTTTGTACTCTTGACCAGGTAGCCAGGGATGCGGCTGATCGTGAGAAGACCACATTCGTCTGCAGAGATGGTCTTTTCCAATTCCACAAAATGCCTTATGGTTTGTGCAACGCTCCTGGAACATTCGAGGACCTCATTGAAAACGTATTACCTACCCTGCAATGGGAAATCTGCTTATATTACATAGACGATGCTATCGTTTTTGGCTCTTCGTTTGAGCAAACCGTGTCTAAATTGGTTAAGTTATTAATGCTTTTTCAGACTGCAAATCGCAAGCCCAAACCTAAGAAATGCCATTTCTTCAGACAAAATGTTGAGTTCCTGGGTCATGTCAAATCCGCCGATGGAGTGGCCACCCAACTAGCGAAAACCCATGCTGTAGCAAATGGCAGACTCCTAAGTCTGTAACAAACACGAGAAGCTTACTAGGCCTCTGCCAGTACTATCACTGGTACATCTGTCACTTTATTCCAGATCACAAAAAGTATAGACCAATCGAGTGGACGAGTTAGTCTGACGTTGCCTTCAATGCGTTGAAGGAACAATTTACGACTGCCCTGATTCTTGCTCATCCTTACCCTCACCTTGATTTCATCTTAGACACTGAAGCGTCTGTTTATGCAATAGGCACTGTTCTATCACAGGTGGCAGAAGATGGAACAGAGCCGGTACTAGGGTATGGTTCATGTACTCTGACTAAAACCGAGAAACGTTACGCAACCACTAAGAGAGAATTATTGGCCACAGTATATTTCTTCAAATAGTATAAACACTTTCTGTATGGACGCCCATTTACACTGCGTATAGACCATGCCTAACTACGCTGGCTTAGAAACCTTAAAAAAAGGTAATGAGGTACCAGGAATCGCTGCAGGCCTTTAGCTTCAAAGTAGTTCATAGACTAGGCAAGTGGCATGGAAATATCGAAAACAGTTGAGTAGATAAAACAGAGTGGCCAAATGTATACCATCCAGAGAAATGATGTTAGCCAACACCACACCACACCATTACAAATTAAAATAGTTGGTGCATGGTGGGAGCAAGTGGCTATTGATGTGCTCGAACACTTGAATATGATGGATGAAGGAAATAAATGTATCCTCGTATTGCAAGATTATTTTACGAAGTGGGTAGAGGCATTTGCTTTATCAGACCAAGATGCATCTACAGTAGTTGAGGTCCTGGCAAGCAATGTGTTCTGCTATTTTGGTATGTTTTATGAGTTGCATTCCAACCAAGCTAGCAATTTTGAGATTCGGTTGATCTCCAAACTCTTCAAATTGTTTCATATAATCAAAATCCGCACAACACTGTACCATCCGCATGGAGACGGAATCATAGACAGATTCAATAGAACTCTCACAGCGATGCTTATTAAAGAAAGACACCTTGATTGTCGTGATTGTGATCTGCAGCTTCCGTATGTGCTCATGGCATAACACATTTCAATACATTCCAGCATGAGTTATACTCCTGGCCTGTTAATGCTCTGTTAATGTTAAGCCATGAGTTAGCCTTGCCTCCGGATCTGGCCATGCCCAGAATTCCTGGGGAGAAGAACTCACCACCTTCTATATGTAGACCTCATGCGTCAGCGGATTGAACAGGCGCATGGGCTATTTAGAGAAACTTTATCCACTGTACACTGGCGCCAGAAAACCTGGCATGACAACCGTGTACATGGAGACTCATATGAGGTGGGGAAAATGGTTTGGGTTCACAATACACGACGTTCTGCAAAGGTGCCAAGTAAATTGAGTTACCAGTGGAAAGGCTCCTATGTCGTAGTAGGTAGGAAGTCGGACATGACCTACCAAATCCATGCCTCGGATGGCCTGACCTCAGTCATCCACTTCGATCAGGTTAAACCATGTGTTGGCGACGACCCAGTACCAGAGCTCGCGCTGGGCGATACGCATAACACAGATACCCAGACCGATGTCTCCTCGGAGACAAGTATTCCCGACGTTAGGCCAGAGCACCACTGTGCCAGTTCGACCCCGCAGCTACCAAGCTAGAAGTTGGGCGACCAGGTGACTAACGCTGATGACAATGATGTATACTTCCCATGCAGGCTCCAAATCGCAGTACCCCTCCCCCACCCACCTGCCAAGCAACACCCCATCCAGAAACTGCACCACCACCCCACTCCAAGCTGCGTCCCTCATTTCCACACCGAATTCGGACATCACACGTCCCGCCCTCCTCACACTTCACTCGTCGTCTGAAGATTGTCCTGCTTCAGACATGAGAGAGTCTGCTGTTTCAGGAAGAGTGGCTTCCCATACGTTGGTGGCTGATGATGGGCAGGGAAGCAGTCTAATCGGTAGACTCTTGGCTCGTCTATTCCCGGTGCTGAAGAAGTATGACCAAGCGCTAACTGTTGTGTAATGGGAGATTTTCCTCCCCATCCAAGAAGCACTCCATCCATCCGCTTCACCAAGGACCCCCACCCACCTCTCGTGTGCAATCAGAACAAACAGCAAAACATGCAATGTCAGATTCAACAAATACCACTTGCCTTATGGCTGGATTATAAGACATCGGTTATAAGGATTATAACGGAAACAAACTACACCCCCACAGCATCTACAACATAGTCAACACCCTTCTATTAGAGTCAGCAACCATATACCATATGGACAGAAAAAATGGTGCCTAAAGTGTAGTTGATTTGTTTGGGGTCAGCGATTTATCTTGTTATTGCGAACGAAGTATGTTATTATTTGTGTACTTAGATGAATATTTACATCGTTATATGTGATAGGCGTGTTGAGCCATAACTCAACCCAGGACAAGTTGTTCATGATCACCTCAGTTGCATTTATATGTCAAAACAGTCGTTCTGTAACCAGTTTGGGAAATTTGCTTTTTCAATCAGGCTACTGTAAGTACATTTAGTGCATTCGTATACCACGATATTTGGTATAGTATTGCCTACTGTTTGACTGTCTACGATGTTTAGTGAGTGGTTGAGTAATATCCATAGCTGACATGGATGCTAAGGTTCCTGAGGTTTGTCCTTCACCTTGTATTGGCAAGAGATTCACTGTTGGCAAGTGTCTAATGCTAATGAGTGACCGTTGTCCAGGTCAGTCGAGCGAAATTGAATGACGATCGATAGGCCTATAATTTATACAGACTACCGACTTCTCTTGATTGTTGAAAATTCTCTTGAAATAACTGCCTACAAAGTGCCTGCATGAAATTATCGGTTCACTGAATGTTAATACATATACTGACACCGATCACTGTGACCAGTAATCTAAATTTATATCGAGAAGCTTTTTACCAGCACCAGAAACAAAGGCTCCTAACAGTTTTTAGTTAACAAACATAATCAGCCAGAATATCAGCTATAATGTCAATGGATTGCATATCCACTCCATGTACATCGCAGGATCACGCTATGCTGCAATCACACTATCATGTGGATACCAGTACACCCAAGTCGCCGCAAGATTTGTACGTGACAGGCTTGTCAAGTCCGATGTATGGTAACCCCGGTTATACCAATTGAACACCAAGGTAGCGCCATTCTCCCATCTAATACTACAAATAATACAGAATCTAGGATTTCAGGTTGTCCTAGTGCCTTTATTACCAGTTTCCCTAGAACCGACCATCGTTCAGACAATGCAAGAAGTTTTAAAAAACTACTGTATAATCCACTATAGAATCCAGTCTGGAGAAGATTTTTAGTGAGCTGAAAAACCAAGAGAGGGAGAAAGGTCTGTTAAAAGAGGAAGTTGTTGCTCTAAAACATGACAGGTGTAGTGCGGATCGGCCGGACAGGTATGGACTGTCCCAACTCGGCTGGGTACGTGGCGTCTGTCACGGGTACATTACAAGCACGACCCCTTAGTAGGATAGTATGCGTATATATAAACCCATATAAGAGAGGCTCAAAGATGCCCTTGGTAAAAAGACTATGTTTATACAATGCAACCTGCGTATCCTTGATGATGTATAACTGTAACAACTTGGCAGCTCCAAATGCAGCTCTAGACAAACTAGAGGCCTGCCACCGCAAACAGCTACACACCATCACTGGACACCAATGGCCGGAGAGCATAATTTCCAACGATGCACTATACAAGATGTGTAATATGCCGCCGCTGTCTGTAACCGTCGCCCAGCACAGAGAGCCTTGGAATTCACCCTACACGGAGCCAGCAAATACAGAGCCAGGAGAGGAGGACGTCATTGCATAAATCTGCTAAGCGTGCTACGAGGTGACCTCAAGAAAGCAGGATTAGGCCTACTCAAGTCAAGAATGGACCCGAGGAAGCTAAGGATTTTGGCTGAGGACAAGACACAGTGGGCAAAAGCGCAGAAGGACTGACTGCGGCTGTAGGATGTTTCTGCTACTACAGCCGCAGAATACAGTAATCATACAAGAGAGGCTTTCTTAATTGACGAGGTCTGTGAGATCGCATACAGAGTTGGTGCATATAATTTCTTTAAATTGAGGTATCCTCAGGGTTCCCACTACCTATCAGGAGCAAAATTAAACGAGGAGTTCAAAACTGTTAACCATTCTAAAGTCGATCCAGAAATGCTCAAAATATTGAAAACGTCATAAGCGTGTGTATGTACTAAATGAATGGGCAGTATGTTTATCACGTGATAATGTCCTTGGCCTTCCAGCTCGCACGCTAAGTGGCTACAGATCGCGCGGTGATTGGCTGAGCGTTCTCACTATGACATCACGAGGAGTATAAAAGGAGGGAAGAACTGAACACCGAGACCACACTCCAGAACGAGAGAGGAGGTGGAATGTTGTGCGTTGAGTTACAGGACGCCGATATCTGCCTGCTGTATCTGGTTTCATCATAACCGCAGCAGAGCCGGCCAGTTTAGATGTCTTGGATCCCTGGCCCGCGACCTCCCCATCCGCATCTACTCTTTAGAATGCTCTAGGGAGTACAAAAACCCCGAGGTCAAATAAACTAATCAAAAAGAAGAAGCTCTCACTCCCAACAACATCAGAGGAGCCTTCCTTCGGATGGGCCTTGTGGCCCTGATGTAAAGAACTCGTAGTATGTGGAACAAGTGGTAATTCTTGATGGACGACTTGTCAGATCTGCCGGACCATGCCAAATAGTGGTAATCAAACTCCACGCAATGTATTGTATATAGAATTTAACTTTTAGACCACAGTCTAGTGGGATATTGCCAGGTGCGCCGTACGAGCTATGCAGTACATCACGTACTGTGTACACGGAAGATGCACATGCATCATTATTTAACTTTCAACTGTGGCCCTTCATCACTACAGGGCAGCTTTCAACTTCCGCTACAGTACGGAACCTTTTGTCCCTCTGCTTAAATTAAGAGTACTATCTAGTACACATCTTCAACTGCAATCGTTCTTCTTCACCACCTTTGAGAGCGAGATGCATCAACAGTTCACCTTCAGATATCTGTCTAGCAGCTTCAGAATCGAGTCATCTCGCGTTCCTCATCTGGGATGCATCATCTACAGTGATCTATGAACGTTTCCATACCAATGACTAATAGCTACTCATCTAACTATAAATAATGTATTGTTGCATTTTTACATTTATAGGTAGTGATGACTAATAGGTATTGACCGTCTGAGACCGCATTTTACAGTTTATATTTTTACTGTATATATTATCCTTGTTTTGTGCTGATGATTAACAAGTACCACTGGGTCATGTGACGTTATTGTCAATACTGTGATGGTTAGTTATATGTATATGGCAGCAGCCATCCTAGTTATTTGTTTTGTTTATTGCATATACCATGCGGTACCACAGTATGAGCATTGGGATACAAGTTCACCATTGCCATCCTACAACAGAAGGTACCCACATTCACGCAGCACACACCACCCTCGTCAGTCTCCTGGACCCGTTCTGTACAAAGAATGGAGAACACCCAACTTACCGCTCAGTAGAACCTCCTCCAGTGTATCGACCAACTCCAATAAGGCATTCAGCGGAACCTACACATTCGTATCATACTGAACATCATCAACGGGAATCGCCATTACGGATGTGGCACCAGAACCATCGACACGAACGCGATATACCACCAACAGCAACACCAACATGCAGACCAGCATCCACGTTCACAACACTCTCTGCCACCAGGATTCGCGCCGGCAACACAATATCACAGCCCTGGTTGAGTCATTCTACCCCACTCACCCCCACCCCCAAACGAGTGACTGGGCTAATTATAAATGCAAATTTGAAATCAATAGCCGTACCAACTGGTGGATGGATCAACAAATGGGAGAGTATCTGGCCACAAAACTGTCAGGCAAGGCCCTTCAGGTCCTGACAGATTTGGGGTCGGATAATACACCAACCTACATGGAGCTTGAAAGCGCGCTGTCAGAGAGATTCGCGGACATGGCACTCAGTGAAACAAGTCATCTTCAATTAGAAAATCTATGGAGACACGCCAAGGAAACCCATCCAGATTTGGCCAGTCGCATTTGGCGACTTGTCACATGTGCCAGTACGAATCATGAGGGAGTCAAGCACCCTCAGCTCGACACATTCATCGAGACATTGAGCAGTGAGCCCGCTCTTAAAGAAAAACTATTCCTCCTGGAACATAACAATCTTCAGTCCCTGACTGCAACGGCAGTCAGAATATAAAATGGGGTGGGAATAAAGCCAATCACCGTCAATTACATCATATTAAGGAATTGAATAATGCACACATCCTTATCGCGACCGACACCACCTCTGCATCTGCACCAGTATCAGCAACATGCCTTAACAACACCGTATCACACAATGAACACCCCACCAGTCAGAATCACGCACCCAGATGAAGGGGGAGTGGCCAGTTCCACCGGGGAGGCCACAACAACGCCCCAGGACACGGGAACCAGCACAATAACCGCAATAGGCAGAATATGCATGATAGGTTAGAAGAGATAACCAAACAAATCTCGGCATTCACCAATCTAGTTACAATGCTCAGCACAACAGTCGTCACACAACAGACTACACGACCAGCACCAAGTAGTATAAATCAGCATAAACAGCCACCGAAGGCATGTTTCAGATGTGGTCAGCCAGGCCACTGGAAGGAGTGATGTCCGCACCCACATCCTTCCACAACCCCAACAGCTCACCGACACACACTGCAGCCGGAGCCACCAGTAAACTCAAATGGGCACTGATTACAGAGCCGTCTCAGTGCCCACTCCTGCAACCCAGCTCAACCACGGTCTCCAGACAGCAATGTCAGATGGACACATATACACACACTAAGAACACTACCTCAACAACAGTACACGAGATCACGCAACCGGCTTCACATAAGTCAGTGCCTATGATGCACACTGCATCCACAGCACAGCCAACACACACATCCTTGCGATAGGTTGTGACCCCGCAATAAACGCATCTCACAAACCCTCTTTTCTATGCAAAACGGCAGTGGTTGGTTGTAGCACCTCCACTGAAATGACGTTTTTACAAGCACCGCAACCCACCACCAAAGCACTTAACACCCGGTGCCCCTTGGTGGTATGCAATTCACAAGCCCTATCAGCATCACCCACCACATCCATCAGCAGTAATACTGACATGGACAACGGTCAGCACAAAAAGAGGCACCACACACAATGCGGCAAACAACAGCATCACCATTGCTTCTTTTGCACATCTAGCAAACATCCAATGATACATTGTCTCACGTGGCAGGCACAGGTAACCCTCTCTTGGCAACGCACTAGTCCTGTCCAAACTGCTGTTTATGCAAACACACAGTACAGCCACCACCCCCACCCCCACCCCACCCCACCCCCTGCATCAGTTACACCACCATGGCTACCCCCAGCTTCGTCATCACCTAAGCAACTAGTTTCTCTGCAGGGTACATGGACCTGGGAGAGATGCACCTTGTGCGACACTCCATTGATACCGGAAACAATCGACCAGTACGACAGCCAGTTCAACATCTCCCCGTTCACAAGGAAGTGGAAGCACACCAACAAGTTAGCGACATGTTGCGGACAGGCATTACAGAGCCCTCAGCATCCCCCTGAGCCAGTCGCATAGTACTAGCAGGCAAAACGGATGGATCTTTGCGGTTTTGTAACGACTACCACCACCCTAATGATCTAAGCATCAAAGACGTGTATCCGCTTCCGTGGGTAGATCAGGTCTTAGATTCCTTGTTAAGAGCCCAGTGGTTGTGTACCCTGAACTTACCTCGTGGATACTGGCAGGCAGCCATGGATGAGCCTAACAGGGAGAAGACGGCTTTAGTCTGTCGGGATGGTTTTTTCCAATTCCACAACATGCCCTACGGCTTGTACAACACTCCCAGAATGTTCGAATGCCTCATTCAGCAGGTATTAATTACTCTGCAATGGGAAACATGTCTCTGCTACATCGACGATGTAATCGTCTTTGGCTCTTCATGTGAGCAGACCCCGTCCAATTTGAACAAGGTCCTGATGTAGTTCCATGCCACAAACCTCAAGCTCAAACCCAAGAAGTGTTACCTTTTCACACAGAGTGTCGACTTCTTGGGTCACGTAATTTCTGCAGATGGAGTGGCCACGCAACCTTTCAAACCGAAGGCAGTAGCAGAATGGCAGACCCCCATTTCAGTAACAGATAGGAGAAGTTTCCTCAGGCTCTGCCTGTATTATTGCCGGTACATCCATCACTTTAGTGAGATTTCATCCCCGTTATTCCAGATCACTGAGAAAGATCGACCATTCGAGTGGACGAGTGGGTGTGAAGGTTCCTTTAGGGGTTTGAAGGAACATTTGACAACCACACAAATTCTTGCTCATCCTAAAATTAACCTCGATTTCATCTTAGACACTGATGCATATGCTTATGCAATAGGTGCAGGTCACAGAAGATGGAATGGAGCAGGTACTGGGTTATGGTTCACGTACTATGAACAAAACAGAAAAACATTATGCAACCATGAATAGAGAATTATTAGCTGCGATGTATTTTGTCAAAAACTACAAATACTTTCTGTACGGCCGCCCATTTACAGTCCATACAGATCATGCCTCACTACGCTGGCTCAGACACCTAGAAAATCTGGAGGGCCAAGTAGTGTGGGGGCAGGAATCCCTGTAAGCCTTCAACGTCAATGTTGTTCATAGACCCGGCAAGCTGCATGGAAATGTCGATGCCTTGAACGGAATC
The DNA here is from genome assembly GCA_034401795.1 of Chaetoderma sp. LZ-2023a. NCBI lineage: Eukaryota > Metazoa > Mollusca > Caudofoveata > Chaetodermatida > Chaetodermatidae > Chaetoderma > Chaetoderma sp. LZ-2023a. The sequence goes on from CM067359.1 coordinate 39,620,091, forward strand.
GGGGTCAAGGATGAACATGAAGTGGGCACCACAACGACACATGCAACACAGCCATATCCAGTATTTCCCGACTTAAAATGTGCAGAGTGATATACAGAGAAAGTCGATCATTAACAGGCAACCGACGTGCAAACACGACACATATATCCTAAGGAATCTATCAGCCCATCATCTACAATGGCTAAATATTATTATCAGAGGTTACATTAACAACCGGATAGTAATTTCTGAGCACTATAGGGTCATGATTCCTGAACAACTGCATGCCCGCACTGGACATTGAGCCATCGAAAGATCAGTGGAATGTATCAAACAAAAATTCCACTGGATCGGGATGGACGATAGTGTAAAGGCATGGGCCACCAAATGTGTCCCGTGTCAAGGATGCGCTGTTGGCCAGCACCACCAGATTAAAATTTTCGGTGCACCATGCGAGCGAGTGGCTATTGATGTGCTCAGACCCTTGATTATGATGGATGAAGGAAACAAATACATCCTCATATTACAAGACTATTTTACGAAGTGGTTAGAAGCATTCGCATTACCAGACCAAGAAGCATCCACAGTAGTGGAGGTCCTGTCTAGCAATATGTTCTGCCACTTCGGCATGCCCTATGAATTGCACGCCAACTAAGGAAGTAATTTTGAGAGCTGTCTGATCTCCGAACTCTGCAAATTGTATCACATAGTCAAAACAAGAACCACACCATACCATCCCTGTGGCAACAGGATGGTAGAGAGACTCGACAGAACTCTCGCGGCAGTGGGCCCACGATGGTCCGGTGCACGTGAAATCAGTTCTATAGTGCAGAGGAGATACTGGAGGCATCCATGTCTAAGGAAGGATGAATTAACACCCTACTGTGGTACCATCTAGTTGGCGCATTGCTCAGGCTACTGATGTTTTGGTCCATCAGATCTCAGTACGTGGACATGCGTGGTAGAAGGAGACATATCTCACCCAGGGCTAGACTCTGCAGATTTGTTGGTTCGGTCTGCTAGATGTTCCCTGCAGGCGAGGCCGGGGAAAACAGTTAAAGTTCCTATTCTGTTGGCAGATAGATACAGATCAGACCGTCGGTTGCCGCTGAGTGTGAGCTCAGATTGTGATCGCTATCGACTGGATCAGCAGCCGGTCATCTTGATCATGTCAGTTCACCAACCTGTTTCTGGCTTTGAGTGGCCAAGATGGCTCAATGTATAGCCAGGCCATGGTAAGCGTTCATATTGCGAGCCATGAAAAGAGATTCTTTGGAAAACGGGAGGGTATATGCGTGAGAGAGGCATCACATGAACAGATCGTGGGTTATGTTTCTCAATCATGTTTTTATGGGCATGCTTCACGATTTCATGTTAGACTAGTTGTCCCATGGGCCATGTTCATTAATCATGTTTCTTATGCGCATGGTCCTTGATCTCATATGCATATGTGGGAAATGCACCTAGACTAGGCTGCATCCTGTGTAGATTACTAGGTCGTCTGTTCAGCGGTCGCAACTGGAAATACTGGGAGGGCCAAAGGTGCATAGTGGTTATATTGACTAAGGAAACACACCTTGATTGCCGTGATTGGGATCTACAACTCCCATACATGCTCATGGCATACCACACTTCGATACATTCCAGCATGGTTATACCTCCTGCTCGGTTAATGTAAGCCGTGAATTAGTCTTACCCTTGGATCTGGTCATGCCCAGAATTCCAGGGGAGAAAAATTCATCCTCTCTTTAAATAGAGCTCATGTGGCAGAGGATAGAACAAGTCCATGAGTTAATAAGGGAATCTCAATCCGCTGCACACCAGCTTCAGAAAATATGACATGAGCGGCGATTGCATGGAGCCCCGTATGAGGCAGGGAAAATGGTTTGGGTTGACGATACGCAACGTTCTGAAAACGTGCCGAGTAAACCGAGTTACCAGTGGAAAGGCCCCTATGTGGTAGTAGGCAAGAAGTTGGACGTGACCTACCATATCAGCGCCTCAGACGGCCTGACCTCAGTCATCAATTTCGATCGACTTAAACCGTGTGTTAGTGATGACCCAGTTCCAGAGCTCGGGCTGGGCGTTTTACGTAACACCGGTATTCCCGTCGTTAGTCCCGAGCACCACGGTGCCAGTTCAGCCCCTCTCCTGCCAAGGCTGGAGTCTGGTGAACATATAACTAATGCTGAGGACGATGACGAGCCACGCACTCGCACTCTTCTCCATCAGGCGGGTCTACACGATCTGGTTAGTCATATCTGAAGACTTTTCCCTTTGTGTCGTTCAAGGGGAATGATGGAAAAGTTGTTCCTACGACCTCTTCCCATTGCTACCCACTTCATGCTATTACCCCAATTATAGTTGCCACAAGCGGAGGCTGAGGCTGTCCCGGGCCATGCCTCCTGTGGGGTGGAACATATAATAAATAGCATGTAAGTGAAGAGGTTAGATGAGACCGTGCGCTGTTCTCGACAACAGGAAAACCGCACAACTCGGTGCACCCGCCGCCACCCCACCCCCCTTCAAGCCATCAAAGCACCGACCACCCCACTTCAAGTTGCACCCATCCATCAGCAACACCACCATCTCCGCAACGAGTTCGGACATCACAAGTCCCATCCTTTTCACACTCCACTCGTCGTCTGCTGACTGTCAATCTTCAGATATGAGAGAGTCGGCTGTTTCAGACGAGGGAGGATCCCACACCACAGCCAGTTCCCCTCAAGCTGGTGGTGGGCGGGGAAGCAGCCTGTTCAGTAGATTCTCTGCTAGAATATTCCCTGTATATAAAAACTATGACAGGGTACCAACCATCGTGCAATGGGAGATGTCCATCCCCTTCCAAAGGGCAATCCCAAGCCCCCGCCCCCCTGAGCAGTCAGCACATCACACCAAGACACATAAAGCCAGGAGCACCAGGAGCACACTTGCCCTCAAGGCTGGAGACGTCAATTGGTTAGATTTTCCACAACTTTCCCTACCGCACGAATGCGGTGAGCTCACCACCCACCACAAACCATACTTTTCTGCAAAGCAACAGACTTGGCATTCCCAAGCTGGAAACCTCGATGTGCCCACCGCACACTATGCCAGCATCACACAGCATCCCCGAACTTCCCTACAACAGAACACTACCCTCATCAGAATAAGTCAACATTCTCTGCAAGCTCCCCCACCATGGTATATGGAAAACTGTTCATACGCGAGGAGGGAGACATCACAGCCATCAACAGGACATGCCACAAGGACACGCACCTCTTGGAAGTGACATACGGAACAGCTAAAAATAAACATCTCATGCACACATAAAAACAGATTTCTTTATTGAGAGAGTTGGATGAGCGCAGTCTGTCGTCGGTAGCTAGTACGAGATAGGCACAGAACTTGAAATTCGACAATGGTCTGAATCAAGTTACGACAGCTCCCATATTGGTCACCCTCACTCTAAGTACCTCTGTCCCACATGTTAAAAGCCTCGGCGATTGCAGAGAGAATACATTCAATGTCCAATAAATCTGCAATCATCGCAGTGACCCCACCCCCACCCCCTCACCCACCCCAGTTAACTGCAATAAAACTTTTGAAACTTCACTACAGCACACATTTCATCTGCAGATAAACAGGCATGCATATCAATCAACTTCACTAACATGACAGAGACACAGACACTCAGGATGACTGCTTCACAATCTCCATGCGCCGGTGTTGTAAACTGTACAACTGAGGCACACATTTTCCAAGTTATACTGTAATAATTAAGATTGATCTAGGTGTAGTGAGACTAGTCCTACCCACAGAGGAGGATGCTTGGCAGTCTGCCCACCTGGAAAATACAGTCCAGCTGGGTGGGGTCAGAAGACGTGGGGTCCGCAAGCATGGATCTGTTTAAACCAAACAATAGATTACAGTCAAATATACTGTCCTAATTTTGACTAAGAACATAACTGTTCTACCGCATATACAAATCATTAGTGCGAGGGCTGGCAAGGCGGCAACAAAACACCACAGAGAATTTCGAATATTCTCTTACCTACAAATTCCAGCCAAGAATCAACACCAGCAGGCATATAACACCTTACACAGGAGGAGACACTATTAAAATCACGCGCAAAAAGAGGGACGCTGTTCTAAGGAACAGTGTAAAAACCCCGACAATATGCTTCCATTTTGCGCACCAAATATGACTAGTCAACAACAGCAATTCTCGACACGTAAACAACGCCATCTAAGTTTATGATCCACCACGTGCTTGGAAAACAAGAACCACGCGATCATCACTAGGGTTTTCCGGTAAATTAGATCAAAGATTATAAACAAGAGAATCTCCCTCTCACGTGACTACCACGACGTGAGGCGAGGGGTGATGAGTCGGGGTCAAAACTGCTGATGTAATCATGCTCGCCCACATCCCATAGGGCGTTCCAGCCTGAAATTTTAACAGGCGAGTTTATAAGCATCTAACTTGAAAACCGCATCACACTAATTAAAAGGTGAGCATCCACGGAAATAAGTAATTCCGGATTTTAATGTTGATCAGAGACCTGATTTCCCGTGGAATGGAGATGAAACCGGCTATCCTACCTTCTTATATATATATATAAATATATATATATATATATATATATATATATATATATATATATATATATATATATATATATTTGCCTTCCTTCTACGAAGGGAATATACAATTGGGCTCCAGGAAAGTTAATGTTCTGAAAAACCGTATATGGTGATGACCGAATCACCCAGAAACTTCGGGCATGGTCATCCGCCCTCCTGTGACGTCATCAAATACTATAAAAGGAGGAAAACGCGCACTGAAATTTCATCTTCCCTCCAAACTCAACACTAGGGAAGACCAGGCATTAGGCCACCTTCGTGTCGCAAACCAAATTCTGCTGTTTTCAATTATTATTATTATTTCATTTATAGATTGCCTTAGGAAAAATTAGTTAGGTGTCTGCGGTTCCGCAAACTAACCAATATGCGGAAGTAGTATGTCACTCGTGGAAGACCTGGCTTTATCTGATAGTTTGGAATATCACACTCTGATTGACACTGCCAAGATATTATCCGTGTACTTTAAAATTATACAATGGACAGCCGTGCAAGCGAGAATTTTCCAGGAACTCGGATCTGAAACTCCACATTAACTGAGATCACTTACTATAGAGAGCCTATTGTTCGGACTGCAGATACTTGTACTCATCCACTCGGTACTGTGTTACTCACGAGTTATATCATAAACATCGTGTATTAATGGTAAGATTAAAGCCTGGTGAATTGGGCGAAGCTATAGTCCTTGCTCCGCTTTTAGAAGCCCAGCTACCCTTAGTGGAGATTCCAACCGGGAAAATGGCTAAAACGATAATATTAGCAACATGATACCAGCACCAGTGGATCACGCCCCACGACCACCTTTTTCGGATCGTGGCACCCAAACACGCTGGGATAACTTTTCAACAAACACCTGTGGCCACTATTGTCGTGGATGCAGCATAATGTTTGCTTAGGTGTGTGGTCATCCTACACAGCTATGCAAATTATTGCATAGCTGTGTCTCAAACAAATAAATCACTGCGGATCCGTATGCTTTAAATACACTTTATGCAGTGTAAGTATACATCTTACCGCAGCGAATATTTCTTTTATTATCATGCCAACCCCGCTGTTGCTGGGGCTGTCTGATAGACTTTTAAACCTTATTATATACTATTTTTCTTATTACCAATTTTCTTCTCGTTTTAGCATAGCGAGACAGACTTTATATTAAATATATTTTTATATCATAATTCAATGTAATTATCCGCCACCAAGAGAACGCACATGCGAGCTATTATTTTAGGAATCAGTGTACTAAAATAAAATAAAAGAGCACGCACCATGATACCAAAGGAAAAAAGAAAAGGTCTGGGAATATATACCAGGCCAAAAATCAAAATCAAAAGTATGCCTCACTCCCAAAATTCTTTCGCACCTCTATGTGCTCTTCTTTATTAAACTACCTGTCTATCGCGTCACTACTCATCCCTAAAAAATGCCTGCTCGAGAAGCCTATAATTCTCACCTAGTGTGCTCCCGTGCTCTCGATCCGCGTGGTGGTATCATTTGCCACGGGTGTCAAACTAAGAGGGGGTGGTGTAGCGTGGATCGGCCGGACAGGTATGGACCGTCCTAGCTCAGCTGGGTACGGGACAGCTGTCCTGGGTACGTTGCAAGCACGCCCACCCCCTTAGTAGGATAGTACACGTATATATAAAGCCATATATAAGAGGCTTTCTAAATTAACTAAGTCTGTGCGATCACGTATCGCACATGCGTGCGCATCAGAGCTTCCCTGACAGCACGTGTCAGCCTTTACGAGAGAATGCATACTAAAATCTACCGAGTTGGTGCATATAATTTCTTTTAAATTATGATCTCCTGGTGGTTCTTAGTATCTATCAGGACCGGAATGAAACTAAGAATTCAAAACTGCTAACCATTCTAAAATCGGTTCAGAAATGACGGAGTTATCCTTATTTTTCCCGTTAAATTATGCTCAAAATTTTGAAAACGTCTAAATGAATGGGAAAGATGTTTATGATGTGATAATGTCCTTGCCATTCAATCTCGCACGCTGATTTGCTATAGATCGCATGCTGATTGGCTGAGCGTTCTCGCTATACGTCACGGGGAGTATAAAAGGAGCGTATAAAAGGAGCGAAGAACTGAAAATTGAGACCACACTCCAGAACGAGAGAGAAGATGGAAGGTTGTGTGGCCAGAGAGTTACAGGACACCTGTTGCATCTCATTTCATCATAACCACAGCAGAGCACGCTTAGAGATCTAGGATCTCTGGCCCACAACCTCCCCATCCGCATCTAATCTTTGGAATGCTCTCGGGCACCCGAGGGCAAATAAACTAATCAAAAGGAAGAAGCTCTCATTTTCAACAACATCAGAGGAGCATTCCTGCGGATCGACCTTGCAGCCTGATGTAAAGAACTTGTAGTATGTGGAGCGAGTGGCGAATCTTGGTGGATGACTCGACAGAACTGCCGGACTACACCAAATAGTGGTAATAAAACATTTAACTTTTAGTCTACAGTCTAGTGGGACTTTGCCGGGTGCACTAGCCATGTGGTACATCATGTACTGTGCACACGGAAGATGCACATACATTATTATTTAACTTTAAACTGTAGCCCTTCATTACTACAGGGCAGCTTCCAACTTCCTCTACGGTATAGAACCTTTTGTTACACTGCTTAAATTAACAGGACATCTTCAACCTCAATAATTTTTCTTCGCGGTCTTTGAGAGTGAGCCGCATCAACAGTTCGCCTTCGGATATCTGCCCAGCAGCTTCAGAATCGAACCATCTCGTGTTCCTCATCTGGGACGCATCATCTACAGTGATCTATGAACTTTTTTCCGAACCAATGATTAACAGATACTGATCTACCTATATTTTTGTGTTATTGCATTTTTACATTTATAGGTACTGATGAAGAATAGGTAGCGACCAGTCATCTGAGACCATATTTTATAGTTAACATTTTTACTGGATATATTATCCTTGCTTTGCGCTGATGACTAACAAACACCGCAGGGTCGTGTGACCTTATTGTCAATACTGTGATGGTTAGTTACATGCATTTGGCAGCAGCCATCCTAGTTATTTGATTTGTTTATTTTATATAAAATACTAGGACCGCAGTACGCTAGGCTACACTATACAGCAACAATAACTCCACATCACCACCCACCCCCCCACCCCCACCCCCCTCCAGCACATCACTTTGCTCACTAAGGTCATTAAGCGAACCTGACATGAGATCGACTAAACCTGTTCTGGTTGCTCATTAGAAGTCATTTGTGTAAGCCTCTTTTCCAGATGTAGCTGAAAGGTAACAACGCACACCGGCTAGGTGGTATAAATTGGACACATAACTTAGGGTCTCCGTATTAATATATGAGCGATTATCTCTTCCTACGTTCCTCCATCCATAAGGCTGATACTTGTCTGGAACTCCCTTCGACACGTTGGTGCGATCAGACTCAGGAAACTATTGGGGTTTCCGAGTGGTGAAGAATAAAGTGTCGATTCCGCAAACACTCCTTCTGTATCTTCGGATACCAGTTAGCGTAAATATCCATGCCAAAGTAGGAAGCACTGCGAAAACATTATAATATTTAACCGGTCAGCAGTGCATCTCTGGACATTCTTAAACATAACCCTAATGACAGGTAAAATGTTAGTCCCTGGAATTAGATGCTATATGATCTGTCCCCCAACACACCAGGTGACGGATGGGACACGGATCTCCCTCTAGCTCTTCACAGTGACTGGGTGCGGTCTTGGAACACACCACATGCTCACGGGAAGGTAACTATAGTTGGATATCCGTCTCCTTCTCCCCACCATTAAACGTATATATGCGTTTTTCAAATGCTTTTGTAAATATGTATTATCCTAGTGATGTTGTATATAATTGAGGTGTGGTAAGTAACGGGATCGTTATATGATTCAGGGGTTGCCGCACCGTGTCATGTCTGCTCGCTGTCTTTCTGAGGGGGAAGCTCCATAAGGTGACGATATGGAAACAGAGCATTTCCGCTAGTCAGGCATGTATTTAAAAGTTAGGTTGAATGACCTGCCACTTGCGGCCGAAGCATGGAACATGGATCCAGCAACTAAAGGTTAGTTTAGGGTGTAGCAGAAAGACCTCATAAATAAAGTGGCAGCGACCAATGCAGTATTTTTAATCTACATAAGATGATGGTGTTGAATTATCTGGGAATCATCCACACCATCTTCACGTAATTCAGCGTGCATCACGGTAAAATACAGTTTCACTAGGTTAACTCACACTACACACTTAGCATATGTTTGAACAACAGAGTGGCACTTTTTGCCAACTCTCTTCCTCTGCTTTGGCATTGAAGGCATTTTCCTGTGATGGATGCCTGGGCGAGGCACTTTCCTCTCGCAACAATAATATTTTGTTTGGGGTATAATGGTTTCTATTAAACCTTCCAACGTGTAGGGTTACCTTGCGGATTTGAAGATCAGCGAGGTACCTCCGACGAGCCCACAATAAACAAGACATCAACCTAGTTCTATGTGCTATATTTTCTCTCTCATACTAGCAAACGATTAGCAGTGTTTGTTTTAGTTATATTCTTTTGTTAATTATGTCTATCTCCGAAATTGAGTAATGCACCGTCATACCGGTGACACGAACAGCCGGGACGAGATGGTGCGGTTCAATTTCGGCGGCAATGAGCGCACAGCAGTTATTTAAGATGTGTGGTCTTGCGACAATCCGTCTTAAAAGAACCACCATCCTGTTGCCACAAAACTAAGTGTCCGTTATAGACGTACCACACCACTAAGTATGATCTCTGTTGTACCAGGGATATAACACATACATGAATCTCTCTGACACTAAAAGTGAGATGCAAATTGTGTTGAATTTTAGCAAAATAGAAATGTGGACCATAAAATACAATTCATAAAACTTCTCCGCCGTGACATGCAGAGTAAATCCAAACAATTCTATAACTCAGGATAATCGAACAATCTCTTAGAAAATGTGATGTAATAATCTCTGATTTTTCATATTCTATTTATTATGCATTTACAGAGGCCTTTGAATGCCAGCATTGCGGGGACGAGCGAACAACAAAGTGACCAGTGTGATGTCATCATGTGATGAACCCAATCCCATCGGCAAGTCCGACGATGAGACCTCCAATATACCTACTAATATAAATGTAGATAAGCAACCAATGCGCGTTAAGAATACGAAACAGCCATCCGAAGATATTAAACTATTACAAGAATTGATCCAAACAGTTAATAAGATTAGACCACAACAAATTCCTGACGCCGATTGTTAATTTTGGCAGTTTTATCGCAACAGAACTCAAGAACATTGATAATGTAATGCTGAAAACTACGCAAAAATGCGAATGCTTCAAGTATTATTTGATACCCAGCGTGAGATGTGTATATTACATAATAGCGGAGGAACGGCAGTTCAGGGGACAAGTGCTGGGATGGCTGTACGGTTGCGTGGAGATGGGGTTGATGGACAAAGTAGAGGAAGGGATGCTGGATTGTATGGGAGGAGAGCTATTGGTTCATTTCGTGGAATATATGAGGAAATGAATGGGGGGGGTGTGGGGGGCAACTGTAAGAATGAGTGAAGCGACAAGTGGAGCAATGAGTGGAAGAATGGCCACTGAAACAAATCTGGGAGTATTGGCAGGTGGATGTCAGGAAGGCATGCCTGTCGGAATGAATACTGGTATGAGTGACAATAGTATCTATTCTTTAAGTAGGAGATCGTCTGCCGAGATGTGTAGTGGGGAGAGGAGGACGATGAGTAGTATAATAGGTACTGGAAGGCATGGAATGAGTGGTGATATGGCTGGTGGAATAGGAACTGTAACAAATGGCAGAGATCGAAGTGAACGGTTTAATATAAAGAATTGGAATATTGAATAAATTTTGTTTATACGTTTGTAGTTGTGTCATTTCGATGCTCACCTTTAAGTACATATCTTTAAGTGCTTCATATATAGCATCACATGTCTCTGGTATTATGGTACACACACCCGGTTTCGAAACATGATACAAATACACAGGCTCTGATAAGCATCTCCTACAATTAGAAATTATCTCCACGTTAAAACGAATTGGGTGTATTTGGATGTATTTTAATCATACATATATGTACGTCCACCTATAATGCCCTCTATAGCCAATGAATTGATTTTGAGCAGAATTTTAGATATGGGTTGGCCATGTCCTGTGAGCACCCGGTCAAATCTTCTAGAAACGGAACTAGGTTTATCAAGCTATGACACATGAATTGTATATACTACAGTTAAGAGAGATGCCCCACACTGGGTAACACTCCTCATCCCACTTTCTCAGCAGTCTTGTGTCAAAAAGTAACAAACTAAAATAGGTCAGTGTCGTGGAAAGATGAGGCACATTTTAAGTGGATATTATTAAAAATAGAAGGATATCGCATCATTTTGACAAAGCCTATTTTATTGTAAATTATAAATAACGATCACCCCATGTACGTGAACACGCACGCACGCACGCACGCACGCACGCACGCACGCACGCACGCACGCACGCACGCACTCATAAGCACGCACACACTTATAAGCACACACGCATGCATACACATGCACACACGCATAAGCACACACCAACGCATGCATAAGCACGCACACACGCATTTACGCACTCACATAAGCACGTACTCATTTATACCTGTGGCTGGAAACTGTAGCGTAATGGCTAGACTTTCACCAGCAGATGTCGTTTCCCTCAAATGAGTGGATTCCTTGCTAATTAATGGATTTACTAGTTCCAATATCTCATTGAAACTAACTAGGTCCATACACAGAAAGTTCTTCAATGTGGCTTCATTATCCGTTTGTAGCTCCATCAATAAATTATTATAAGCACCGTGAATTCTTCAGTTTAGTAGCCACCCACTACACTAACCCCCCGTTCCTTCCTCGAGAGTTTCCGTTGCCATTTTCTAAGTATTGCTACAGCAGCAGCAGATGTCAAACACATCAGCTCACTTTCTATATCACTATCCATGAGTATGGGTAAATGAGACTGCTCTATTCAATTTGATTGCGACTGAACGAAATTCAACCAGAGGAATCTGTGCGAGACGGGAATTGTCGCGTAGTCTAAATGCAGACTTCGTGAATGATTAAATCGTGCAAGATTCTCGTGCAGGGCAAAAATCGTGTGCGATATCGCCAGTCTAAACGCGCCTTAGTCAAGTGAAAAAAATGGGCATACCAGCATGTGCAGAGGAGGCGAGGTAGGGAATGGCGAGTCACTAGCGATAGATAAAAAGAGAGAGCGAGGCACTAGTACAAAACAAGATAAATCCAATTTTAAAACTTTTTATTAACCCTGACATCAATAACAAGACACATATAGTTACAAAGATACGGTTTTACGAAATAAAAACAAATAAGTCACAACATATTTTTTCCAAGGTTACGATTGATGAAATAACACAACTAATTAGGTGGTGTCTTGTTTAAAGGCATATAAAATCAATTAAGTAGGTAGGACCTTTAAAGGCATTATTTTATTTAAAATTAACCGAGCTTTTAATGCGTGTACGGTTAATTTTAAATAAAAACAGACAAATAAGGTTTCATCTTCTTAATTATGTTTTGGAATTGATGCTATTATTGCAGGTATTTTAACGTGAAAGCAGCGACTTCATTAATACGCACGCAAAGAAAAATTTAATTATAGTTATGGTGATAACATCTGTTTTTAATATATTACATCCACAACGTACCTATACCATTCCGTCATACACATGTGGTACAGTTCAGTAGGGCCTACGATATTCATATATGATGGATGGCAAGTTGAGCGCAATATTCAGCTTCGATCATTTCTAATTTTGCTGCCTCATTGTACAGTTCAAGGTTAGATTAAGGGTCACATCAATACCTAAAAAAGAATGTTCACGTTGACTCTGATGATTTACTAGACATGCATAACAATCTCGCACCGCCATCGATTGTATCTTCTCACACAACGTGAATGCGAATAATTTCTGCTGATCTTTTGCGCATGATCCATAAGACAATAATGGTGTGACTGACACATAGTTTTACAATACTGACACAGTTTGATGGTAGCATACACAAGTTCATCATCGCTAAAAATCTCATCGAGGTATACAGCGTCCGAAGTAAGCGAGGCAAGATTAGACATCTCTGCAGATTCGCTAGTGGATGGAATGTCACTCATGTTCTCTTTATTTGTTCACACCGCAAAAGCACTGAGGTATCAGGCTAAACAGTGCGTCACCGCTCACGTCAGGAAGCATGTACAAGTTAGGTAATGCTGCCAGCAAATTACTCGCATTCTGTTTCATGTAGCGCGGACAGACCGGACGGGTACTGGCCATAATGGGCACTCTGAATTCGCTCCAAGCACGCTCCATAAGTACATAAGCCCTATGAAAGCGGTTTCTCGTTAAAAAAATTGGATGTCCGATAAAAAGCGCGGTGCGCATGCACGCGCGTCAGAGCTTCCCTGACAACATGTCTCGGAATTGGAAGCGAGTGCATGCCTATAGTGTACCGAGTAGGTACACGTAAATGTTTATAAATCATCCGTTCTCGTTCTTCTTGGTATCAATTAGGACCCGAATGAAACGAACTTTCTAAATCTGTAAACCATTTTAAAATCGGCCCAGTTAAATTATACTTAGAATGTTGCTATAACGTCGTAATTGCGTGTATATATTAAACTAAATACAGAGTGATGTGTACACGTGGTCGATACGTCACTAGCATACCAGCACGCTGATTGGCTGGCCCTCGGCCGATGATTGGTTGAGGCGGCCAACTCTGACGTCACAGTGAGTGTAAAAGGGGTGAAAAAACGAGGATCAGGAGCATCGCCGGCGTGGAAGCCGGACCCGTGCACGACGACTGGATCACCAGGATGATGGATGTAACTTGCTGACCTACCAGTGATTCTCACTTCTACCAGTGTCCTACGGAACCCAGCACGTCCGCGATGGTAGGACGTCCTCGGCTTCCACAGAATGTTGGATACTCCCGGATGGTCATCCGGGAGTAATAAACTAATTTAAAGTTAGACCTTCCGTATCCAGACTTTCCTAGCGCAACTTCTGCGGGAGGGGCCATGCAGGCCCGGAATGTAATCCTATACGATGTAGAGCTACGGTGATTCTTGGTGGACGAGTCGCCGGATCTGCCAACCACGCTGAAAAGTTGACACCAAATTCTGCACTGCATGTCGTGTGTGTTTTAATTAACTGTTTGACCACAGTCTGGCGGACTTTGTTAGGTGTGCCGCAAGAGCTATGCAACGTATTCCGCACTGTGTGCCAAATTATGTAACTGCTTAATATTATATACCACACACTCTATTAATGGGCAACCTTCAACTTTACTACTTCCATCGCGGGATGAAAAACTTTCTCACTCCCGCATAAATTGTGATTTAGTTACAGAAACTATCTAATAGATGTTACTTCACTGCACTGTTACATTGTCCTGAGTGTGTACCATATCTACCTGCCTGGAGCAGTCAGTTTGTGGAGCCAACCTGCGGGAACCAGCTGCGGGAATCCCCTGCGGAAATCTCTCCAGCTCCAGAAAACGTGTCGCACTATAAATATGTTAGTGCCTCAATTTCAGTAACATAGTAACCTGTTCCATACCAATGACTATTAGGTACTGAAGCAACTGTACTATTGTACATCTAATTACTATTTCCGTATTTGGTACTGATGACTAATAGGTGCCTTCCCAGTCTTAGCACCACAATTTATAATTTCCTTATTACTGTTAATATTATCCTCATTTACTATAGGTGCTTTAACTAACCACCCCGTTTAGGTCTTTTAACCTAATGCTTACTACCCCATTAATTCTTATATATATAGTCATTGTTCATTGCATTGGTTAGTTGTATATGGCAGATAACCATTCTGCTGATATGTTTTGTTTAATTATAGAAAACTTAGACTGCAGTATGCTAGGAAATACTAAACAGCAACATTTATATCCACATCACTTATTCCCACCATCATCAATTTTACACTGAGGTCGCTGACCGTACTCTAATTGTTTGAGCCCAGCATGCTACTGAATAAACCTTACTATTTAGCTCGGTAGGATAGGTTAAAGTGGTTAGGGACAATATCTTCATTAGGAGACACATAGTGTATGCCTCTTTTCTGGTTGTTGCGATAATGTAGCCCACACTCCGGCAAGGTTGTGTAAAATTGGCCAAACACCTATAGGATCCCGTATATATCAACTTATTGTCTCTTTCCACGATCCACCAGTATGGCTTTATAATTGTTAGGACGTCCCATCAGCACGTTGATCTGATCTGACCTTGGGAAACTATCGGCGTTTTCCGAGCGGTGATGGTTAAAGTGCTGATTTACATGCATCTCCTCCATATCTTTGGACACTTGTTAGCTAGATAACCCCGCCAATGAAGGAAAGCACTGCAAAAACATATAGTTATAAATGTGAGCTTGATAATTTATTTACCAACCCACAATGCATATCTGGGCACATTGGACCTTAATCCTAACGACAGGTCAAAAGTTAGATCCATAGGAATTGGTGACGGATGAGACGCGCATCTCCATCCAACTTGTCGGAGTGTCTGAGAAGGATCTTGGAAGCCACCATGCCCTCACAGGAAGAATGCTCGCGATGGATATTCGTCTCTCTATCTCCGCCTTAGCGATATGTCAGTGATCAAACTTGCTTATGAGAAATGTAGCCATTGTCCGGGTGATGTTTTATGTGGTTGTGGAGCAGGGTAGCCGGATTTTCATCAAAAATGGTCGCACGGCCCCACTGGAACATCAGTGTCCCACAGGCTCTAGAAGTTGGTCTCTATACACCATGGAAAGACGTCATACAGGATCTGCAACCCCGAGATCCGCAGCTAGCCAGCCATCCCAGTCATCGTGCACTTGCAGTGCTATGGGCGGATATTTATCAGCGGACCAGCACGTACCCCAGCGAGCTACATTCAATAATTCCCACTCATTGTCTTTGAGGTATAAACCACAACGTGTGTGCCGTGGTTCTACGTCAGAGACAAAAAAGTAGTGTATGTCAATACATGGAAAATCGTCACAGATAGACATGTGAAGAGAATTGTCCAACGAATATGTAAACAGTATCCCTTCTTCTCTGTGCACACATTTTACCGCATCTTCAAGATCAGGTATGATTTGTAACAATTGTTTAAGCACTACTATACTGAGATATAAACTGCATTTAGTAGGGTAACCATCAGGATGAAACAGACATAGATCAATGCACCACTTTTCACCAAATCTGACTGTTTGTGCTTTTCGTAAATTACCATGATCGCACCAAAATGTTGACCACTTTAAGTATTTAAAGCATGGATCAGACGCCATTATGGAGAATGTATAATCATAGCATGAAACTATGGTATTTATAACTCATTAGAGACAATAATGTACAGCCGCACACGTCTTGAACACCACCTAGCGAACAATACCGTACACACACAATGATGTACAGAAATTTCCTCAGTCAATGGCATACAGAGGCACACATCTGTTACAATTGCGTACATAGACACATTTAATTTAAACATATGGCTTGCGTTTGTTCGATCAATAACAAACATATACACGCGGGGTAAACAATGTCACACTTTCTACTGCTCAATGCGCACTTTATGAGCAATAACACAGACAACCAACTTTTAACCATTACGCAACTGAGAGCTGCAGTACACTAAAGTCAATGGGTATTATCGCTGGATACACAACAGATTTTGGAAACAACTGTCTGTAAGTTCATGGATGAGCTAAGCAGCCATCAAATTAAAGTCAAAATATTTGTGTGGGTGCAGTAATATAAGACCTGAAATATAATGCGAGCGATAACTAAGCATACATAAAATTATGAATAAGAAAGACTTTGATCTATCTTACTTCACAACTATAATACTCGTAACCAATATACTATGTCTATCCCATATTCAGTTAATAAATCCTTGCTAATTTGAGACATGAGTATAATTCTTCCCACATTAATTATACCATCTCTTAAAGTGAACTGCGTGCTCCTCATAAACAAAGCACGCATCTTATCCTTATCAGCGTTACACAGACTAGCGACATACGCTATCATAGTGCAGACAGCGAGTGCGGCTACGTCGTCTATGGATAGCCCTGACATTGTTTACGAACTGACTGATAAAGTACAATGTTACTATTTATATTTATACTACGCTAGTGTAACCATATGGTACTGAAGATAAATCACACAGTTTCAAAATTCGTTTTTTGAAGATGGGTCTGAAGATCTTACTACTATTGACTGAAAGAATTCTAAATTGAGATATGCGTGTGAGCTTGGATGGGTAGCTTTTTAGTACGCTATTACTATCCATAATTTCAACATCGTTTAAAATTTGTTCAACAGATTTTTTAATTGTATCAAAATGAACTTGTTTTGATTGCTCAGTACCCAGCATTAAACCTTTACCCTTCGATTCCAGTTTAACAATCGATGGATCATGACGTCGCTTCATTTCAAAACTATAGTTTTTTTGGACCGAGTGCACAAAAATTTGTTAACTCATAATCAGAGGGGATTTCACTTGTCCAAGAACCTAGATACCCACTTCAATCTTCAATGGTATGCTCACCTTCATTGGTACTAAATACCACCAAATCTGTATCATGATATACGACAAATCATCCAAGTAAGTACAAGACTTCATACAGTTTTACTCACCCATAAGCTGTTATGAAAGATGCAAGAATATAGTTGGTATTTAATGGGGACTCAACGTACTCATCATTGATTGACTAGGAGGCCAATAGAAGACTATCGTTCATGAATGCAATGGAACCTACAGTTTTACTTTTATCATTCAGGTTGGACAGAGACTGTTTACATTTTTATATCATGCTATTCTTAGTATGATCACGAAGAGAAAATCGTCCCCACAAAATATTCAAACAGGATTTAGCAACATTGCGCAAACCCAGGTTATTCAATATTTGTGCAGGGTTGAGCTGTATTCCTTCATGTTTATAATAGTGAGCCACGCAATTTGTCTTTTCACTTTCACTACTGACACAATCAGGATAACAGCTACTTTCCTGTTTAATTTTCAAACAACGGTTGATGTATGCTGAAAATAACCCATTGTGGCCACCCTGCTCATATTCCGATGACGTATGATAATGCCAAACTTCATACATTTTTTTAATGACACAACCATTGCGTACAGTAGTCCATGTTCTGCTAGCAGATAGCATGGGAAAGTATAACTCACGAGGTGGAAGGACTTTGCATTAAATAAGACTGAAGAAGTCATGCACCATCTTATCACTCACGCCATTGCCTCTTAGTACCGTATATGACCCTTCTGGAAAGCGACATTGTTTCATCACTGCTTCGCATGGGGGATATATTTGTGCCCAATTCGACTATAAAATCATTTAGTACAGAGGAATCAGCGACTTGTTTCTTAAAGTCACATTCCCGCATAATTCTTACTATATCCCTGTGATTCAAATAAAGAAATGCGGAATTGAAGCACAGAATATGTTTTTTCATATGTCTGATCACCATATGGCATATATGTCATATCACGCTTATCATCGCAACAATCAGACTTATGCCCATGAAATTTGCATCCTAAAAACTCGAAAATGGTATTTTTAGTTGCATCAATTACATCTACATAATGTCCGAATATTTTCTGTTCACCCCCATTTAGCACATGCGTGATTTGGTGACCCTTGCATTGACTGACCCATTCCATCCATTCTATGCCCAACACACTATAAGTGCGTTTTGCTCTTAATGAGAAATCAGGTAAGGTCTGTATGCTCTCTGGTCAAAGGCATAAAGTGCGATAGGCAGCATTGCATGCACCCGCTAGCATTATCCCTGTCACAAATGGATTTTGTCCATCCGTCGATTCAGAAAATAAAGTCTTAAATCCAGACATGGCTAAACGTAAGATGGTCACATCATCATTACAATATTCAATGAGATTTTTATCGACATCATAGTGCTCATGTCTAGATATCTGTTCATTGTACCAGCGCTCAAATTCAATCAATTCACTCGCATTCATATTTTGTGGACAGAATATGTCCCTCTCAGGAAAGGGTATTACCGTACCCCAATATTGAGGTGTGTTGAGCTGATAGGGAAATGTCCCCTTACAAACAGGAAGATGAAAGCATCGCCCACCTTACGCAATTAAAGAGGAAAAAAGTTAATGGAATCGATAAAATGTATATTGCCTATGTCAAATGAGAGAACTGTATGACCACACGTGATACTAGTTGTAGTTTTAAGATGTAGGTTAGCAGTTTTGCAAATGCATTGAAGGAATAAAAGAGAATCATAGGTACGAGCGTTGTGCATGATCACCAAGCAGTCAGAGAAAACATATTTTCTCTTGATATTTTTACCATCACACATAGTCTTAACACGTGTCAGCCAGCTTATGAACTGATCCACTGTGTCTAACCCATGAAAGCAAACATTTCCATTATTCGTGCCTCAGTGACATGTAGAGCAATCGCCTTCGAGTGGATGCTTGAAGCACACATCACAACATGCATTGGCTACCACGAGATTAACTTTATGCTCTGCAAGAATATTAGTATTGCTAGTGTCGATAGGCGATAAATATGTTTCTGTATCGTAAATAATGTATTTTTGAAAATCTTCGTAACTACAAATATCAACATCCTTGCACATAGAGCGTGCGTAGGATAATAACAAAATATGTTCTTAAATCACTTTATGATAACACATATGATTTTCAGTAAGGACAAACTTCTCTTTACATGCGTGACATTTTGTCATAGAGCAAATGTGTTCATCATCATCTTTATGAATGCGAATGAAACAGTGGGGACACGCCCTCATGATTTTGCAGGTCCCATTAGAGAGGTGGTTCACCATACGTTTACGGTTATAAAACTTATGATGACAATTATTACACATTATTTTATGTGAAGCACCTGTAGAAGTACAAGATCCTTCATCAGAATAAGGGGTCAGACAACTACGACACCGTGCTGCGCATGTGTTACACTGCGTACAGTGACTACGTACCATAAGAAATGCAGCGATAGATGCGATCAAGGATATATGATTATCGTGTTCTGAATGTATAAGATTGATACATGGTAAACTCGGGAAAGCGCTACAAAATAGGTGTTGACTCTGAGTAGACCTGAATAGAAAATTGATTGCGAAAATGTTCCTGAAAATTATACCAATCAGTACTATTAATTTTACATTCAGGAATACAGCAAGCTGTATAATACTCACGTGCCATATGCCTCAAATATGTTTTATTGCGTATCAAATTATGCCATTCATACGTAGGGATTAGTTTGTTCATTTTGTCAATAAATTTTATTCCTAAAAATATTCCTGCCATGAAACAGAATAGATATTTAGCGCAAACGGGTATAATACATTTTTTAATACGGATGTACGTATCTATATCAGATGAATGTAAATTTAATAAATTTAAATGTCTAGCATCGACCAAACCTCGCAGAGAATCATTTGGTCCACCTGAGTAGTAGTCCTCTATGTGAAAAACTTGAAATTCAAAACCGTCTGAAACCTACAATCAGTGTTTGACTGAATGACTTTTTCCGATGATTCTAAAATTACGTGAGGTGTAATTTCATTCCGCAGCCTAAAATCTATGGCTATTGGCATTTCCAAAGAATCAACTCGACTGTACGTTACTATATTCACTATACATATCAAGCAAAGATTGAAAGTCATCAGGCACGAACTCAGAATGAGTAAGTGGTGTATCAACTATAGGATAGCTGTTAAAAGATACCTTATATTCAGTACCTTCGATATGATACTTTTTACTGCACTATTTGCGCACAGTCTCCACAGATATATAGTCAGTATAATCAAATACTGAGCCTCCAATTTGAGGGTACTCACAGTGAACGCATTGCAAATGACGATTAAGAAGCTCTTTGGTAAGCACTATATTCTCTGATATACAATGAGTGATTTCATCAGCGATGAGACCGAATTCATCTACCGAAATTGAATGTTTTGCATGCATGTCAATAAGAGTTTATTGAGTAGGAACGATTACATCACAGCGATAAGTGGAATCATCAGGAAGGCGAGCTAAATCCAGAGATATGTCATTAGGACAAGACACATTGCAGTCAGGAACTGGCGCCACGTCAAATAAATTTAGGTTGCATGTATGTAAATCACGTACATCGCTTGACGCAGAATGCATAGGCTCGATTACGTAATAATCATAAACATTATGAGGATAATTGAAAAATGATGATGATGATGATGATGATGGTATGGTACTCATATGAGGAATAGCTAGTTCAGTTCTCATATGAGCGGCTAGATCATTGGTAGAAGCAGGTTGCATAGGTACGATTACGTCATAATCAATAATATTATGAGGATAATTGCTAAAGGATGACTCAGTACTCCTATCAGGAATAAATAGTTCAGGAATTATGTCTTCTTTGTCATGAGTAGGCAGATATACAGTGCTATCATCCAAAAATTTAAGTTACGTACATGTTTTGCTCTATCAACGGATCCGACAGACGACATGCATGGGAATACATCTACTTCATAATCATAAAAATGATACGGATAATTGAATACTGGTGCATCAGTATTTGTATGCATAATAGTCAGTTCAGGAATGACGTCATGCTAATCAGAAACCCGTACAGAGCTGTCATCACTATAATTTACGTTACATAATGCAATGTCATTATGCTCATCAGATGCACGCAGTTGAGGATTGTAACATCAGGATGATAAAACATAGTATCCAAAAATGTAAGGTTATCAGCATGTTCATCAGTTGACGAGGGTAGATCTATGTTTAATCCAGCGAAATCAGAGTCATGCATCTGACGCAAAATCGCATTAACCGCATTTTCACATCCGTTAACTCCATCACCTAAATTAGCAGCCATTTTGTTAGGAAATAATGCATAATGTCTTTAACGCATAACACAATTATTTACTTCTCGTTAATAAAATATTTTTTAAATTATTCTTTTAAAATCTACACTCAATACGTAAATATTAAGATAGTTAAAATACGAATATTACACTTCAGAGAACTGAAAATTAACAGGTGAATAAAGGAGCATTCTATTTAAATACACTCTTCACGCCAAAGTAGAAACACACACATATATCAGTACATAAATTAAATCTACTGCTTTATGCCATTGTTCTTTCTACAGCTGTACGCCATTGTTTAACGATAACAATCACGAACAGAAAACAGAAAGACCAATAGCTAAAAATATATGTGCAGCTGTACGCCATTGTTCACGAACAAAAGAAGTATTGATTCTTTTGTTCTAGAACAAAAGAATATTGATTCTTTTGCTTAGAACAATAATGTACAGCCACACACGTAACTACCCTTATATTTCTTGTAACGGTCATGCATGTGCGTGCGTGCGTGCGTGCGTGCGTGCGTGCGTGCGTGCGTGCGTGCGTGCGTGCGTGCGTGAGTGAGTGGGTGAGTGAGTGAGTGAGTGCGTGCGTGAGTGCTGTGTGTTGTGTGTTGTGTGTGTCTGTGTTCGTGATCTTGTTAAGCTAGTGAGATGATCTCGACGTCAATGTGACTCGCGTTAGGTCACTTACGGAAATTAGTAGCATGCTAGTGCTTACAAGTACTCCAGTAGCCATGTTCTCAGGGATATCGCTGTGATGGGGATACAGTTACTTACTATCTTTAAGCGCTGAGTGACTGTATGGCTGTTAAAGGGATAGCTTCGAGAATGTGGGCGTAGGCTCGTTAACCTTGCCTCATTTTCCAGTAACATATGCCCTGACAGTAACATATGCCTTGATTATAACAGGTTTTATTTGATAATTATTGCAATAATAATAATTATCACTAGTGAAGCACGCTGCATCTCTCTCTCTCTCTCTCTCTCTCTTCTCTCTCTCTCTCTCTCTCTCTCTCTCTCTCTCTCTCTCCTTCTTCCGGCATATCTTTCTGTTTCTCTGCTACTCAGATTAGTCTACGTAAATTTAAATTGTACATAAGTTTAACGTTATTTATATGCTGCCATTTAATATATCTGTAGGGAGAGGGCTATATTAATTTGCTAGAACTAAAATAAAATATGATTAAAAAAAATCAATAAGGTGAGCCCGGAAGTATGCATCATTGCTTAACCTAAGCATATTAAAGACTTTCTACGAGCTTGCCATGATTCAAACTTGGAATCATCTGCTCCATAATCAGACGTGTTATTCATTGCGGCACAGGTACATCAGTATTTTATAAAGAAATTTCCTGTTTATTTAAAATTTCCTGCCAATTTTAGTTCAAATGTCAGAAGCATAGCATTCAGCACCAACTCGGATGGATATACCCTGATGTGATTAGTTAGTTACACACATACATAGAAAAATAGGTTGGCCGAGGTGTTGTCACTTCAATGCTAGAAATATACCATGTCAAATCAGTTCTATCGCTTTCAACAATTTCTCATATTTCGTGCAACGGCCATGCAACCCTTTCATTTAACAATCAATAGGGTGAACCAGGGAGTATGCATCATTGCTTAACATAAGTATATTAAAGAATTTCTACGAGCCTGGCAGGATTCAAACCTGGACCCTTCTGATCCATAGTCAGACGTATTATTCATTGCGCCACAGGCCCATAAGGGTTTTTTACAATGAAGTTTGCTGTTTCTATACAATTTCCCGCCAATTTTAGCTCAAATATGAGAAGTATAGCGTCCAACACAAACTCGGATGGAGAGCCTCTGATGTGATTAGTTAGTTACACACAAATAAGACAATGTCAAATCAGCTCTATCGCTTTCAACAATGTCTCCTATTTCTTGCAAAGGCCATGTAGCACTTTCATTTAACAATCAATAACAATTTCTATGAGCCTGCCATGATTCAAACCTGGAATCTTCTGATCCATAGGCATTATCCATTGCCCCCACATGTCCATCAGGGTTTTACGAAGAAAGTTGCTCTTTATATCAAATTTCCAGCCAATTTTCTTCAAATATAAGAAGAAGAAAGTATGCACCTACTGCCTAGTTAGCTCAATTGGTAGAGCACGAGACTCTTAATACTGGGGTCGTGTCTTCGAACCCCACATCGAGTAAACTAAAATGTGTAGATGCTGGGAGAGGCAGATGGATTGATGGTCAGAAGGACAGAGGGTTAATTGATTGATGGATGAATGGATTGGCCAGTTGATTGACTAAATTGGATTTTTTTGTTCAATAATTAAAGGATTAAATTACTGAATGTTTGAATGTTCGATTATTTGATTGTTTCAGTTTTCGTGGAGAAGGTTCCATTTTTTAATGTGTGCTATTATCATATTAGGCAGGCTGACCTCTCCTCAATTTTTCGATTTCATTTGAGTAGTGGAAGGATGCCTGCATGTTGATGTGTTTGGCAATGATATATAGTTACTATGACTTACCTTTCATACTGAGCCAAAAAACGACTTAATCTCGGGGTCGTGGGTTCAAGCCCCACATTGGGTGAAATAAAATGTTTAATAAAATAAAATATAATCCTCTAAAATATGTATAGACACACTGGTTACAGAAATAGTAGTAGTGAAGCACGCTGAAACACGGTAGTGTTCGCCGTTGTCGGGAATATCCGCCTGGTCCCACTGGAACCTCATCCCAACTGCGAAAAACCACCCACACTCGCCAACAACAGCTCATTAAGAAGCAACGGGCAATACAGACACCCCTAGCAACATCTTAATTTGTGATTTTTTCAGCTTTGACTTATTTAGCGCAACACTTCGGGGAAGCACCTCTAAGAGCGAGTAATGCCTCAAATACATCTATGTGTAAGTGGCCAGTAAACAAACTGAACGAATGAACGAACGAATGAATGGCTACACAGTATTGAACTTATTTATCAATGACAGCGTCATATATACACGTGTTTTTAAACGCAAAAAATAAGAAATGTGAAGAATCTGAAATCCGAATGGCTCAAGTGTCTCATAAATGTGCAAGTAAATTGTTTGAAACTTAGCCGTGTAATGGCTGAATTTGGTCACGAAAATCAAAAAATGTTCTTATTGAATGTCCGCGTGCAGGCTAAGTGAAGACCATTTTTTTAAAAACGTACCCCTGGAATGACTGGCCCGTTATCATTTCAGTGGTATATACATTTTTTAAATTGTCTTAGCCGGCAAATGAACATTCCTCAAGAACACGTCAGAGGGCGGTTTGGCTGGCTTCGCCATGAAAGAATTAAATGTTGAATGTCACTGGTTATTGTCAGTTCAGTGTCAGTGGTGTGGATATTGCAATCATTCATGCGCACGTGCTCTAGCATGCCCGCTTGCAACTCTGATCAGTTATTTTCCGGATATCATCTGGAATTTGATCTCATTTTCAATTAAGTTAATCCGAATCATGATCATAAATTGAAAGAACTAGTGTACGTGAAAGCCATTGTGGATCAACGTTGAGGCATCATGTTTGTCCTTATATCACAGGTTACTGGGCATGTACTTGTGGCAATGACAAGGCAATACGACTGGTCTTTGGCTCAGTAGCAGTTCAGTAACTTGCGTTATCAGAGTGATTGATCAGTTAAGCCCCTGATCTACATAATTAATGTGGGCAATGAAAGATTACATACGCTCCACATTACTTACCAGATTTTACAGTCATATTTTAAAATGTACAAATTAGAAAACTGATCCGGAATTCACAAACAACGTTAGACAATTCAAGCTTAAATGAACACTTTGAGGCAAATCAAACTAACATTTTGCAGGAAATCTATTAATCCGGGATTTGATTGGAAATATGTATCCAGCTTTTTAAATAGATCAGGACTAGAGTTTTAAAGTTTGAATTGATGTTAGACACCGGAGAGTCATAAGCCCAATAGGCAAGGTGTTTATCAGAGCAATAGTATTGATATTGCAATAAATATAGTTTCTCATGACGATGCTCTGTGATAATAACGAAAACAGTGCAATTTTTTGAGTGCACACCTATATGACGTCTACAGTCGACAGGAGCAAACAGCCTACAGCGGATCTTTTATGCACAACGAACTGTATAGGGGTGTAGCAACGGACAGTACACCAGAAAATGTGAAAATAATATTTCTGAAATACTTGCTTATCGATGAAAGCTATTGGGGTGTGTTATTGAACACAGATATGAATTGACTAACGTCAGCTTTACAGATATAGAGAATAGTTAAAATTTCTGGAGTAAAATCTTCGATTTAGGCGGAAAGTTTTGATTATAGTTTTTACAAACAAATATTAGTTGCTTATGCTGGTCGCAAATTACTTATTGTTATTCTGAACAAATACTTACATCAATTTGAAAAATCCCTTAACCTTCTATAACATTACTATAAACATGGCCACTGTCGCAGATGCTGTACGCAAATGTTAATTTCGTTGCTTCACGCGCAGCAATGTCCGGTATGCACTGTCGCGCGGTTATACCCCGTGAATTCGTATCACAAAACTTAATCCATCATTAATTAAGCGTTTGTGATGAACTTATCTACGTCATTCATGATGCAATTGATTATAACGTCATCCTACAGGTCACGTGGTTGATTATGACGTCATATGAGTGATGGATGAACTGGAATCTTCCATTGTCAGTGGCTCAAACTGATGCTTACCATATAACATCTAATGTAGCGGTAGTTTATTTCCACAATAGACCATCTGTCATTGAGTGCACAGTTGTACAATTATTATTGGCGGATAACCAGGAAAACATATGTATGTACAGACTCACACACACTTGCATGTACACAGGCACACACACGGGCATGAGCGTGCAGGCAGGCACACGCACACGCACACGCACGCACGCACGCACGCACGTACGAACGCACGCACGCCCACACGCATGCACGCACGCACGCCCACACACACGCACGTCAGCACGCACGCACGCACACACACCGTCACACACACGCACGCACGCACGCACACCCGCACGCACGCACGCACGCACGCACGCACGCACGCACGCACGCACGCACGCACGCACGCACGCACGCACGCACGCACGCACGCACGCACGCACGCACGCACGCACGCACGCACGCACGCACGCACGCACGCACGCACGCACGCACGCACGCACGCACGCACGCACGCACGCACGCACGCACGCACGCACGCACATTTATACATGTATACGCAAATATATAATCATTGTAAATAATAAATATAAACATCAATGTAAACATATAAATTGCGCAAAGTTTATAGGTTCATTTACATAAAGGTGTGCCTAATGTGTTTATGATTGGACATCAGAATGTATAATTCTTTTAATAACTTATTAATGTGTGTGTTTGGATATTTCGAACTTGCACGAAATTGAAGATACTGATATACATTAGCCTTTAATGAATAAATTTCTTCAAAAAATGTAAGTGTTTACTTGTTGAATGCCCATTTCCAGGCCAAGAGAAAACCATTATTGAAAATCTACCACTGGAATAACTGGCTCGGTTATCGAGCCAGTCATTCCAGTGACAAATCTTCAAGAATAGTCCTATCTTAGCCTGCAAATAGACATTCGTCAAGACCCCTGCAGAGACCGGTTTTGGCCAGCTTCGTCGCGAAAGGGTTAAGAAACGGGATGATGCTACACCAAATTCAGTTTTCTCACAGAAAATGTCCATCTGCAGGCCAAGAGAATGCTATCCCCTAATATTCACCCTGGAATATCCGGCCCGGTTATCGGGTCAGTCATTCCATTGGAGAACCCCAAAACACAGTCATTCCTCCAGCCTGGAAAAGGGCGCTTCTGAAGACCAGTGCAATAGCCAATACGCAAGACCATCTCTACTCAGGTCCTACCAAGAAAGAAAACTAAAGGGAAATAAGGCTCATGCATTCCATATTAGTTATAGCAAAGCCCGGATATAGTATAATCACTGGGTCCATGTGTCTGTGCGTGCATCAAGTGACTTTCATTTATAGTCACCAAACTTGGTATGTGGATGCACCATGGCCTAAATGTGTGCCACGAATCAAAGATAGAACAGCGTGACCTACTGTTCACGGCTCACAGAACATCATATGTTATTCTTGTCTGGTCTATAGTTTTAATACAATAAGCAAACTTGGTATATGGATGTATCACGGCCTATGGTGTGTCATGACTCAACGTGACCTACTTTTCACTGTTTATTAAACATTATAAGTTATTATTGTCCAGACTGCAATGTCAGGAGTTCCTTTGTATACAGTAACCAAACAATGTATATGGATGCATCTTGACCTAAATATGTGCCATGAATCAAAAGTAGGTCCGTTTGACATAGTTTTCATGGTTCATTGAAAACCATATATTATTCTTGTCCAGGCTGTAGTTTGAAGAGTTTTTTTGTATATAGTAACTAAACTTGGTATATGTACCATAGGCTACAGGTGTGCGATGTATCAAAAGTAGGTCAGCTCGACCTACTTTTCATGGTTCACTGAACATCAGCGAATATTCTTGTCTGGGCTGCAGTTTTTAGAAATGTGTGTATACAGTAACCAAACTTAGTATATGGATGCATAATGGCCTAAGGTGTATCAGGTATCGAAAGTAGGTCATCGTGAACTACCTTTTGTGGTTCACTGAACATCAGAGATTATTCCTTTCTGGGCTGTAGTTAGAATAGATGTTTGGGTACCATAACGAAACTTTGTGCATGGATGGGTTGCAGCTTATTGTTGTATCATACATTAAAAGTCGCCAACCTGACATACTCTTCACGGTTCACTTGAGCACGATAGACAATTATTGTCTGGGCTTTTGTTTGCGTCTTTTGTATATATTAACACATCTTGTTACTAGTATCAAATCATGGTTTGCCCATCTTTAAGGTTAATTGCACACGTTCACCAAATGGCGTGGTACAGCGGAAGGTGGGCATATCCTTTACGATGCACTGTATCATTAAAAGTTTATGTTTGCTTATGGAAATGCCAATGATATCACAGAAATATATTATTTAATAATAGATAAAGCTACATTTACCTGGTATGCAGAATGTGGAAAGCTGATTGTGGAAACAGAATGTGGAATATACTTTAGATCGCTCTTTACTATTTTCCTTCATCCATTTACCTGCACGCGGTAAGCGGAATGTGGAACGCGGAACGGAGGGATGTGGAAAAACTGATCGCATGCTGTAGCGATTTTTCCAGACGGAAAAGATTCCATTGTGGGATAGAGCACATGTAACCTAGCAACAAATGGGTAATCCAAGTTGTTAAAACTGATGCATCGTCTAAAATTATAAGAAGTAATTTGTCAAAAAAATTTGGAATTCAGTAATGCTATAATTACATGTTGTCCAAGGTATCATTTTGAATCTAGTCGTCAGTATCCGACCATTTTGTGTCTGCATCTCTCGCCTCCATACATACACATTTTGTAATTGTCTCAGTAGAAAGCTAGATATCAAAGCATAAAAAATCTGTTGTCGCTTTTGAAAGAAATTTAATAGAAATATCGCAATATCACCAGCAAAAAATGCAATAAAATAACATAATGATACCACATACAGGTAAATGGTACACGCGATATTTTACCCACATTCCGCATACCTGCTTTCCGTTCCACATTCTGCATTCCGCACACCGCATGCCGGGTAAACATGGCTTACTAAATATTTATTTAACTGACTAATTAATCTTTAGTACTGGCCATTCATTTTACAACTAAAGATAAATATATCCACACTCGAAGTGATGTAGGCGCTTCTTTGGGAATATACATGTTTAAAGACTTTCTGACACTTGTGCAGTCCAATGAGATTGGGGGTGGGGTGTGTGTGTGTGTGTGTGTTTGTGGCTCGGAAAAGTGTCCCATTTACCCTCTGATAATCCAGCCCTGGTTAATCAACACTACCCAGGTTCATCAGCATGAAAATGTGAATCATCTTTCAATCTTGGGGAAACCGTTGCATCGAACAAGAGTTTCGAATAATTATGCTTACAATATATATATATATATATATATATATATATATATATATATATATATATATATATATATATATATATATATATTAGGGGTGTGCATTTGGAGCAATACCAGTACACATTGTAAATTAGTGGATACTTGGTGGATATTTGGGACCCAACCAAAAAACCTAAGATCTAAAGGAGGGGGAGGACGTGAAACCAGACCTTACGATCATGTCAACAACAACCACCCATCCAGATAGGAAGACAAGTGGAGAAGGCATAATAGCTGCCCTTTCCCCCACCCCTCAAATTAGTACCGCAATAAACTTGGAGGAATAAATAATAATTTAGTCCATGGTGTCAAATTATAAGGACAAATGAGAAAATCATTTGCGTGTGAGCAAGATCAAGTAAATGTCATGGAGTTTCTTATCAGAGATAATAGTTGTTTATTTGGTTCATGGTGCAAGATTGTATTAACAGATCAGAAAGCATTTGCGCATGATATAGAAAGGCAGGACATTATGGTGCCTGAACAATCAACCTCAAGCTAACTTTGCCCAGGCCCACAATGTACGTTCAGTGTTCGATGATGTGGGTTGGAAATGTGGGAGTATGGAACATCGTGACTTTTAGTGTCCCTACTATGGACAACCAAGAATGGCATCTGAACACATGGAGATTGGTGAAGTCACACCGGCATGGGGATCCTTGAATGTGAGATGTGACAACAGAAACCGATTGATGAGGGACAATGACTATGAGGACAGAGACGGCTTCATGTTAACTGGATCTGGTACAGATGCATATGGCAGCCGTGGTCGGGAAATGCCGATGGAGGGAGCCAATGACTGAGCGGTTCCTCATCCGACTCACGCTAGATTGTTATGGTCCAAATGATTGTATAGGTAAGCATAGTATTAACATCCTAATAGATACTGGTACCAGTACATCGCTCATTAGGAGCGACATTTGGAAAAGTGCATTGGGCGCAAGGCCCCTAAGGAAGGTGCAGGTACTTTTAGCTGTTAATGGATTGCCGATAGACACATTGGGCAAGACGGAGTTCAAATTTCAAAACTCCCATCCCATCCCTGTGATAATTGTGAGTCAAATGAATCATGAGAGACTACTGGGGGAAGATGCGGGTGGAGCAGTGATAGAGTATGGGAAACGGAAAATTCGGTGGTATGG
The DNA here is from genome assembly GCA_034401795.1 of Chaetoderma sp. LZ-2023a. NCBI lineage: Eukaryota > Metazoa > Mollusca > Caudofoveata > Chaetodermatida > Chaetodermatidae > Chaetoderma > Chaetoderma sp. LZ-2023a. Next base: position 39,650,871 of record CM067359.1, read on the forward strand.
AAAGACTTATGACCTGCAAATTCCCTATAGGCACCAGAACACGTACTATGCTGAATCCAATATCACTGAAACGATGGGGTACGAAATTATTGACAATGTCCTTAGGGACTATACAGATAATTTTAATACTGCACATCCCAAGGAATTAGGCAAAAACCCATTAGTAGAATGTACCATTCCTACCAATGCCTTGCCCATTCGACAACGTCCCTATCGTATGCCACTAACAAAAGCACATATAGTGAGTGAACAAATTCAAGAAAAGTTAGAGGCATAAGTGATCTGACCATCTGCCTCACCGTGGGTGTCGCCCATTACACTCATCCCTTAAACTGGTGGGACAATGTGCTTCTGCGTCGACTATCGCCGCTTAAATGAAGTTGTACCCCGTGATAATTATCCCCTGCTGAATATAGCAGATATATTTGTTAGTATGCTAGGCGCTACCCTGTTTTCAACAATGGACTTGAAGTCTGGCTATTGCCAAATCCCAATGGCCAGCCAAGACATTGAGAAAAGAGTGTTCGTCTGCACCGAAGGTCTTTTCGATTGGACCCATATGCCATTTGGGCATCACAACAGTGGCACCATTTTTCAAAGGTCAATGAACGCCATTAATCATGGGTACACGTGAAAATTCATGCATATTTTTGTCGATGATGTTGTCGTCTTTTCCCAGAATGCAAAAGAGCATGCGCAACATTTAGCTTTAGTAATTCAATGATTGCGTGATCATAGCTTGCAACTCAAGCACAAGAAGTGCGACTTCGCAAGCGAATACGTGGATTTGCTCTGGTACCATGTCTCGGCCATGGGAATTTCGCCTCAAGAGCAAAAGGTTAAGGTTATTTGTGAAATGGCCCCACTGAAAGATGTGGGCGAAGTCAGAAGCATTTTGGGTGCGACGGGTTATTACCGTTTATGCATGAAGAATTATGCAGAAATTGCCCGTCCACTGGTTGAAATGACCAAGAAGTACAAGCAGTTCGAATTGGGAAAGGAGGAACAGGTGGCATTTGAAAAATTAAAGAATTTGTTATGCAGCGACACCATTCTCACATATCCAAACCTCAGGAAACCATATAACTTGTACACCGATGCCTACTCATATGCCATCGGTGCGATCCTAGTCCAGAAAAATGACCATGGCATTGAGAGAGTTATTCAATACGTGAGCAGCACACTTAAGGATAGCGAACTGAATTGGCCAGTTATAGAGGAAGAAGCATATGTGGTAGTATATGCTTTGAAGAAATTGCAACCATACTTATTTGGGGCAAAATTCATGGTTTATACTGTCCACAAACCCTTAAAGAGTTTATTTGTCAGTGAAGTCTGAAATACCAAAGTCCAATGATGGGTTGTTTTGATTGTGGAATATGGGTGCAAAATTGAGTATGTAAAAGAGCACCATAGCTAGCCACCACATATTAAAAGAGCAACCAATCCCCTCTAAAAGAAAGGCTGGGTCCATAAGACCAAAGACCCATCGCCAAGAGGAAATGCGCTATGCCCTCTGCATCACCTGAGTCATCAACAAAGCAACCCCACCGCCCAGGCGAAGCCATCATAGAAGGGGACACTGTGGCACCAGGGCAAAGTCACGGCCAAGGAATAACCTCTGAGACACCCATGGAAGGGGAGATGTTGGTGCAGCACATGGGAATACCCAAAGAAATTCAGCACCAAGTGACAAATTCTGAAACACCCATGGAAGATGAAGTATCCCATCCAATCCTGACTGAACAGGATATGGATGTCGATGACACCCAATCCCGAACGCCACCCCATTATAATTTGTGAAAACGCCCAGGAATGTCGCATTAATGTCGTAGACCCACAATTAGATGACGGATTCCAACGACGCATCGAGGCAGTCATAGCAAGGTACGAAAACCTTACCTTGTAGGTAGACGTCTAGGGTATAGAGATGCCCCGACCGTAATGAAAATGTTCTCCATGAAAGTTTTTATTAAACGCACTTGAGCCTGCCAAGCCGATATGATGAGTCCATAATCAACCTTTAAACTGCTCTCTGGGAACGAAAATACAGTGCGAATTTGGTGAATAATGCAATTTTCCTGCGACCTTCATGAGTCACGATCACGAGCGTCACACATTTAGTAGGTAACCTAGTTGAATTTATCTCACCTGATCTCGTCAATGCTAAATCTAGATAATCCATCAGCTGCTGAAAACAGCCACAATTTTGATAATGATATTTAAAGTATTAGTAATCATGTTATGCTTATGGACCTTGTCCCAAGCGCAGCCACCATTGCAAAAATTGCTGAATGGAGTTATCTTGATGGGAAGAAGATCGATAGCAGTTGTCAAGGCTAAATGGATGGTACTAGTAACCGTGTCACCTTCTAGACTACCAAAAGCTTTCATCAAACGTGTAACAACACTAGAACAATCTATGGACAGGATCGTTACAGACGGGCAGTTAACGGTGGAAGATTTGGCGAACTGGAAGCAACACTTACTCATAATGAGGAGAATCACTCAGAAAGACCAAGGCCAGTGGAAGCGCCCAAAGTGTGGGTTATTGAACTACGTGGGCGATATCGCGTCGAACCTTTTTGGAGTGGCGACCTCGGCCAATGTGGACAATATGAAGAACTTGGTACGTACCGTGATGACAAAAACTAACGCATTAGTTAATTTTGTGAATGATCTGGCATCACACGTAAAACATTCAAATGATGAAATATCAATCAATAGACAAAGAATCAATCGCCTATCCGAGAGCTTAACAAACTTGACTGACACCATTAACCAACTGATTGATGAGCAGGGATGAGCTCAATGGAGATGGCGTGATGTCATCTTGCTAATTCAATTTGGTCATTATGTAGATACACTGGAAGAGTGATAGATGCCTTCCAGGAAGCCGAAGCTAAATATATGAGGCAGGTAGCGTCGTTAGAACTAGGACGACTGACGGAAAAATTCCTGCCACCTAGATATATAGCCAGTATTGGCAAGCAAGCCAAAAAGGTACCAATGGTCAGGCCATATCAGGGGTACTACCAAAATGTGGTCACATGACCACTTTGGAAAAACAAACAGACTTTGAATTATATCGCAAAAATACCTTTAATTGATGGTAATGTTTATCAGGAATATGGGTTACACTCCTGGCCAGTGCCCCTTAAACAATCAGGGTATTATGCGCAAATAATGATGACGACAGTTAATTTGGCTTTGAATACGAAAACTGCCTGGTATTTTCGACCCGAGCAATGCGAGGGAATGAAACGACGAGTATGCAAGGGAAACTTAATGTTAAGGCCGGATCACCTACCTTGCGAGATCAGTGTCATCAGGGACGCCACCGACCCTGCATGCAAAGTAAAACTAACCATGGTCAATGTCACAGGCAGCAATTTGATACAAGCAAGAAAAATTAAAAGTATCAGGTCATACATGGACAAATATGCCTAACCACCGAAATAATCAATATGAGTTCTTTCCACCTCCCTCAAGCCCTAAATGAAACACGTGCCATTCAGAAAACAAACCATGGAATGGGCAATTGGAAAAGATACAATATATTCCGCTTGAGGAATTATCTGACGTCAACGTTGACAATGTCGGATTCATTGATCACAATGATGTGATCATGTATACCATTATCCCGGCTATCACTATGGCCATCGCCGTTTACAAGGCAGGTGGGCGGTATAATTGGTTTAGGACCAAACAGGGAAAGAAGGGTAAACCTCCCATATTGGATCAGGGGAAATATATGGCAACCAACGACCCTGCTGAAATGATAGAAACGGTGGACACTGAGGTTTTGACAGCAGCCGTTACGCCACCGACGGACGAGATCACTGACCCAGTAGAACTTACTAACAATGTAAATGTAGAGAATTATTTACAGAATTAAAACTGAGCAAAGGGTGTACAGAATAGATAACATAAAGAGTGCCAGATAAGATAAATGTAACAAAGTGTGAACAAGGACAAAAGCAGATATATCAGACAAAGATAAAAGTAGATTTTAATAAGTTCAAGAATCACCTTGAAAGACAAAATAATGTTTAAGATAATGACGGAATATTCATGTCTTAACAATCCGACACAGTTTGGGATACCTGTGGCTAGAATTTAATTTTCCGAGGGAATAGGTAAGATTACGGTAAGACAGAGTTAACGTCACATGTAAGAAGAAGGACAAATGACCACACGACAACCCGGTGCACAATGTTATAAACGAATGACACTGGGTGACCAGCACAAGAAAACTTTCAAAGTCTTTCCGCATCATACTAACAGTAAAATTGAAAGTGAAAATGGAACACGCGACGACGTCTTTTAGCACTGTAGCCAGGTACGAAGCCATCATGCGAGCTATGATCCGCCAAAGACCAAGTTCGTGCCAAGTGCGTGGCACGGAAGAAACGACCGATAGACAGAGAATAGTGACCCTGTCAGTGACCATGGACCAATTTCCCTAATGGGATGTTATGGATGATTCCCTCATGGGCGTGAGCACGTCCGAGGACGAAGAAGGCCATGGCCATGGTAGATGTGGACACGGTCAACTTATGCATTTGTAGAGCGATACAGAGGACGAGCTGGAGGCGGCGGATAACACGCCCGCCACAAGACTGCTACCTGCCACGGGCGAAAATGGGGCAGGTAGGCCCGTAAAAGACCCACAAATATTGACAAAGGGTGGACCACCCAAATAAATCGTCGAAACGGCATTCATAGTCAGTCGCTATAAGTGTTGTGTTATATGTATATATACGCATCGCGGATTTCGTCAATAGGAACGGCAGGTGAGCGAAATCAAATATAATAGTGTACAATTTCGTCTTTTGTTCCTTGATGAGCCGCTATGTACGAATTATTCCTTCCCCGAGAGGTAATTCGCTAGCTAATGGCTCATTCAAAGATCCGAATGGTGTCACGAAGTAACACCACCCGACCCCCTCACACCCCTCTACCACCACAAAGCACCCCCTCGCCACTCCACCAAGGGAAGGGGACGGGAAAAGGGAGGAAAACAGATGGGAACGAGGGTGGGTATTATGGGATGTAGTCTTGATCATAGACAACTCAGTATGGCACCATATCTAGGAATTGTTAATGTTACGCTTCACCTAGAAGTGCCGGTCAGGCAGTTCGCCAGTAATGTGAAAATACCCGCCAGGTATTTGCAAGTAGAATATATAAACAGCACCCGACAGGTACTGTTAATTAAGCGAGGCTGGCTACCGACATAAAACGCTAGGCCGGTATGATGCCACACCGCGGAAAAGAAAGGTATGCGTGGTCAAATGCAGATTTTTATGCGTCTGATGGGGTGCACACCAAAGGGCGAAAACACACCATAATCTTTAGGCGCCACGCCTACCTTTCGAACGCACACATAAGACTTGCAGGCAATGGGTATGGCATACAACGTTTGCGTATGCCCACAGATCATGTCGCTATAGTCTTACATACCACATAATGAAATTTTGGGAAATCTTCGCAGGAAGCGAGATTCCAAATAGAAAGGATTAACGTCATGATAAAGCCACATATATCACGAGTGGACGACTCGTTCACAGGCCCCGTCATAACGTACATGATTGTGTAAATACGTACATTATTACGCATGTTGGATACGATTGAGTACCATTTCATATTAGTATGATCCTAGTAGCACTGAAATTACGACCTTGTTTGATGTCACAACGTGATCTCGGGACCCGGATTAGCACATTTCCCAGGTGTATATAGTGCGGTTGAATTGTGATGGTGTACAATGAGTTAGACGCGACCTTGATTGATCACGTGGTACGCGTCTAACTTCGGCAGGTGGGCGTGAGTAAATTAGTGGATACTTGGTGGATATTTGGCCCCACCCACAACGCCTAAGATCTAAATGAGGGGGAGGACGCTAAACCCGATCCTGAGATCACGTCAACAACAACCACCCATCCGGATAGGAAGACAAGGGGATACGGCATAATTGCCGCCCTTTCCCATACCCTTCAAATTAGTACCGCAATAAACTTGGAGGAATAAATATTAATTTAGTTCATAGTGTCAAATTATAAGGAGAAGATCATTTGCGCGTGATCAAGATCAAGTCAATGTCATGGAGTTTCTTATCAGAGATAATAGTTGTTTATTTGGTTCATAGTGTTAGATTTATGAACAGATCGGAAAGCATTTGCGCATGATATAGAAAGGTAGGACATTGAGGTGAAAACAAATTATGTACTGCTGAAAGATTTAAAACCCAATGTAATAAGAAATAAGAACAACCTTCGACCGAAAGTCGAAACCTTAGTATATAATGACACTGCCTCGTGAGGCAAAGAGATTATTTTGAAATGGTGTTAGCTGGAAGAGCAGAATGGACAGAAATGGGACAGAACACGGGAAAAATGTAATTCAGAAGGAAACAATAAGCATGATCTTGTGGACATGAATCATGTCTAGAAAATCCTTGAAAGACTGTTGAAATATTTCTTATCACAACAAAAGATTGCGACATCACCGTGTTTAATTGTCACGCGACATACTCTTTCAAGAAGCACACTGATCCCAAATTAGTATATGACAGAACTGGTAACATATGAAAATAGCATATGACGTAGTGACAGACCAATGACTGGATCAGTATGCAGGACTGGAAGAGGTGGGCCGAACACGATTGGGGACTATAAAAATAGCTCCTGTTGTGAAAGTGGGATCATCTTGGATCGTTTTAGCTATCATTCAGAGAAGTTTTGATAATTGAACGTGCGACAGACTGACGACGTAGTTAGTAGACACTATGATCCGCTTTGCTCTTCCTGCGCCAATCTTGATAAATATTCCGCATTACTGTATATTCATCGTATATGCGTGTACAGTTCTTCATCTATCACATATTAAAGAATCATTACTTAGAACCGAGCTTCAAGTTGTCAATCCAGAATCAGAGAGGAACGACATCAACTTCTTTCCCCGAACCTCGAATCAGCGACCGAGTCAGAACACAGGCCCAGCAAAGACGAATAGCAATAGTTGACTAGTTCCCATCCTGTACAGTCAGCGGCGAGAAACGTTTCGAAATTATTGACTAGAGGTTGGTTGCATTAGACAGGTGCACATCTTCAACGTGTACACGTTAGTCTCAAAGAACATTCTTGTACACATGTACACGTATGTGTCATTCTGCTGAAAGAATGTAGCATTAATATGCTATCTATTTAGCCTATTAATAAATGTAGAGTGGTGTAATATGGTGTGTTGGAAAATAAAATAACAATTTATTAACTCCCCTCCCCACCTACACCCACCTTAGGTCCATGTCACCTCTAAGCGCTCAAAGCGATACTCATTTCGATTTGGCAAATAATAAATATTAAATTTGTGTGTTCCATTAATGTCTATTTGCAGATCAAGAGAAGACCGTTTAGTAAAATTATCACTGGAATTTACACAAAGAGCATTTTGATGTCATTCAAATGGATATTTCTCAAGACCACTAAATGATGTTTAAGCCGGTCTTAACATTAACACGAAAATGAAAATCCTAACATTTGCTTGATCACGGTCCATTTGCATGCCGAGAGAAAACTATTTCTAAACATTACCACTGAAATGATTGTTTCGGTTACCGATCCATTCACTGCAGTGGTAAATATACAAAACTAATCTTCTCTTTGCCTGCAAATGGAAATTCATAGAGACCATTACAGAGGCCGTTTTCGTCGGCCTGACCATTATAGAGTTAAATTGATACAAGAGGGCTAAAGCTTGTTGACATAAAATCGCATTTGACCCCTTGTCCGGAACAGATCAACGGCCAGCAACAATGATTCACCCTTTGATGGCCAAAATTGGCTAAGAAAAATGAATGCCGATTTGTGTGCAAAGGTAAGACAACTTTCTGAAAGTTAACCACTGGGATGACTGGCTCACTCGGTGAGTCAGTGATTGCAGTAATAAATTTACAAAATATAGTCTTCTCTCGACATAGATACTTTCAATAATGACATATTCCTCGAGATTCATATATAGACCGTTTTGGCCGGCTTGTCCATTAATAGTTGGTCAAAGGCTGGCGGTGATCAGTCCATTGTGAGCATAGATAAGTGCCACACACCACAGCATTCATAGTGATAATCTTCGTTGATAAGATCACACTTGAACAGTAATCCACACATATATGTTGTTGGTTAGTCAAAGAAATACCTCCGAGTTGAGGTCACAGCTACGTGCGGATAATTAGTTAACCCAGTTGATTCTCAAAGTTATTCAAGAAAATTTGAATTTTCTCATAAAAATCCCCATGTGCAGACCAAGAGATGAAAATTTACCGTAGCAATGACTGCCTCAGTTATCAAGCCAGTCTTTCCAGTGGTAAAAATTTAAAAATTCCTCTTGGTCTGTAAATTAACATTTCTCAAGACTACTGTGGCAACCGGGTATATGGCAGGCGTGAGTGTTAAAAGGTTAATTCGGAAAGCGGACAGCATTGACAGATGGCGGTAAATTCTGAGAATTAATTTGCCAAAAAATACATACATTTTCTTTAGGTCAAAGGGCTATCTTACTTGTTTCACGTAACCACGTATATTTTATACATTTTGTAACCGTGTACACGTCACCTGAAAGTGTACACGTGTACACGCGCTCAGCTTTAATATATATATATTAAAGCTGAGCGCGTGTACACGTGTACACTTTCAGGTGACGTGTACAGGGTTACAAAATGTATAAAAAATATATATATATAATTGATGAACCCAGTGTCTCAGTCAATCATATGACAATCATAATCAGCTACTTCACATACAGGCTGACGTCATAATCAATTGTCATGAATGATGTAATTAAGGCCACAAACCCCTAATAGGGCGTCAAGTTTAACGAATTGCATGTCTTACCTACTTAATACATATTCTGTTCAAGATTTTGAAACTAATTTGAGTGGACGCTGTTGCTGCCACAACACCCAGTCAAAGTGGTTTCAAAATATTCAACAGTTTGCGGTATAGTTTTCTGAGAATCAAGATTCAGCGAGTCCAGGGATCGATTGATCCCAACACGGAAAACGTGTGTATGGAGTTTAGCTAGAGATTGGTGGGGCATAGTTAAATGCGGAGTACTCTATTTCCTGAACATCTTTTTTTGTTTGTTAAAAGAAAATAATACACAAATACATATGTTTCCGCGCAAAAGCGCCGAAATCAAAGCCTGCAACGATATAGTTTGTGTCTGGATTGAGCTCCAGACCAGCGTCCAAAAAGGGGGAGGGGGGGGGGGGGAGTTAAAACGCACCTACTGGCTATACCTGTCTCCGTTCAAAATACTCAACAAGTTAGTTCGTGGTCACAACGACCTTTGTTAAATAAAATATAATTTGCATAGTAAGTAATAGTACCGGCCACAGAGACCTAGACTGTACAGAGAATTCCAGCATAATCCTAAGGCAACTTCCAAACATCACCTCCCTCAGGACAAGCCTGATGTGGTGCCACTACACCAGCTGCCCCTAGCGTATTTAAAGGGATTATTTCCCACCAAACCATTTTATTTCAAATAATTCAATACATAAATGAATACATTAAGTATAGCTAATAAATACAGATAATAAAATGCAAGAATAACTGAAAAACGTAACTATAAATAGCACTGTACAATTCACATCTCTAAATCACACAAGCCCACCCAATGATTCAGTAATTATAACCATCTGTACATATTCACCACCCACATGCCCATATTTACAAACTCGTCCACATTTAGCCCAATACAATTGATAGTATATAAACATAGATAAAACATAGGCAGGCGCAACATTAATACCCTACATTCATGCCCGCACACACGCACACTCGCACGCACCACGCACACACACGTACGCACGTACGTACGTACGTACGCACGCACGCACGCACGCACGCACGCACGCACGCACGCACGCACGCACGCACGCCCGTACGCACGCACACACGCACACACCCACGCGCACTGGTTGTAAACAATCCCTAACACCACCGCCAATGTACCATATTGTAAGAAAGAAAACTGTATACGCGCAGCGAAATGAGTGTTACGTTCAGGGGAAACAACTTACTCATGAACACATATCTAAATAAAACCATAGTTCTTTCCCCTGAATACAACATACTTGTATGGGATGTATATGAACACAAATCCGACCTCTGTAGAGCCCTTTAAAATGTCCTTTCTCAGGCCACGAGAAGACCACGCCCATGATTTCACCACCGGAATGACCCGCCTGATAACCAGGCCAGTCATTCCAGTGGTGAACCCCTCAAGATAGGCCTATCTCGGCCCACAAACAGACATTCAACAAGCCAAACATTCCATTTTCCTGACCAAATTCATTCAGCAGATGATTAAGAATAAAAATATGCATACTACGGAAATATACACAAAAGCAGCACAAACATAATCACACACACGCTCGCACTCAACATATAGCTTGATGTCAAGCTTTATTTCAAACGATAAAAGTCACTAAAATACTCAATGCTAATCGGTAACAATCGGTGTATATATAGCGCATTAGGCTTCGTAATCGAACCAAGGGTATTGGACGATGTCATTAGTTTTGGATACGACAGTGATCGCGTTGCATTTATCAACCTGGATATACCAACGTGAAAGCGCACCACCACTAAGTGTCGCATAGTCAATGCGTATGGGCCAACTACCGAAAAGGCCAAAGAGAATCCAGCTATATTAGATTCCTTCTATGCAGATCTGAGCTCCGCCACTACTATCCCAGCTAGATGGCAACTGTTCGTGTGTGGCGATTTAAACTCCAAACTGGGTAAACTCGGTATTGCGGACTAAGGTTCAGGACTTGGCTCATGCATGGGATCGTATGGAGAGGTCACACGCAACAGCAAAGGAGATGCACTGGTGGCATTCCTGAGTTTCAATGGCCTATTTGCCATAAATACGGCTTTCATACTGCCACCGGACAACATGGACTGAACACATTGCTGATCGCAAAGTCCCAAAAGGTTATAAGGCTACAAAAGCTGTCTTCAACCAAATAGATTTCAGACCAGGCAAGACAGCAGCAAAACCCCTACTTCGGAATGCTCGTTCCTATGGAGTAACAGACCTCAATTCTGACCATAATCCAGTCATTATACGCCTCCATATGAACCCGATCTACCCAATGTATAAACTTCATACCAGACAAGAGGGTAGAGTCACCTACAACTTACCCAAGCTCATCACCGACACTGACACTCAAATGTCATACAAAAAGGCCCCCGGGGAGCAGATAGCTAACATCGACGTCAGCTCCAACCCAAACGAAGCCCTAACCAAAATACTGATATCTATGGAATCATCAGATACTAGCACCATAGGTGTTTTAAAAAAAACCACAACTAGGTATACTGACGACCCTCTCGTAGTAAAACTGTCAGCAGAACAGAAAGCGTTACATCTGCGCATCTATCAAAGTGGCCAAAGTGAAGATCGCACCAAACTACGCCAGGAACGCAATAACATTCTGCGCCACATTAGCGAATGCTTAGACGATCTTGCTATCCAACACGCAGATGCCCTAGCAGATGAAATCACTGCCACAGATGACTGCCACAAAATGTTTCGGGCAGCCTGAGCACTGAGAGTTGCTGACTACACACCACCACTAACTGTACACAACTCTGAAGGACACTTTATCGGGACTGACCAGGGCAACGCCGAGGCAATTCGAGAATGGTTCAAGGAACAGTTCACTGACCACGATGAGGAGCCCTTGCACCCATTCTCAGGAGACCCCAGGCCATTACTAACACCAATTAATACAGCAGAGGTTGAGAAAGCACTTAAATCCCTGAAAAATGGACGTGCATCTGGACCTGATGGCATGAGCAATGAACTATTCAAATAAGCAAGTGACATTATCTCAAAACCGATCACGCACATAATCAATTCAGCATTTATGCACCACCTTCCCATCGACGCTGTAGGCCAATGCATCCTTATCGCGCTATCCAAGCCCAAAAAGCCACCTGGCCCTCAGCAAATCTGCGGCCCATTGTGCTCCTTAACAGCATACGGAAAATCCTATCCAATGTTACTCTATGCCGCATCCGAGACAAGATCGACGACTTCACTGGATCATGTCAAAGTGGCTTCAAACGTGGACGCAGCTGCGCAGACATTGTATGTGCTCAATGCATGCTTGTGTAGGTAGTCATGTCCACACACTGGGATTCCTACAAAATGGGCATTGACATGTCACGAGCCTTCGACACAATTAAACGCTCAAAGATTCTAGATGTACTGCGCCAGGCAGGTTGCAATGAAGATGAGCTACAACTAGTGAGACTACTGCTTGCAGACACCAAGCTGAGAGTACGAGTCAAGTCAGTCAAGTCTGTAGAGTTTGAGACATCAATTGGCTCCCCACATGAAGATGGTCTATCCCCTGTGCCTTTCACATGTTACCTGACTGCTGCATTGAAACCCGTGCGGGAAAACTCTACAAGACACCCCCACCCCGGTGCCAATGCTGGGCATGCCACTAGAGATGGAAAATGCCGACGATATGGACTTTATAGATGAGGAAAGAAACCCCTTGACGAACTTCTCCCAATAGCTGCAAGCAAACTAAGAATTGAGAATCTCTTTATGAATGAATCCAAAACAGAGTTCATCCACATATACCTATCTACAAGCATGAAACCAAAGAAAATGACGATCCACTCCGTGGCGGGGAACCATGGAGGAAAAGTAAAATCCTGGGCCCACTGCTTTGCAGTACTGCTGACATTGTTGCATTCTGCATCATGGGGAACATAGCTTTTCAGTCCTTATGGAAGCTATGGATTCGTAAATCCAAGATGCCCTTGGTAAAAAGACTACGTTTTTACAATGCAACCTGGGTGTCCTTGATCATATATAACTGTACCAGCCGGACAGCTCCAAAGGCAGCTCTAGACAAACTTGATGCCTGCCACCGCAAACGTCTACGCACCATCACTGGACACCGATGGCCAGAGAGCATAGTTTACAATGATGCACTATACAAGATGTGTAATACGTCGCCGCTGTCTGTAATGTGCTAAGGATGCCAGAAGACACACCAGCACGGAGAGCCTTGGAATTGTCCCTACTCGGAGCGAGCAAATACAGAGCCAGGAGAGGACGTCATTGCATAAATCTGCTAAGCGTGCTGCGAGGTGACCTCAAGAAAGCAGGATTAGGTACACTCAAATCAAGAATGGACCTGAGGAAGCTAAGGATTCTGGCTGAGGACAAGACACAGTGGGCAAAAGCGAAGAAGGACTGATTGCAGCTGTAGGATGTTTCTACTACTACAGCCGCAGAATGAAGTAATCCTACATACATGCATACATATATACATACATATCGCATGGTAGTAAACATCTGACTAAACTACTGATGCCCCAAATTATAAATGTAGCATAAATTGCTAGGGTAACGTTAAAACATTATGTGATGATTGATAATTAGAATTATATTTTATGGTATTTGGAAATCGATTCGAATAAAGGAAACATACTGTACAGCCCAGAAATAATTTAGAATGTTTTCAAAGCAAGATAAAACGTACCGTTGAAGATTTTGAATATATTTGAATTAAAAGACATTTCTGTCTTCAAATTCACATATGTTAAAAAATTCAACAGAACATATTTGACTAACTGACGCGTTTCTGTCCTTGTTTTGCACACATTTAAACTTATTAGTGAACTGTAGTGTAGGGCAAATGGTCGCTCTGCTGCATTCTTCTACTCTGGCATTATAGTATTTAATCCATTGGTGAGTGGTGATGTTGCTTATGATAAGCATAGTAATTTTAGTGTATTTTATTGTCATGAATATTGCAGACTTGCACTCTCTGGTCAGTTGGTGAACATACGCTGACGCACGGGGTTCGGTTTCATATGCCGCATGTAGGACGACGCCAAAATCAGTACATCATAAATGATTCTATTAGGCCCGTATTTAACTCTCAATAGTCCGACACGTTGTAGGAATTGTATGTCTCTACTAACTAATAAACATGCTGTTGCATATTTTGAAACTCAAATTAGTTTCTAAATATTCAACAGTTACCTGTTTAGTTTTCTGGAAATTGATAGTTAGGAAGTTCAGAGATTGGTCGATCCCAAAACGAGCGCGGTGTGGGTGGAGCTTAGCTAGACATGGGCAACTCTAACCCTGATATCTTGCATTGTTTTATCAGCTATAAAACTCCATATTTTGAAACTTTTCTTTGAAATCTTTTGATTGAAGTTCGTTGATAGTAGTCCACCGTCAGTTAAAGGTGCATATTCACACCAGAATGCTAGAAAATAAAATTGTTAAAATTGTATACTTTTATAGGCTTAAATAATGTGCCTATGTGTAATGAAACGCGCCTCTATTTCAATTTCGCAACGTAAACATTTTGTTAATTTATACGTAATGAAATCATCATAATATTATGTTAAGATTTATTTCTTTTCATTACATATAGGCTCACAGTTTAAGCCTCTAAAAGTATATAATTTAAACAATTATTTTTAGTAATTTTGCTGTGAATATGCCACCTTTAATGTACGTAGTGCCGATAGACGCGCTCCTTGTCCCATAGATTCCGCTTAATTTTATCTCATGAATATATATGAGCGAAGCCAGACCGAGGCTAGCATGGATAACATGTAAACAAAATGTCAGTCAGCTACAGCGATCGCGATCTTTCATCCTTTCCAGACTTTACATTTTCCTTCGTCGACACTTTTATAAGTCAGCAATCAAAGAATTCTGGCCAGAAGCACATATCTAAAGGCGTTGTGTATTATAAGGAGGCATACGTTCACGCAGTAACTGGTAAGTGTGTAAGTGATTTATGGATTCCCATAGCAATATTAGACATAGGGCAAACTTTACTTTGCCCGCTGTATACAGGTAGAACCTAGGTAGAACCTAGGCATCAGCTTACTTTACTCATTCTATAATAGGAAACATGTGCTATTTTAAGACACTTCTCTAAATTAATGTTTGTCTGGTCTCTTTATTCCAAGTCAGACTTGCACAGAATCGCATGCTACCAGAGTGTCTGCGCACGCGCGCGCGTGCGTGCGTGCTGAGTGAGTGGTGTGTGTGTGTGTGTGTTGGGGGGGGGGGGGTGGGGGGCGGGCGGAGAGGTGCATCTAACTGCACAACGCGCATCTATTTTAGGTGTCCCGCTTCACCCAAAATGTATCATTTAAAAACTTGATATCCAAATATTTTGAAACCAACCATAGACATAAGCTGTTAAATGTTTAAAAACTAATTTGATTGGCTGTTCTTGCTCTCTCAGGCAGCAATGACATGTAGATAAATTATTTTCAAAATATTTAGCACATTATTTCTTACATTGCAGAGAATTTTAAAGCTATGAAGAATACAATAAATAGCTTCTCAGAGTATCATATCTGGTTTTCAAAACTAAGTGGAATCATTCTTACTATCCCCAAGTAATTGCCCTTCCACCTTAAAATTCTCCTGGAGTGGTCCTCTAAATATGTTTCCAACTCCTCTCGATTGATTAACAATTGCAAACTACTAACTTGTGTTCTTCAATTATAAGGTGCAATAATCAAAGATATAAAATAATACTTTTCTGTTACTGTATTACATGATAGGCATGCCTCTATCATTTTCATTACTGTTAATCCAAAAAATGGAGGTTGCACGGTGTCTGCCAAGTGTTATCACTCACAAGCCAAAAATCAGTCTCTAGATAAAATTATGTAAGATAGTCACTATTAAATTGGAAAGTGTCAATCGAGTGCTGCAGCAGCACCCATGGCAGTGGTAGTAGTAGTAGTAGTAGTAGTAGTAGTAGTAGTAGTAGTAGTAGTAGTAGTAGTAGTAGTAGTAGTAGTAGTAGTAACAGCAGCAGCAGCCATAGTTGTGGTAGTAGTAACAGCAGCAGCAGCAGCAGCCATGTTAATGCTAGTAGTAAAAGCAGCAGCAGCAGCCATGGTAGTGGTAGTGGTAGCAGCAGCAACAGCAGCCATGGTAGTGGTAGTAGCAGCAGCAGCAACAGCAGCCATGGTAGTAGTAACAGCAGCAGCAGCCACGGTAGTGGTAGGAGTAACAGCAACATCAGCCATGGTAGTGGTAGTAGCAGTAGCAGTGGTAGTGTGTAGTAGTAACAGCAGCAGCAGCCATGGTAGTGATCGTAGTAGTGGCAGCAGCAGCAGCAGCAACAGCAGCAGCAGCAGCAGCAGCAGCAATGGTAGCGGTAGTAGCGGCAGCCATGGTAGTGGTAGTAGCGGCAGCCATGGTAGTGGCAGTAGTAACAGCAGCAGCAGCCATAGTAGTGGTAGTAGCGGCAGCAGTGGTAGTGGTAGTAGTAGTAACAGCAGCAGCCATGGTAGTGGTAGTAGTAGTAACAGCAGCAGCAGGCATGGTAGTGATCGTAGTAGTGGCAGCAGCAGCAGGCAGCAGCAACAGCAGCAGCAGCAGCAGCAATGGTAGCGGTAGTAGCGGCAGCCATGGTAATGGTAGTAGCGGCAGCCATGGTAGTGGTAGTAGTAACAGCAGCAGCAGCCATAGTAGTGGTAGTAGCGGCAGCAGTGGTAGTGGTAGTAGTAGTAACAGCAGCAGCCATGGTAGTGGTAGTAGTTGTAACAGCAGCAGCAGCCATGGTTGTGGTAGTAGTAACAGCAGCAGCAGCAACATCCATGGTAGTGGTAGTAGTAACAGCAGCAGTCGCGGTTGCAGCAGCAGCTCTTAAATGATAAATAATTTGATGATATGAGGGATAACCTCTGATAAACATGGCTGATCCACACTACATATCATTTTTATTGCAGATTGAAATGGTGTCTGATCCAGTACACATTCAAACTTCAGTCTGTACTTGCAAAGTAGGTGTGGGTGGGCACTGTGGACATGCCATTGTGTGCGGAGTTCTCTACCAGCTTGCCCATTCTAAGATGCAAGGGATCAAGGTGGGTCATACAGATATTCTAAAAACTAGTTTGAAAATGTCGTTTCATGGACCTCGTGGAGCACACATTCCAGGTAAACGAATAGACGATTTGGAGCTTAAGGGCCACAGCAAGAGACTTGAAAATTCTCTCGATGTCAGTGCTCGAGTAGTAAAACGTAACCTATATGATGCAATTGGTGGACAGGTACCCATTCTTGATGATTAAACTAATGTCCTTGAGAATGCATATCCTAGTTTGCCATTACTGTCTGCTCTAAAACTGTCAACAGAACCATTACTAATATGTAATTCTGTAACAACAAAATTTGGAAAATTCCACAAGGGAAGTGTATTAGGTGTGCAACAAAAACTCCAATCAGAAATTTCCCTTACTATTTATGATGGCGTTAGTTTTCCGGACTTGCCTGGCAAAAATGTAATGATTAATGAGTATAACGCGATATTGGATCAAAAGAAAAATGCAGATTTTCAAAGCCATTTTCTCACTTACAATGAAGGGGTGAATTTCCAAGAGTTGGCAACAGCTCAAAGTGACGACCCTTTATGACTCAAGCTTAGGGGAAATCGGATTACCGCCTTAAAGATTGGACGTATAAGATCTAGAAAAGATAATTTTGAAAAACTAGTATGTGATCAGAAATCAACTAGGAAGACAACAACAAAGGCAATGCAGAGGGGTGTTGAGTGTGAACCGTTAGCTGCTAATACGTATGTAGAGCTGAATGCCAACAATGTTAACCTTTACCCCTCTGGTGTTGTGGTTAGCCCATATTCGCCATGGCTTGCTGCATCTCCTAACCGAAAAGTGTATTATCCCACACGCACACGCAAACCATTTAGCTTACTCAAAATTAAGTGCCCAGATGTTTCATCATTATTAGAGGTAGCATACATAAAGAAGGATAAGACTACTGGTCATCTTCGTCTGAACCCTAACCATGAATATTTCTACCAGATACAGATACAGCTAGCAGTTACAGGCCTTCCCTGGTGCGACTTTTTGTGTGGACAGCTAACGATGGCAATTTTTATCTTGAAACAATACACTTTGATAGTGATATATGGCAAATTATCAAGAACAAGGCCGATATATTTTATGTTGAACATTTGCTATAAGTAAATATCATGCATAATGCTACCTGCTGGAAAGTATTTTGAGCAAACTAAATTTAACTTTAACCCTTTAACTCTCAAGTTTGTTCAAGAAAATTTCAATTTTCTCATTGAAAATGTCCATTTACAGACCAAGAGTTAATTTTTTGAAAATTTATCACTGGAATCACTGGCACTGTTATCGAGTCAGTCATTCCCACTGATACATCTTTAAAAAGTCTTCTCTGCATCTGCAAATGGACATTTTCAGAGACCACTGCAGAATCTGTTTTGGCCGGCTAAAGTGTTAAACGATTAATATTACCATCCACTGAGGTGAGGAACCATCTAGTGAAATTACTATGCTTATGAGCTATGGAAATTGAACCTACAATTTAGCAGTACAGGATTTACCATGATATATTGTCATGGCTCTCACCATCTGCCCACCTGCATATCTGTAAATCTGTGCATCTGATACTTATTTGCTAAGTATTCAATAAATATAACACAACTTTGTACTCCAAACTTGTAGCTTCAATTTCCATATCTATTTAACATTCAATATTAACAGATGACTAAAGTTTGGCTATGTCCAAACAATATCTCCGGTAAATAGAACAAGTGAAAATGCTATGCCAGTTTCACTTTAACATGACAGGGTTTGCAGTACATTTCCAATCCATGCCTTCCAATGTGTAAGCCAGTCAGTTGTGACAATAGCAAAATTTTCATATTACGATTTTCTGTTATTATAAATGTAACATATTGGCATTGTCAGCAACTGATTGGCATACATTAGAAGATATGGATAGGAAATGTGGGCAACGAGCTTGGCAAAAACTGTTCATTTCTGGTTGACAATATATATATACATACACATTGTATTATGATGTGGAAAATTGTTATTGAGTTCACCAAATTTATATAATTCTGAATTCCAGCAGCGCTATTCTAAAGCTAACGAGTGCTACACATGTCAGCTTGACAAACATGCACAAGTGAAGGGTTGCTAAGATTTTAGTTCTAGCGTACCAGTATGCCAATTCATCGTAATTTTCGTTTCAAATGAGCTTGAACTATGAGCTTAGAAAACACTCTCGTGGTAATTTGCTAAGGCAGTGTACGCACCAAAATGCATAGCTTCTCCGCCTGACAGAAACAATGGATGGATCTGATCTGCCACTCAAGTATATGTCATCGCCAATTCCATGCCGACGTTATAATTAAAATGCATGGTGAATGACGTATCTACCACCGCCACGAGCATGAGTCCATCAAGTGTACGAATTGTATGCCATTTACTATTTAACAAGCAGCAACAGTAACAACTCAAATTAGTTTCTATATATTCAACAGTTTCTATATTCAACAGTTTAGCTGTATAGTTACCTTGAAATGAATTTCTGAGAATTTGGTGTTCAAAGTATATAAATCTAGCATAACATAAACGAAACGGGAGCGGGGGTTGTCTATATATGGGTGGCGCATTGCTACAACTTGAGCTATCTATTAGCGTACTGACTGCTCATGGGAACGCAATAATAACAGACTAATTACTCTCGTATGCGAATTAAGGGCAGCCGAAAGTTGCTCAGAATGCTTACTACAACCCATATTTGATTGATGGAGCCTATCACTGACAGTTAAACTTTATCAAAGATTGAATACTCCTTTACTATTCCAACAGCCCGCTCTACATGAATGCGACCACTAGCAATTCCTTCAGTTTGCTGACCCTCCTCAGGAGTAAACGGTCTCATGTTAGAAAGAAATGGTGGTAAATTGAGATCAATGTTTTTACCGTCTAACAACTTTGAAATTTTGAAACCTTTGTCTGCCATTACCATGTCACCAGCTTCTAATACATCTAGAATGCCTGATAACTTGTTAATGGCGACATCGGACATGGAACCATAGAACAATGGGATAATAAATGTAAATGCTCCATTTGGAGCAACACTTTAAAAGTGGGCCTTGATTTGTAATTCGAATACAATTGGGAATTAAGTAAAAGAGAACTTGCATACTGAGTTGAAATTTGTGTACAGTCAATAATAACTCTCGCTGTGGGAAACGTGCTGCTAAACATGGTGGCATGGAATTTTGGATTTGAACTTTGGAAGCCATATTGGCAATGAACCAAGGATCTGTTACAACAGTGTCACCCATGTCAACACCTTTCTCGAAACTTTTGCCGTCGAAACATGGAATCTGTCTGCAAAGTTCTTTTCTGGACTGTTTAACCGTATTCTCATTAGTGACATACACAGTTCATCAATAAGGAACATTGTTCTTGGTCGATCTGCTAGTGACCCTTTATCCCCTACTTTAAGATAATATGCACTTGTCATATTTTCAGCAGTTGGCTTTATGGATTCATAAAACACACGAAATAAATCATACGTAATAAAACCAGTATAAAATTTAATTTTGTCATCTTCTGTTGTAAAACGGTGAACGCCCCACTTCTCCATATGCAATTCACACGTAAGTCGACTTATTATTAATTTTTTTCATCTAGTTCCTTGTCTTTGTCTGCAAGAGCTAATTCAAGCTGTTGAAGAAGGGATTCCAAACTGCAGGTTGCTGCCTCATCGTACATACAGTCTATCGATTCAGCGCCAACAAGGATATGTGAGGACATCCGTGGCATTGTCTTCAAGTTCAGGTTCTGTTACTGATTGTGCAGACATATCCATTGATTGTTTCCTTATAAATCTGTACCGCCCATCATTAAGTTTCTCCCACCCTTCACAGTAATTAAAGACAGTGGGAACAGCAGTTGACAACAATGTCTTTCTTACGGGTGTCCACTTGTAGTCTGATTTAATGAAGTGTGCAAAGCCTAGTAGAGTGTCTGATAGCCTCTACCGGCTTCTTCCCGATTAGACTAGTAACCTCGGCATTGGATCTCTCCACCACAGCAGGCAGCCCTCTCACCCATACTCTAGAACGTTCACTCGGCGCGGCCATTTCCTGGGCGTATTGGTGTGGGAACAGTCTCTCTGCCAGTGTCCGATTCCACCGCTCAACGATAGCCTGGGCACGGTGATGCCCTACCTCGCCTCGCCCAACTGCCACACCCTGTTTCCGCATGAGGGCTGCAGTCTCCCCTCTGAACTACTTACCCTCATCAACTCGCAACAATTCTGGCCACTGGAGGAGATTTTCCGAAGACTCGTAGACACCCTGGAATGCCTGGGCCACCTGGCCAGGTGACTTGTCTGTGAGCAGTACTGCCGCCTTGTGCCTGCTGGCGACATCGACGATGGTGAGGGCATACGTGTAGGTCTTACGACCAACCGAGTCGTGTGGAAGGAATAGAACATCCGCCTGGTGAACTCTGCTCAGGACAGTTTCCTCGATTTGGGCATGCCTGATGTCCCGTGGACGAGTTCTGTATATCTGCCACATCGCCTGGCGGCTGAGTCATTGATCTCCAATGTGAAGTTGTGGCCCCTGTGACGTGCAGCCTCGAGTAGTTGAGGGGCTCACGGTAATATCCACCAGGCTGATAGTAGAGTTCCTCAAGAAAGATGGAACTCCTGGATTTCATCACTGACGTCCACGCCCATCCTGTCACGCACATCCTGGGTGAACGTATCTACTCCTGAGGCGCTGGCGGGTATGGCTTCAGAAATCTTCTCCACCCCATGGAGAGCATTGTTGGCGATCGTGCGGACCGTCTCGGCAGCCTTCGTTGTGAACAGACAGATGAGAGCCCTAACTGCTGCCAGCGGACAGATAGAACCTTTTACGTAAGTGCGATAGATTCCTTTCGCTCTGTGTACTAGCTTGCGAGATTCAGGCTCTACTTCATCATACTCACCCGTGGTCTCCGCTACATCGTAGTCGTCTGCATCATCATCCTCATCATAGTGCTCCTCATAGTCCTCGTCATCCATATCCTCGACTGGATCTCCATAAGCCTCTGGTTCATACATCGCTCTGGGGATCCATCGCTGGGGGACAGCTATATAGTAGCTTTAAACCATTGTCTATAGCACGACATCCGCAATCTTGAATGCAGGCGTGTTTGCCTTAGCGAACTGAGGACTCAGCTTCGCCGAGAAGAAGGCGGCAGAGGTCGAGCATGAGCGTCATAACTAGGCAATGGAGAAGCTGTCTAAGGAGAAGTTTGAGTACAGCAAAGCCCTCGAGCATATGTGCCAGAGGGAGGCACACCGATGCCAACTCCGAGCTCAGACCAACCAGAGCCTCAAAGAGGCAGATGAGAGTCTCGATGAGTACTACGAGGCTGTAAAGATACCTGACCCAACGCTCGACTATGAAGCATCGACAGGTCAGAAGACAGAAGAGGTTACAGTAGTGGTGGCAGCTGCAGCGGTGACGACAGGAGTCGTGCTCTACGCATGCTCAAGCTGAATACCTGATGTGTTCGACACGCATACCTTAGCATAGCCAAAGTAAAGTACCGTCTCACCTAATGAGCGAGTCCCAGATATGAGGTTTCCGATGTTGAAGCTGAGCCGGTTGCCCTGGTTAGGTGGGATGTCCCTGCCCCCGAGGTGGTGACGGCCTTCGAGTGCCGACTCGAGGTCGTCGCTTCCACTGGTTAGGCGCAGAAGTGCATATGACTTAGTTTTCTGTCTGTAGAGTTGGCAATCAGCCAGCTTGCATACCTCACCAAGAACATTGGTCCCAGCAACCACAAGCTTGAAGTCGTCTAGCGTATCCACCTGCTGGATGGCTCCTCCATTCTGAAGCAGGACTGCAACAGTGACACAGTCCGATGCACCACGATGCAATGTCAGCTCTACCCGTTGGTTAGCTGTGGCTTGGACCTGCTGGTGTTATCGCTCCACATGCACGATCCGCTATTTGGAACCCATTTGCTTCAGCTCCTGGTCATTCTCGTCATGCCAGACATGAAGTCTTGGGGCATTCATCGTCGCATCTGCGAGCTGCTCAGTGTACACCCGGAGGAACAGCCTATCCTGCATGGCAGCCTGATTCACGTATGTGTTCTCGAGGAGGGTTAAAAGTGGAACTGCCACGGGCTTCTCGACACCTGCCCGTAATTCGAATTCCATGAACCCCTCATTGCACCCCACAGTGTAGTACCCATTTCCCTTCGCATAGAATGTTGGGCCACGATGTGCTGTGGCTCTGCACCATCTGCCACCTGTTCAGAATCTGTGGGAGCTCTACCATCTGTTCTATTGTGCTCTGAAGCCTGAACTCGAGTGTCATGCTCTTGATCTCGTTGGTCTGTGCCGAGATTGCAAGGTCAATGTACTTCTCAGCAGTGGACAACGGGTTCTCATCGTGTATACTGGGTCGAATGACCATCAGGCAGTCCTTCCGTGGATCAGTGCGGTGCAATGTCGCGGGTTCAATGGCCCCATCTGAATGTTGCACATACTGCAGCATGTTTAAGGTCTGGGTATATAGAGGGGTTAAACGGCTGCCATGTTTGGTAAAGTTCTCCAGCAGATTGTCTAATAGGCAGGAGGACAAGTCGGCACGACAGCCTGGGCGTGTACTGTCCCACTGTGACAGGGTCAGACTGCTTCGTGACATCAACATTATCCACGAATGAGCCAAGGTAACACCTCCGTCTGATGCGGAGATACTGGCCGCCATAGACGAAGGAGCGCCAGCTCGTAGTACAAAAGAACTCCTGACTCAGACACTCTACCAGAAGTTTGACAGCACCCAGGGCAGGACACTCGACCTACCCGTGGTCCCAACCAACAGTTCTGTTATTCTAGCTCTCCAAAAGGCGAGGGTCGACCCCAAAGATCTACTAATGGTCGGGAAGTGGGCTGCCGTATTTAGCCTCCATAGCCAGGAAGAGCGAGATATGCCGAATAGCCTCCAGTCTGGAGCAAATAACTACTTCAGGGAGGAGGTCAGTGCCGCTGTAGTGGAGTACCATGACACAGGTCATGCAGAAGGTACTCAGTAGGTGTTCACTGTTGGCCGCAAGGAGGCTGTTGAGCACATTTTCAACGAAGAAGGGTGCAGGAGATTGGCCAGTGATCAGGCAAAATTTCTGAAATTCCCAGATAACTACCAGGACTACCTCATCAAATCTGCTCGCAAGTCAGATGCTCGTCATGCATGGACAAAGTGGATCTTCCGTGAGAAGTTCCAGAAGAAGAGAGCCCTTCACTCTGTCCCTCAGTGGGTAGAGTTTAAGCGACAGGCTTCTGAGGAAGTTTCTCAAGATTCTGACGAAGTTCCTCAAGCTTCTGACGAAGTTCCTCAAGCATCGCGGACGAAGTAGCGGAGACCGCGCAGCCTTCTGATGAATGAAAGAATTTGTGGCAGCTGCGACAGTCTGTCAGCGATGACGCGTAGAGAAGGCTAGTTTCCTGGGTGGATTCAGCTTGTAGGTGAAGGTCTGCGTCTTTTCCAGAGATGGCTTGAAGTGTGCCAGCTCACTTGTCCCCTTGTTGCTTAAGATGAAGCGGTACAGCTCAGCTGCCCTCTGTACACCTGCGATAAAGTCCTCTTTGGTCTCCTTGAGGGTTGGGCTGTCGCATATGGTCTCGAGCAGGGCACGTCCACACTTGGAGCTGAAGTATAGCAACCGGGCATTATGGCGGATGTCTTGTGAGATCTCGCGGGTGTACTTCTGAAAGAGACAGTTATCTTCGTGTGCCGGATGTGCCTCGTCATATTGCAGAGGTAGGTGACTGTCTTCTGGTCCATTGCAGGGTCATCGATAACTAGAACAAGTGGTTCTGTCAATCCGGCTGCCAGCAGCTTCTCCAGCAGTATTTGCAGGTACTGCATCTTGGTGATTGGGCCATTGTACCATTGATCATTACTGTTAACCGCATCAGCAGCGGAGTCAGACAGCAGAAGGATGTATTGAGAGTGTAGATGTTCGCCCAGGAGAGCCCACAGCAAGATATATTTCCCGTGTCCTGACGGGGCAATGATCAGCACCACCTGGCCAGCATCGGCTGGCCTACAGTCGAATGGTACAGACATGCGTGCGGAGGATGGCTAGCACTTGGTCGGCGGTAGCCTCGTCTATATCTGGGAAACTAAACGGCAGTACTTCCTGCACCAGCTCTTTCGTCTGCAGAGCGGGGAATCCTGCACCTCCGCCGGATGCGAAGGATGCAATGGAGGCGTCAAGCATGAAATCCCAGCAGCAGCTGGGAAGATAGCATAGAGGGCCTGTGTCAGCACCCACAGTGTCTAGTATATCCAGTATCTGTATGATACATACACGGGAAGCCATGACTATCCTGTGGTCTTAAACGGCAAACCAGAGAACCCTGACTTCTTCACCTCTGGTAGCCGGAGGCTGGCGGTAGCACCTGTTTGGCCGCCAAAAGTGATATGGCTCAGGCCGAGGTTGCCTATCTTGAGGTTCTCTCCATCCTGTTGGAATAAGCTCCGTGGTTTCAGGAGATCCTTAACCAGGTCCTGTGCATAGGACTCAGCCATAACCTCGATGGCTCCAGCCTCATCGACTCTGAGCATACGTCGCGTCGTCGCCCTCTCCTTGATGCCCATCCCCTTGTATACAGTCTTGGCCTTGTTAATGACCGATTGTCCTACCGTATCAGTGTTCCCGATGAGATCTCGGGCTGAGATGGTACCGCGGATCTCCCGCTGGCCTCCCGTCTCATCGAAGTCTAGGAAGGAGATAGGGGCAACAAAGTCCTCTGAACCGAGGCGTGCCTCATCCAAGTGAGCAAGATCTGTGAGTGACAGATGCATAGTCATATACAGACGGCTTAAACCTACTAGTCATACCCCCAGTGAGATAGTTGGGCATAGGAGGACCACGCACTCGGCCAAGGGAATAGGTAGCAGTGCTCAGGGTACTGGCCCTCTTCGCAGGGACACGCCTTGTGGGCGGTTCACCATTCCCAGGCATTGGCGATCCTCAGTCCACGTGCTCGACTATAGGCTACACACCGCCCTCCGGCACGCCATGCCTCATATGCTGCATGGGTCTCGTGAGCCATCTCTCACTATTCAGAGGGGTTAAACGTAGGCGACAATGATCTCAGCCATTGCACTCGTTGCTAGCCCTAGAACCGCGGCCTCCATTAGTGTAACATGGTCACACATGATCTTGGCGCAAAAGTGTAGGGGGCACCACTGAGGGCAAACCTCATTTCCCCCTGTCATCTTCACCATTGCCACATTCGCCGCCACGTTACTGGCGACATGGACTGCCAGAGGTTTTGCTTTGGTCAGTAACTTCTGTGCCTTGGTTCGCAGCAGGTTCTCCACCTTGGGAAGACTCGCCTGGCTCTCGGGCAGTTGCTTCACGATCTGTACCATTGACGTCATTGTTTAAGCACTGCGTATACAATGTGGTTAAACGTCTGCGTCCCCTGTCGAGAGAGCTAATAAGATCTTCCCAGTCTGCCTCTGCCAGGTGGCCGGGTTGCTACTCAGGAATATTCATCTCTCTATTGAGACATCTTAAACATGTCCGGACTCATGCTATGTGAGAAGTACTATGATGTCTTCCGGAGGGAGTTGAAGGACTACAAGAAGAAGACACCAGATGAGCTCGCTCAGCTCTCCGGTGCTGAGCTGACAGAGGAGCTGACAGCTGTGAAGCTCTATCTAGGATTTGGTAAGGGACAGATCTGCTTCTTCGAATACCTCATCATGGGCGGGAGTATCGCCGAGCAGCTCGTGCGAGCTAACGGTTTCTACAAGGATCGGGAGTATCTGTCAGATGTGTTCCAGCAGTTGCAGACCGCCATGGGCTTACCGGACTCAGAGCTGAACAAGGCTCTGCGATACTACAAGCTGGAAAAAGGATGCGCTGCCAAACCCCCCAGCCCTTGGATGTGCATGTTGGTAGCGGGTATAGGGGCTGTATGGCATGCCAAGCTGGTTCAGTGTCTCACCGTGGTCTGCACCACTACTGTAGAGAGTCAGGATAGTCTTATAGCTGATGTGCTAGCGGCGGAGTAGGCTGATCCTGAGGGCCACAATAGCTAGGCCTGACACCACATGTAGAGCTACCACGGGAAGCGATGTTGTGTCGACTGGCTGCAGTGTCGGGGACCCTGGAGCTGCTGTGTCGACTGGCTGCAGTGTCAGGGTCGGAATGCCTGTATGGCTCGTACTACACGTAGGTGCATTTATGGCAGTGTTGAAGCCGAAGTGGACACCGGGGAAACTCCCCTCGACTATCATGCTGTTATAGCCCCTGTCTTGGAGGTCCTCAATGTTCACGATCATGTTGCTCGGAATCAACTTTAGGTGTGGCGAAATAGCAATGTCAAGTTTGCGACGCGCCTGCTGCAACCCCTGCTGGAACTTAACAATAAGACCACTGGGGTCTGCCACGATGATCATATCCTCAACGAGACAGATGAACATGGCCTGGACCTCTGTTCCGCGGACACCATCTATGGAATGCCGCAGCTGGGTCTGTGCCGTAAGGCGGCAGTAGCACAGTGCTTCCAGGGACTGGTTGATCCAAACGATCCCTGCTGGTGTGAGGCCTGAGATGGTGTGTGGGACAAAGTACTTCCACACATCTGGATAGTCCTGCCACAAGCCAGTGATGTGCATATTTTGCACCAGTGCTCCGGGGTCAGAGTCTGGATCGAACGAGAATGTCGCTGTCTTCCGACGGCCTACTCGGCAGGGGGGGGGGGGGGGTTTCGATAGGGCAATCCTGAGTAGTCACGTCTCGGGTCACCGTACATAACCCCTAGCCCGCCTTTGTAACCACCATGCCACCGATAGTCTGGGTGAGCGCTGAACTCTCTCTGTAGTCTGCTGGCCGCTGAGACGCTATGACTGTTGAGCTGTGGGTCGAAGGCGTTTGTATCACGGAGACTTGCACCCAGCTCACGGAGGATTCGTCACACCGTGAAGTACGCGTGGAATCTGAGACAGCTGGCGATGGGCACATCTTCAGGAGTACCAGAATAGGAGAGAAGCAGGGTGGAACTTACTCCACATCTTGCCGTGGCACACCACATGGCAAATTTCAGCTGCTGATTCCAGTATGAGAGGCTTGGAGCAGCCATCCAAGTATGAGCTTGCCTCGCATCCTTGATGGTGATGGGGCAGTTGGTCAGCAGTCGTAGGTTGACGGAGAAGCTGGTTCGGAATCGTCCATCCACTGTGATGGAGAACGGTGTTAGCTCTGGTATATCATCCAGTAGACCTCTCAGGCCAGTCAAGGGTGTACCCAGGAGGGGCGGTTGGCTCCGGATGACTGTCGTGCGGTTCAGTGGGAAGGCCATCTATGCTGGCGTTCTTAAAGCTACCGTACAGGCAGCACACTATTTGTAGTCGTCTCGACTCCAGAGACCAGCGAGGCGACATCGCCGTAACATCTCGTTTTTTAATTCCTCCATATCAACCCACCCGCTGGAGCCTTTGAGGTATTGCTGTCGCTCTTTAGGTTTCTCCATGCGGTACATGGCTTAGACCTTCAATATATGGTGGTACTCTTCATCGGTGACCTGGCCATCGTCGATAGTCCGTAGCATACGCTGTGCCAGTGCCACATACTTAGCATGCTTCTCCAACCTCCTTGTGATCTGCCGCTGCCCCACCCCCAAGCCCGTGCCCAAGACAGTGGCGGCTAGTGTCATGCCACCCAGCAGGTTGGCGACGATGGCCCCACCCCTGTAGCGAGAGTGGCCACAGCTGCCAACCCAGCACTGGCTCCAATCACACCCGCAGCAGTATGCGCGAGGACGTTGTAGGCTGGTTCAATCACCTGCGTATTCTGCTGTACTTTTCTGCCTCATGGACGAGATTATGTCTGATGGTATCTATCTGCTGGAGTCGTCAGCCATGTACTGTAACCAACCCCCCCCCCACCCCCGTCAGCAGTCAGAGTGGGTATATTTCTGGTTGCTTCCGCCACTCTGAATTTACCATAGTATACCTGGAGATTAAACCTGCATCACCAGCAGAATCTGCTCATGAGTCATAGAAGGGTTGATTTTGGAGAACCTGGCGAACCATGCCAGCTTGCTGGTTTCGAGACAGATGTCTCTTAGACAGAGGTCATCCTGCACTATGTCGGGTACCAGTAGCTTTCTGAGACGTGACATCTGGAACTTCACCTTATCACCAAGATAGTAGGTCCGCCGCTGGATGGTTTTCTTGGTCTTACACTTCTGCGCCATCTCCTCTTTCCACTGTATGACATCTGGCTCATCCTCATCTGAGAAGCCACCTGGCTCATCCTCGTCTGTGAAGACATCTAGCTCATCGTCGTCTGTCAAGACTTCTGCGTCGCGCTTACTCTCCTCCAGGAGGGCCTACCAGTATCGGAAATTTTCACTGCGTTCTGTTGATACCAGTTCTCCAGCTGTAGTCGCTCTAATTCTTCTTGCAGTGCGAGCCTCTGTTCGTTTAAGGCCTTTATCTGTGCAGGGTCATGAAGGGGCGAACCTCTTTCGTCATCATCTCGGCCAAGGTCAGATAATGGTGGTATGATATCATGTCAGGTCAATGAGTAATACGAGTGTAAACTCTAAATGGACGTCCGATATCCTATCCATGCTGGCATATATGTTAATGGAAGGGCTGTCAAACAGGTGATTTACAGGTGTGAACAGGCTAGGACTGATAGCTTTCCATAGGTTGCTGTTGGCACCTGGGAGATACTCTATCACGTCCCGGCCGACTTCTACTCGTGAGCTGCTGTGTGCACTTCCTGGAGGTTGATGTAGCACATCGGCGTGTATGTATATTGGGCCCCGCTGGGGCACCTCGAGGAGAACCCATTCTACATGGTACTGTACCACCCGTCTCCCCTCTAGAGAGGGTGAGATTACGTTCTCACCACCAGAGAGCAGCAGTCGGACAATCGGCATGGTTATATGTCATGTTTAAGCCCCTCCTATAGCATGCTATGGAACCCATATTTGCTCACTCGACTGGTCTTGCTGACCTGGCAGATGTGTACGCAGTTGGCGCTGCCAAGGTAGAAGAGAGCGATGGCAAGTCATTCGCCCTACCGTACGAAGCAAGCTCAAAGCCATTCTCCCTCCACCCCATTGGAGGTGATGGGGTGGAGCTGCTTACAGACCTCAAGGATGTGACGAAGGAGCGCCTGTGTCGCAACATAGATGGCCACTAGATCGTGTTTCGGTACGATTTCTGGACGAGGAAGTACATCCTCGAGCCGTTGATTAAGCTCTCGGATACAGAGGTGGCAGACATCACCACCCTAAATAACGACCTCAGCTTTCATCTGGTCAAACACTATTCGAGCGGTGCCCCACCGATGGCCCATGATGGCCTGCTATTGACCCTAGCAAAAAACCTGCAGTTCATATCTGAGAAGAATGAGGTGTGGTACCGCGCTGGACCTGGGGTGACTGGCAAACATGGTTGCCCCTATATAGGCCTCCCGCAGTCATTGACATAGAGGTTACTCCCCTCGTCACTGTTGTGAAAAAGGATGGGACAGTTCGAAAGCTCTACAATCGTGGAGCCTCCTTCCTCACCTACATAGGTGAAGGTGTCTCTCTGACGGGGGTGGGTCACCGGATCGGGGTTACAGGGGGAAAGCTCCTGCTGCGTCGTCCATTCGATGGGCCAGAAGAAGCTGTTACCCTCCAGGAGGGCACCCTATGGGTAGATGGTGTATCACATGTCTCCAAAGTCAAGGGTGCTGTTAAACTGCTTCAGCGAGTCGGACTTACTAGCCCGCAAGGGACTCATATAGTCCTAGAGCTACGTTTCTTAGCCGGTGGCAGAGTGAAGCAGCTAGCCCCTGCCCCTGAGGGGATGAAGATCACTATCGATCCAGACGGAACAGGGCTCGATCTTGCACAGATATTTCTCGAGGGGTTCACTCTGTTCAGTTTAACTCTTCATATATAGCCATGATTCTCATCATACTGCTCGTGCTGGCGTCTACAGCAGTGGCACAGGGCGGTGTGACTGCCATGATATTAGATGCCAAGTGGCCCACTTCCGGGATGACCCCCAGTACAATCCTTGTGTCGATCCCTTGCAGAGAAACATTTACGACCGCTTTCATCCACGTGAAGAGATCAAGTCTGTCTGGTACTTGTATGGGGTGGAGAGGGTAGGCCGTGGTTGTCTGCTGGAGACCCCTGCTCAGCACCAGATTCTCTGCGTAACATGTGAACATGCTAGAGTCTGCCGTGGTTCAAATGCTAATCACTTTAGCCTCCTCCCAGGTGAGAGTTGTCAAGGTAGATGGAAGCCCCTATGGGTGGTCCCATCATGCCGATGCGACTCTGACAGAGACTACGTGTTTGTCTGAGCCTACACAGAATAGAGAGGCCGGCCCTGTGGGTGATCAGTGGTGTATATCACTGTGAAGGCTTGTCTCCAAATGGGCGTTCAGCCCCTACTAGTAGTAGTGTCGGGATGATCCTACCTCGCTGGCAGATGGGTGTAGGGCCTGGGTATGTATTTGTGCTTCTCCCGAACAGTGGGGTCCACACGGGAGTTTTATATTCTTGGCCATGAACATTTGTCTAAATGGAAATCCAGTTGTCTAAATGGATTTCGAGGTGAGGGAGGTGATCAGGCAGGTGGTATTTTTCTACTACCGGCTATACCACTTGGGTGGACATAACGCCACACCTGTTGAAGAATCACACATTTGTCAATCCTGGGGGAAAATCCAGACATTTGCCAAAAGCTTGGATTTCCTAGAATCTCCGTGATTACTCCAAGCTTTGCAAGCTAGCAATCCTTTAGCCTGTGGAATCCTGCCATTTCCTGGCATACCCTAGGATCCGAAAGGCAGTAAAAACCAGAAGCCAGGATTGCAAGCAATAGCAACACTCCAGGATGATCAAGACATTTCCTGCATGATCAGCAGCATATGCTGCTACCATGCTGCTTCAGCATTGGTCATTTCTCTCAGGTATGCAGCATATACTGTTACCATCCTACTAGGTATGCTGCTACCATGCTGTTTTAAGTTAGTCATTTTCTTCGACCATACCGTTATGTTAGCTATTTTTTCAACAATGCTATGCTGCTACCATACTGCTTAGTATGCTGCTATCGTGCTGCTTTAACATTAGTTATATATCGCTCAAGTATGGTGCTCTGTAGCATATGCTGCTACCACACAGAATTAACTTCGACTTGCAAGCATTATTTTATAAAAGTCAGTAGGGGCACAGAAAATGGCTTCCCAGAGCATCTAATTTTCTAATTTTCTCAGGGAGGACCCCTCAGCCCCACCCGCCTTTTGGGAGGAGGCTACACCATCCCAAATCCTACACCAAACTGTCCCAACCCCCTAACCTCCCACCCCACATGGGACAACCACGGACCCCCTACCTTCACCACCAATGGACTTTCGTTTTTGCACAAATTTAAAGCTGAAGTGTCATTATAATCCTAAGAATATTTTTAGTAAAAAAAATAGAAAGTAAAATAATTATTCATGTTTGCAATTTGTATCAGCTGAGTGTCCGCCATAAAGTTTTGCAGCAGCCATTTTGTTATGAATATGAAGTGGCCACGCACACAAATAGCAGAGTTATATAGCCTTTGTTATATTTGTCAAATTATTGATGCCTTTGGGCAAAATACGTTTGTAACACATTTCGTCATTTATCAATGGAGTAAAACTAAATTTGGTAGCTATGCTCCGTTATGCAACATCTATTAGAGTTATGAATATAAAGTGACCACGCCCTTAAACAAGGGCCATAACTCTGGTTCATTAAGGCGATTTTAAGTATTGAAGCATATAGGGGAAATACATAATTTGTGGCATGTTTCGTTATTTATCAATGGAGTGAAACTAAATTTGGCAGATAGGTTTCTTTATGCAACAGTTATGAATATAAGGTGTCCACGCCCTTAAACAAGGGCCATAACTCTGGGTCATTAACGGGATTTTAAGTATTGAAGCCTATTGGCCGACATGTCCCTGCAGTCAAATATTTGAACTATGAATATAAAGGGTCTGCAACATTAAACAAGGGCCATAATTCTGGTTCATTAAGACAGCCTATTCAACCATATGGTTAAAGTACATTTGATTGGTCAATTGTTGATGGTTTAAAACTAAACTTAGCAGGTATTTCCTTTAGCCAATATCTATAATATATATTTGCCCTATGAATATTAAGCGGTCACGACTTGCATTAAGTACCATAACTCAGGTACTTCAACGTGTTTTAAAGTACTGGACCCTATTGGGAAAATAACCTGTGTCACGTTTCGTAAACTGTTAATGAATTTGGATTAGCATTTGATACAAGATCTGGCATAAATGTTCCTATGATACACATTAATCATTTGACAATTGGTGCCAGGGATGACTGCCCAGATGGGCAATCATGTCAATGTTCTTGCATTTCCTCATCCAAATTTTGTACTGTGACTTCACCATTATTTCTGGTTAAGTGTCAGTGTTGTGACACTTGAACCATTGGTCAGTAGTGTCAGTGATGGCTACCGCAGTGATCAATGGTACGTGTCCCATTGGTCAATAATGTCAATGACATAAATATTCTTGCATTTCCTTATCCAAATATTTTACTGTGACCACTGTCCCGCTGGTAGGTATCATCTGCTGTGTCAGTAATGCCAGGGTTGGCTGCCCCATTGGTCAATGGTACCTTTCCCATTAGTCAATAGTGGCATTGACACCAAGGTGTGTGCATTAGTGGCAAGGATGCTCGCCACATTGGTCAATAATGATATGGACCATTGGTCTATGACAACAGGTATGCTTGCCTGATGGACAAATGATGCTTTTGGTTAATTAATTAATGTAAAAATTAGTACAGTTCCTCATCAGCTAGGTGAGCACTAAGGCCCTTGGGCCATTCATTAATTATGCCCGATATGAATAAGGAATATATAGGAGATAGATGATTTGCTTTTTCTGTCCAAATCCATTTTGCTATAATCAGGGGTTAAAATAATATCACTCTTCCCCTTGTTTTTATTCCCCGCCAAAGAAATTAGCAGGGTACTATGTGATAACACGGTTCGGGCTGGTGGGTGGCAAAGTGGTTTCCGGATGATAACCCTGCATTACCGTATATGATCGCTTTGAAACTTCAAAAGGTGGTTGGACTAGGTCTGGGGAAGAAACCTATCAAAATCGACAATGAGCCGAAATTAAAGATGGCCACCAGTCACTGGTGGCCATATTTGAAAATAGTTTTCCGGATGATAACACCATTACCATTTATCGGACCATTGAAACTTCATAGCGTGGTTGGACTAGGTCTGTGGGTGAAGCCTATCAAAATGGGTAATGAAGTGAAGTAAAAAATGACCTCCAGCCATAGGCTCCCATTTTGAAAATTGGCTTGTGGAACCCGGATGATACATGTATCTCCCTTACCATTGATTGGATTGCTTTGAAACTTCATAGGGTGGTTGAATTACGTCTCATGAAGAAACCTATCAAATTGACGATAATCCGAAATACAATATACCTGCCAGCTAACAGCGGCCATCTTGAAAATTGGTTTCCGGAAGTTAAATCAACTGCTTAGCGGATCTTTTGAAACATATAGGATTACTGTTCTCAGTCTGAAGAAGAAAAAGCCATTTTCTGATAGCATTCATTCATTGGTTTGTCATCATGGCGAGGTATTATGCGCCATTTGCAGAGCTCATACTAAGACCTCAAATTGCTATGGATGGCCTCTCGTTTATGTGGATGAATTTAAATCCTAGAAATTTGTATTGCTTATTATGAACAGAAAACCTCAGTTCAGTTTGGATGACCTCATTAAATGTCATTCTATGGATGAATATCAATTTTCAAACATTTTGCCCCTTGGCTATAACTCGAGTTCTACATTAACAATGACTATTTGTATGTTTGTCTGTCAACAATTGAACCCTATGGGGAAAATACTTTCGTGTCACGTTTCGTTAATTGCTGATGGATGAAAAGCAGATGTGGCAGATATATTCGTTCACAAAATTTCAATTTGAAACATGAGCATGAAGATAACTTACCTTTAAAGAGGTCCCATAACTCGGTTTCTTTTAGTGTGACCAGTTGCAATCGTTGGCCAGTTTTTGCTCATTTCTTTAATATTTTCATTGTTTCTTGTTCATTTAGTTTGAACAATTTTTTACTATAAAATAGCCGTCCTTCACAAGATATGTCTGTAAAGTTAGTCTGTATAGCAGCGAGACATTTTCTTTGAATTGACAGTCATCATTACTACAGCTATGCATAATATATATATATATATATATATATATATATATATATATATATATATATATATATATATTAGGGTTGCACGATATTGTCCTAGGAGGTATCGCGATATATCGTGATGAAAAAATCGTGATATTTCGATATATCGTATAGCCTATTTTAAGGTATATGAATTCACAGGGAGTGAATTGGTCTTGGGTTGAGTTGGACTGCACGGTTTGGCTTATGTAGACATATCGGTTTCGCTCCGAGTTTTCATATCAGTTTTTTCCGGATGATTTCAAATTGGTAAATTTCAGCAAAAACTTGAAATTCAGTCGCCAAGATGCTTAAACTAAGACAACTGGTCACACTAAAAGAAACCGAGTTATGGGACCTTTTAAAGGTAAGTTATCTTCATGCTCATGGTTCAAATTGATATTGTGTGAAGGAATATATCTGCCAAAATTAATAACACGAAAATAGGACACAATTAATAATTTCTTGCCGCCTTACCCCTTGGCTTAATGTATACCATAGTCATCATTGCGGGAGTGAAATTATTATATTGGACAACATAAATATTGTGTACTCTGTTAAAATCATCGTTTATTACATGAAAATTAATCCTAAAATTTGGCATTTCATGTCGTCTTTGTGAAAATATACAAATCACGTGATATTAGGAATGTACTTTAGATCCATAGATATCTAATGTTTAGATCTGCTCCGCATTTACCGAGTACCCGGTTAATAATAATAGTTAGCCTTCAGAAACATCTCGGATAGTTCACCTTGCTTGCTAAAGCGTGTATACCATATCATTTAGCTATCACATTTATGAACGCACCACCCTCGCCTCCAAAACCCGGAGAGCGAGCAATATCACGTGATTTATATATTTTACTAATAATAGGTAGCCATCAGAAACATCTAGGATAGTTCGCCATGCTTGCTAAAGCGTGTATACCATCTCATTTAGCTATCATATTTGTGAACACACCACCTCTCGCCTCCAAAAACACGAGAGTAAGCAATATCACGTGATTTATATATTCCAGCGACGCCATTTAATGTAAGATTTTGGATTCATTTTTGATTTTACAAATCATGCTTATTACAAAACATGCAATATTTATACCTTCCCAGGTAATAATTTCACTCCCGCGATCATGGTTTTGAGGTATACAGTAAGGCGGCAAGAAATTATACCGGTAAATTGCGCTGAATTTTCGTATTAGTGTCCATCCATTAGAGCAATTTTAGAGAATGAACTTCAACTTTTTTAACCTATTCCTAGTATAACCCCACCCCTTTCTCTGTGATGTCGGTTCGAAATAAATTGAACAGCTTGCCGTAATAGACACCTATTCTACAAATAGACCGAATACGGCATGACAGTAAAATTTTGGCGATATTTCGATTTTTTCAAAATCACATCGTAAAAAATCGTGGCTGAAAAGAAAATCGCGATTTTCGATAATATCGGACAACCGTGCCAGCCTAGTGCGTGCGTGCGTGCGTGCGTGCGTGCGTGCGTGCGTGCGTGCGTGCGTGCGTGCGTGCGTGCGTGCGTGCGTGCGTGCGTGCGTGCGTGCGTGCGTGCGTGCGTGCGTGCGTGCGTGCGTGCGTGCGTGCGTGCGTGCGTGCGTGCGTGCGTGCGTGCGTGCGTGCGTGCGTGCGTGCGTGCGTGCGTGCGTGCGTGCGTGCGTGCGTGCGTGCGTGCGTGCGTGCGTGCGTGCGTGCGTGCGTGCGTGCGTGCGTGCGTGCGTGCGTGCGTGCGTGCGTGCGTGCGTGCGTGCGTGCGTGCGTGCGTGCGTGCGTGCGTGCGTGCGTGCGTGCGTGCGTGCGTGTTAGTCCAGTAATGATAACACGTGCTTTTCTTTCTACTTATAATTGTATCACATTAGTTTTAATACATTTTCATTCTTGACTTATTGAATTCAACTGAAACTGCCATGTCATTGGAACTACGTGTATTATGTTCATGCAACAAAATTAGATCCTTTAAGTTATATAATTAGAAATCTACTGAGCTTGCTTTGCTTGTTTCATGAAATGGTGAAATTCACAGTTACTGGAGAATGTGTCCTATAACACGCATAGCTCATTAGCTTGTTTAATAGTAGCCAAATTAGTGTACAGATCCCATGGATCAGTCCAGGGAAGGTTCCATAACATGGTTTATCTACACACACACGCACGCACGCACGCACGCACGCACGCACGCACGCACGCACGCACGCACGCACGCACGCACGCACGCACGCACGCACGCACGCACGCACGCACGCACGCACGCACACACACACACACATATATATATATATATATATATATATATATATATATATATATATATATATATATATATATTCCATCTGATTAGAGAGAGTCTGGCGACTGACTTCTAACATGGTAAATATGAGTGTGTTGTCTAGTGTCTAATCCAGGGATAATGATATACCATCTGGCCCATTGCCAATGGTCAACCCTATACATGATCTACATCAACTATAAGGATAAATCACACCCCGTTTTTCGGAGCTGTACTGTGATAATTATGTTTGGTCTGGGTAAGGATGAGACTAGTCCTACCTGCAGAGGAGGTTGCTTAGCAGTCCACCCACCTGTAAAACACAGTCCAGCTTTGCGGGATCAGTATACTTGATTTCCGCAAGACATGGGGCTGTTTAAACCAAACAATAAATTACAGTTAGCCATATTGGAACAGGCGAGAGGTGGTGAGTCGGGGTCAAGCCACTGCCGTCATTACGCTCTCCCTCACCCCATCTGGCATTCCAGCCTGAAATGTGAACCGAAGAGTTTATAAGCATCCAATCTGAAAAACCGATACACGCTAATTAAAAGGCGAGCTTCCACGGGACTAAGTAGTTCCAGATTTTAACGTTGATCGGAGACTTGATTTTCCACCGAGTGGGGATGAAAGCGGCTATCCTTCTTTTTGTATTTATATTTACCTTCTTTACATGAAGGGAATAGTTGATCCGACTCCAGGAAAATTAAAATTAAATATTTCCATATTTGGCGGGACCGACTCACCCTAAAGCCTTCGGGTGTGGTCATCCACCCTCCTGTGACGTCACCAAAAAGTATAAAAGGAGGAACGCGCGCACTGAAACTTCATCTTCCTGTCAAACTCGGTACAAGGGAAGATCAAGCATTAGGCTACCTTCGTGTCACAAACCAAATTCCGCTGTTTGTCATTATTATTTTATTATCTATTGTTATGACGCGGTAGCTTTAAATTAGGTTAGTGCGGTTCCGCAGATCCCCATCATGCGGGAATGATATGTCGCTTTAAGAAGATCTCGCCTTGTCCGACAGCATCACATCATTTAGCCACCTGGAATCCAGCACCACCATCACCACCGTCCCCCCGCCCCCCCCCCCCCACAACAGTGATGTCAGCCATCTCCACAGCGCCACCAGTCAGAACTGCACCCGTCATCGTCACCACCACCACTAGTGCATCCATCAGAATACCGACCATTTCAGCCGACCTAGGTAACATAGATAATAACATTTCGGCATCAGAGAACCACCCACCACGTCCGACCACTACGAGTCGTGAAACCCAGACTTGCTGGGGAAATTTCTCCATGGACGTTTAAGGACACTATGTCGAGGATGCAGCGGATTATGTGAATAGGTGTGCGGAAAAATGGAACTTATTATTTTATTATTTCTGAAAGATTCTTCTTCTTATTATATATGTTTTTTATAATTGTAACCCAGTCCCTAGGCTGACCACGACCATCCTACACAGCTGCGCAATATTCTTGTGCAGCGGTGTCTCACTCAAATAATCACTGCAGATACCTGTGTTGTAAACATGTCGTGAGCGACGTAAGTACACAACACACCACGGCGAATATGTCATTACTCCAGTCATGCCGTCCGAGCTACGCTGGGGCTGCCTGATGAACTAGTCTTTTATTACTTTATTAAAATATTATTTTTATTATTATTTTTCTTCCTGCGTCAGTATGTCGGGACGGATTGTGGAGAGTGAGGGCTATCCGTGCTGACCCGCCAAAACGGGCCGCACTGTATGCATCCCTTAATATACCCAGGATGCATACGTAATTTACATTTAACTGGGATATTACTGTACGTTTTAACGTATATATATATATATATATATATATATATATATATATATATATATATATATATATATATATATATATTGAAACAAGACTGGATTTGTTATTAGAAATTCTCTAATCTGGTTGACAATTGTGCTATCAATGGTGCTGAAAGTCGTTGATGTTTAGGGCAGAAACGGCTTCCAGTCTTAATGGTTTCAAATATTTTAGCATAATTGCCACTTGTACAAATTTAAAGAGTGCATTTTGGCTGTTGTGAATTGAATAATTATCGAATAAATTTGCCTAAATTTTACGCTGAACTGTAGATCATAATAATAGCGCTAATTAGGTACATTCAACGTTATGCCGTGTTCAAAGTTATTCAACTTTAAGCCATATTTTGAAGCCACTCTATTTGCGTTAAAGCAGGTCATTTTGCCGTTTCAATGATGATACGATGTTGCTGCGATTATTTCATAAATTATTAGTAATAATTTAGCAACATATGGGCATCATGTAATTGTTGTATGATCATTCAGCAACATGAGGTATTTGCCCGTATTGAGCGTGTGGTTAAATCTTCTACGCTTGAATAATTCCTCGCGCGGTTACGGTGGCAGTATAGGGGCCTAACGCTTTTATGCCCAATTCACAGTGAATTGAAATTTGGTCATCAAATCCGTGAAGTAAGCGGTAGTTTGTAAGAATTTGATTGCTGAATTACGTTGCTGAAAGTGTATGCGCTTCTGACATTTAAAGATCATTTTTCCCGTTTATTGATTTTTGAAATCATCTGGGCTGGTTATCTTGGATTTTGGTCATGAGCGAGTCTGTCTTTAAAGTACGAGCCGGGTCTCCCGGTATTCTGCTTTACATAAGATGTACGCTAATTCACTATTCCAATCACGACAGCATTTTTAGTTATTCTTTAATAATTCATGTTCCCATGTTTCTTTTGATAGTCAATGTTTCAGAATATGGTTGCTCTTTCCCATAGCAACATCAAACAGCAACATTGTATAGGGGAAATTATGACCATTTCGTTTGGGCGATGTGACAAATTATGCATTTTGTAAATGTTGCAATGTATTAGAATCTGCATTCCTGTCAATTTAGCGTTGTCAGATTTCCCACATACATAACCCTATTAGCATATTACAGTCCGGTGCATTTGCACTCCATACCAATGCATAATCTATTGTTATGTTAATGTTTAAACGAGTGGCCCATCACAATGGTGATGTTTAAACCAGCAATCTTTTGATATGGTAATCTGACAATCTATTCACCTATTGTTATGTTAAAAATGAGCACTTTTTGCCAAGGATTTTCTACATGGGCGTCTGGATTTTTGG
Source organism: Chaetoderma sp. LZ-2023a (assembly GCA_034401795.1). Lineage (NCBI taxonomy): Eukaryota > Metazoa > Mollusca > Caudofoveata > Chaetodermatida > Chaetodermatidae > Chaetoderma > Chaetoderma sp. LZ-2023a. Next base: position 39,691,509 of record CM067359.1, read on the forward strand.
TGCATGCAACACTTTTTGGGTATAAATTCCGGGTAAAAATTGGACTCTGGGTCGGATCTTGAATTTCCCTAGCTGGTGTAGGTCGCTGAACTCGGCGTAGTCTCTTAGTTGTTGTGCTAGTCCGAATTTCTGTCAGTTTGCTTAATACTTAGGTTACTAATACGCGAGTACGTTGTTCAGATAAAGTGTACATTGAGAGATAATGTAGCTGTGATTTGAGTAGTGTAGTGTTCCGTGTTGAGCTTCGGGCTCCACGAGGGATCTTTAATTTGGCTGTTTAACATGTAATGATTCTTAATTCGAGTGCTCGCGTACTATATCATTTTTGGTTTATGGTTAGAAACTGGCAGCAATGAGGACCGGCATTTCAACCGATTAACGAGTTCATAAGCCACCGTGGTTTACTTCTAAAGAACAGGAGCTGATGTAAGTGTATAGTGTAAGTCTTAGGGCTTAGTTAATAATATTCCCACTATCTAATTAACCACTTACTTGATTAAATTATAGAGTTACTGTTTTTCTTAAAAATTAAGGACATGTCCTCCAGTAGTTGATATTATTCTGACTTCTGGATTTCTGAAACTACCCATTTGAGTCTGTAGCCATTTATATACCCGATTCCCCAAATTGTCTGTCCAGGTGACCATGATATTGGGTAAATCCAGTTCACTCCATGTTTGAGATCTCATAGTGGTAATAGTTGCTATTTCATATCACATATCATTCCTCTCGGCTACCCCTAGCAACCACTGTCGATACTTGTACAATTTCTGATTTACTGTATTGACAATGTGTAAAACTTGTTTCAAAGCCAGAAAATCATGAAATTGTAAACATACAGTAACTTCGCCAGAACCAAATAAAACTGCTAGTTCTTTTTACAGACGAGAGCAAATTTTCATTAAAATTTGTATCTGCCAATTTCTATTTCATATAAGTCGACATTTGACCAGTTATCATTTATACTTTGTACTTGTAACCGTAATTCAGTATGAATGATCAGTTAACATTCAGTTCCCTTAGCAGTTAATAACTTGGGAACCTATTGATATTACAACTGTTTCACGGCTTATATCATTTAATTGAATCTTTGTAACCTTAATTCAGTATAAATGATCAGTTAACATTCAGTTCCCTTAGCAGTTAATAACTTGGGAACCTATTGACATTACAACTGTTTCACGGCTTATATCATTTAATTGAATCATTGTAACCTTAATTCAGTATAAATGATCAGTTAACAGTCAGTTCCCTTAGCCGTTAATAACTTGGGAACCTATTGACATTACAACTGTTTCACGGCTTATATCATTTAATTGACAATTGTCTTAGCAGTTATAATACTTGGGAACTATTCATACTTACTACTGTTTACCAGCATAATGGCATCCATTTAATTTTAAGTTATTAAGTTCTAAAATAGGGCTTTTGTCAAACGCATATCTTCCGTAGCAACAGAGCATACATTATAGCAGCTATTGAATTCCATTCACACTTACATTAGGAGTTAATCTTATGACCTGTCCTTAAGCCGTAGGTGTTAAACACTGAGCTATGCTAGTGTGAGGTCTTTATTAATTGCATTTCTACCTTGTCAGTGAATAATCCAAACTTGTATTTAATTATTCTTTGTGAAAGGAAATTATTAAGCCCCCACTACTGTGAATTGCCACTTCACTTTGGCGTTAATTTCCTGAAGCAATTTATGGCCTGTTCTTAATATTACAAGTGTTACTATCACTGATCGTACCTTAAGTTCAGATCATTAACGAGTTAGCAACTCGTTAAATAGTAGTTTTTCTACACTGTTTGGATTCCTAGGATCCATAATACAACTGTGGTAATCCAAGGTAAAATCACTTAATGATTAATTATCTGGCTTTAAGATAGAATCTTGTATTCCATACAGTCTAGAATTGGCATTTGTTAATAGGCAAGATCCTGTCTTAGGCCACAAAAGTTATTACACATAGGCATTCTAAAATAGACATTGTATAGTAGATCCAAAATGGCGGAATATTCGCCAACAAACACTATCCCCAGTGCATTCGAGCACCTTAGTGATGATGCATTTGCGCATCCTAGTACACACACCCCATTAGGAATTGAGATGCGACCTCAACACAGCATCTCAGAATCACATGTGACCTTTCAATATGGAGTCACTATATACGCTAAGGATCACTTTGAAGGTGGGTATGACACTGATTACAGCAATGACGGCTGGAGTACTGATGAGGAAGATGCAAATTCAAATATTAGTTCTTTGGAAGGTTTCCAAGATAGTCACACTAGTGGAGCTAGTTTTCCTTGTGGAAATGTGTCTACCCCTTTGGTTGACACTCTTTCTCAGGTTGCTTCAGGACAGCAGCAGCCCTCTCCTTTATGGGCACTGGTGAATCCTCTCCCCAGTCTCCTGTAGTGAGCAGGAGTAAGTTATAAAAAATGAGGGAACGTGTGGATGAGTTAATTAATCAACTGTGTGATAGTTGCGCGGAAAATACGGTTCCGAAGCCAAATCCGGGCTTGAAAACGAATTTTCGTTTTCATTTACAGGATCGCCCTGTACCGTGCCTTCAAACAGCTTTTAGGCGAGAGAAGCAGTCTTTGAATCTCCATTCAGAGAATGTAGAACCAAAGAATGCTTCTCATATAACGGCTATACGACCACCACCCGATTTTTCTCAATTAAATCGACCCCAGATTCAAACTCTGAACCACCACCAAAACTCGCTACTATATATATATATATATTTATACACCTGTGCAAAAGTTAAGCACCACCCTATTTTTACGCACATGCGAGGGTATATTCATGTGCTATGAAGAAAGCAATAGCATAAACATTTATGTACCCATCCATCTTAGTGCAAGAGGTAATAATGCAACTAGAGGAATGCTGATTATGATGGTGGGGAAACACTGTATGTTTTTGTTTGAACTTGAAAACGAGGCCTGAATATGGTTACGTTGACACAACTGACAACTATTGCCCTACAGTTGACACACGTGGCTAGATTGTCATTAATGGTGTCTGAAAACGAAGTTTAACATCTGTGCACGAGTTTGAGACTGTCATTATTAATACCGGGTATATCCACCTTGTGCCTGGATGACAACACACGTGTCATGCG
>CM067359.1:39695142-39755142 GCA_034401795.1 Chaetoderma sp. LZ-2023a
GCATGACACGTGTGTTAACTATTTTGGTTGAATATTTTAAAAATTAATTTGTTGCAACAGCAAGTTCCGGCCAATTTTGAATGAAATGCAAAATGAGAAACGTAGTGTCTTTCAAAAAATTCAAATGCATTTGAAAACTCAAATACAAACGCAAACATTAAATGCAAATGCAAGTGCAAATGTAAATACATGAGATTCAAATGCAAGCGCAAATGCAAATGGAAATGCGTCAGAAATTTCATAATTGCATTTAAATGCAAGTGCAAGTGCGAGTGCATTAAATGCAGATGCAAATGCATTTGCACTTGTACCCACGCCTGCTTATTATTAATATAAAGCTACTGCAGTAGAACAGAAAGCACACACACGCAGTACAATGCACATGTGTGCGTGTGTGCGTGCGTGCGTGTAGGTTGGACGATAGTTATCTGAGAAAGTGTTTTTATTCAATCTTATCTATATCACACTCTGGCTTGGCTCTATATTTGTGTCGTTAATTCCTAAGTTTTGTCACCAGCGCCTCAAATCACTCACAATGTTAAATTACATAAACTACCCATTCAATGGTCAAGAGGTGTCAAAATAAATTTAACAATTTTTTCAGGGAAGAGATAGAACCTTGGTAGGTCGAGATAGAACTATTTTTGTTGTAATATTTTGTAAACTGAGCACTGAAATTTAGAGAAGGCAGCTCTCTGTTTCCCTGTAAATAGATATTTTACAAGACCACTACAGAGATGGTTTGAGCATTAACAGGTCAAGAGAATATAAATCTATGATTAATCAGTGAACATGCCCAGGTCAAGAAAAAACTATTTTTTTAACATTCACCTTTGGAATGACTGGTTCCGTTTTCAGCAATTCCAGTAGGTAATTTTCTAAAATTTTCCTCTCCTGCCATGAAAATGGGCATTTCTCAAGATCAGTGCAGATATCGTTTTGACCGGCATGAGCACTATAGGGGTAAGTTGACACAGGAATGTAACGTAACAAAACTGTTTTCCTTCGGCTAATGGACCTTTTTTTCCCATCTCTAGCTAAGCTACCCCACACTTCGCTCGATTTGGGATCGATCGATCCCTGAACTCCATGACTATATATTTCTGTAAAACTATACAAGTAAGCTGTTAAAGATTTTGAAACTAATTTGACTGGGTGCTCCGTCAAATTTGTTTCAAAATATTCAACAGAATGTCTATTTAAAAGTAAAGACATACAATTCGTGAAACATGCCAGTGTATTAAGCATTGAAGACTGAGTAAATCGAGTCATGCGTGCCATTATTAATTATGACGTCATCCTACACGCCACTTATTCGGTTATGACGTCATATGCCATCAGATGATGGATGGATAAACTGGAAACGTCAATTAAAACGATGTTCAAAAGCATATACTTGTGAGACAAATACACCTATTGATGCAATGCATCAAGGATAAGAGCCTGGTTACACTCTATTTTAAGAAACAACACGTATAAAGCTTCAGCGCACGCGTGGCATATTATATTAAGTCAACATGGGTGGTTATATTATATTTAGTCAATGAGGATAACAAACTTATTCTATATACTGTTCTCTATGTATATTTGTGAAACTGTGTGCATGGTTGTGTTGGTATACACTAATAACTGTTTATCAATGGTGTGTGCCCGATAAATTGTGTGGACCATAGTTTCAAGTTGTATGAATGCATGGCATGGTTAAGCGGCGTATCTATCCAAACTATATCAGTATTTTCATGGTATACTGACTATAAATAAAATATTTATAGAAATTAATTGTAATAGAGAGAGCAACAATAACCTTAATTGAAAATTATAGAAATTGTTTATTTATATAATGATCAGTTAGATTATTGACATTATGATGTACGTGTATTGAACCTTTGTCAAACATAGACATTTTACTGAAACCTTACCGTAATGCTAATGTAAGCCGTTAAGAACTTTTTTAACATATGCTCTGCATGCTTGTAGTGAATTGTGACGTTAAATCATCCTTGTATATTGGACTTAGATTCTAAATCTTAGCCCAGCTGTGTTCATCGAGTTGAGTGTCTGTACGGAAATTAGTAACAATTGAAAGGGTAGAATGGCTACTTTGTGATAATTCAGTTCCAAGAACATTTCGGGAGCTATAGCACCACAATTGGCAGGTTTTTTAAATTATGAAAAATCGGATTATTACAGTAAATCAGATTTTTCTTATTTGTATTAAAAAAAATTATTACAAGCAAATCTGACCAACAGATGCACATGCCAATATAAAATTGTGTATGTCATTTTAGCTTCACTAAATAGGCCTCCCAACTTCTACTTAAATTTAATTAACTAAGTACTAGGTCTAATTAGGCATTACAATTTTATGTATTTTCTAATCACACCTGTTCAATTTCAGTTTACTATTATGTTTATAGCAGCACATTGTACATGTATGTGCACCTACATATATTTATGCATCTCTTAACAAACGACTGCACCAGTGCCCCGGGAGAACCACTTGAAACCTGCAACACATAAGTTTAGTAAGAGAAAACAGACAGTTTACTCATAGAAACTGATTTTCAAAATATTTCCTTGGTCGCACAATTGGATTTGGCATTTCAACTAATTTTGATAGAGACCATGCTATGTTCCTATGGCCGGTAACAGACCCATCAACCATTCAAAGCGACAGAGAGCTATCCCATAGAAACCGGTCTTAAGGATGGAATATCTGGCAGACATATTGCATTTCACATCAAAACCAATATTGAGAGACTGTCCCAGTATATTTTCACCATTTTTATAATTCAGTCAAAGCTAAGTAGTGCCATTACATTGAAAACAATATGTAAGGTGGCTATTTTGGATTTGGTATCCATCCACAGTAGGTCTATTTATGTTTCATTACAGTTTTGCTAGAACTGGTTTCAATTGGAATGCCGTTCAGGGCTTTAGAATTACCTTAGTTGGGATCACAACCTATCATCCCCGGAATCCATCAATGCTCCTAGAAACCAGATGGTTTGGAAATCCGAGAGATAGATTTTGAACCATTTTAGTTTTAATATGACCTTAAGATCACTGAGAGACAATAAAATGTTACAGAATCAATTTCTGAGTATTTAATTGACTGTAAACCAATCGATTACAGTTCATAGATGTCATTAGGATATTTAATCTGAGCGAATTTCATTTGGGTATGACTTTTAAAGTCACGGATAACAGATAAGAGGTAATTTAAAGTATTCGCGTTACACTTGCATGTTAATTGATTTTGGTATAAAATTCATTTAACTTGATTATGGCTAGATATAGTCTGGCATGCCTGGGTAAATAGTCTAAATAATAACTTACAATCTAGACAGGGAACAACAGTGTAAAGATTGATCTACCTTTCGAATCTGGTTAAGTTAATCCATTGAATTGGTCGTATGTAAAATATAGTTTTCTGAAGAACAAATCACATTTGACATGATTGAAGATTAAAGTAATTATTAAACCCTTTAATGACTATATTTGGTTAACAAAATCTAAATTAATTGCTTACTGAATATCAATGTGCAGGCCATGAGGACACTATCTTTCAAACTTTACCATTCTGATAGGTTAAATTTACAAAAAAATAATCTTCCCATTGAAAGGCTATGTTGTAAATAAGTGTATTATTCCCTTTGCGGCAATACACGAATGTTCCTGGTCGTATGTGCATAGGTACGTACATATGTATGTACGTATGTGTGTATGCACGTACGATATGTGTGTGAACAATTGGTTTATGTGCGATAACTTGTGTTCGACTAAACGGATCTTGCCCAAACATTGAAAATTCATCTTTGATCACCAATAACTTAAGATAGGTAAAACGGATCCGAACCAAATTCAAAATATAACTTCCGTTCGTTTTTTTCAATATTTGCAAGAGTTATTGCTCTTGAAATATACAAACAAATTATTCCAATCAATAACGTGTTTTAGACTAAATGGATTCGAACCAAATTCGGAATATAGCTTAATACTACTAAGCCGGAGCTTACGTTCGTGTTTTGTTATGTTACATCAATATGCGCCTGGGTTATTCACCGCACCCCACCCCCACCTCACCCCCCCCCCCCCCCACCCCACCCCCCCCCCCGCCACCTTGAAAAATAAAAATAATAATTTGACGGTTTCCATACAATAACATGTCTTAGACTGAACCGATTCGAATTGAATACAGAGAATAGCTTAATTCTACTGATGTCAAGTTTGTGTTTTATTATTTTTCGTCCATATTTGAAGGCGATATTACCTTATGAAATATTCGAACTTCGTTAACTTGGTTATTTCCGGGCAATAACTCATGCTAGACTAAACGGATTTGAATCAAATTCAGAATTTAAATTAATACTATTTAGACTCCATTCGTGTTTCGTTCGTTTCCATCAGTATTTGTCAGAGTTATTTCCCTAAAAAATATAAACTTCGTTAATTTAGGCAATTTCGGGAAATACCTCATGCTGGACTAAAAAGATTTGAACCAAATTAGGAATTTGGAATTTATGTTAATAGTTGCAAGACAGAGGTCAAGTTCCCGTGTTGTCAGTTTCCGTCAATGTTTGCCAGAGTTATTATCCTTGAAAAATACAAACTTTAATTTGCCATCATTCCCTTACAACTACCACTAATGTAAGCACACATATCAGTTATATGAAGCACGCAAGTAACATTCGAGGGGATTTGTATTGCTTGCAATGCCTTGTTGAATTTTAAATAGTCCTGAACTTATAAATGACAGATTAAAAATGTTAGCGCAATTTAATTTGACAACAATTTATTTATTTTAAGTAAAAGATTTTGTTCCAAAAGAATTATCATTGTCATGATTAGTATCACTATATTGATAATATATGTGACAACCAGATGGTTGTGTTGTAGGTATCGGTAGTAGTCGGTATCCAAGGGTGAATAGTTATATATTACATCTTTCACCCGTTTTATTATTCTACACTGTTTTTATACACCTGATGGCCGACAGATGAGCAGCTGGGCAGAGAGCTTTGATGGAGTGACAACTCTGTGCTGAGCTGGTGTTTAAAGCACAAGGGTTATCGCCCCTGACTCTAGCCAATTTCAACATGACTTATTTATACATAAACATAACATCGCCGCCTACTAATTTAAAATTGAGAACAGAGATATCAATTTTACCATAAGTCGTTTTGAAATGGACAAGCGTCAGTAAGCAAATAACAGTCAGTATTCAAAAGACAAGTACAATATGTCACTTCACTTATATGGTGTTCATCCGAATAACATTTTGTGATGCTGCTCACACTCATTGCTGGTAGATCCAACAACAACTCTCAGCAACACCCTTCCGAAATGGAAACCAGATAGTACACTATAAAGAAATGAATCGATCTTGTTGCCACAGAAACTAATACAAAGTGTGCATGTGCAATATCCGGCGTACATTATTGAAAAAAAATACTAGAAAAATTGTGATATGATATATTACAACAATGATTCACGTGTTTTTTTTAATATTGGCTATCAAATTCAGGCATCAAACAGACAAGACATGATGACTTTCCCTTTGTGGCATGACTCAATACATAGGGAATGCGTCAAAGTTTTACATTTCCACGCTGGCACACTAATAGTAAACGCTTGACTGGCCGGACAGCTAAAACTCAGCAAGACTCATAATAACCAAATGATAGACATGCACCGACACCTGACAAGAATGACCAACCCAAACACTCTTTTGACTCAAGTGCACTGAGAGCCAAGCATCCACACGTTCACTCAGTACAGACACGCATATTATACAGGCCATCTGTCAGATATGGGCGTCAGGCAATCACTCCATCATCACAATCCAAGAGAGTGTCAGCAGTCAAGTTAATAGACTAAGAATAATGTCAGGAATCAAAGGACCACAAGTAAGCCACGCATGGAAAAAGATACTTGCACTATATGAAGCTAGCATACGAAACTAGTGGGGCAGAACATCACCGCTAAGATTCATGAATGGAACGCTACAGGTATAATTTTGAGTAGATTTAGTTAAAGATACAGTAGCCAGTGGACTGTCAACATCTGGTCACGTAAACACGTGTTGTTCTCCGACGTCACAGGAGTAAAACATGTCATCTGATCAAACACAAACAGATCGCCGCACACTTCAGCAATAAACTTTGTTCAAACATTGTCAGTTTAGACAATTCCCTATGCATGGTGCTTCCCGCACCTAGACAGACAATTAAAATGCCAGATTTTCCCAGACCATGAAATGCCAACGTTATACGTGATGAGGTGGTGGGTCAAATCATGGTCATTCCACACCATCAAATACATCACGGGGTTAATATATAGTCTCAAACTATGCTAAATTGCCAGTATTACCAATATGTCTATTTGATGCTAATTAACTAATAATATTCGAGTACGTAATTAAGTAATGACATGAATTATAACGAGTTACAACATAAAAATTACGCACACCAATGAAAACTGATTCAATATTGTTATATTGTTAGTGTAATCTAATCATAGTGACCGTAGCATAGACCACGCTGAATGCCAAAATAAAGTAGAATATTGTCAAATCCTGTTTACAGCTTCTGAAATTGGTTCTTAAATCGGATTCAATGCCATTATACAGACTTATCTATTACACTAATATTATAAAGAGTACTCATAAAATGTAACCGTTGTACACCTTACGCCAAAGCTATACAGCTCAGATAAATTGTCTGCGATCAGTTGATATAACATGTCGCTATCTATACAGAGTGCAAACGCATTAACCCCATTCATCCTGAGTAACTAATACAATTGAAACTTGCTGACCATTTTGAGGAACACTGTCATCAACGACAACAACGACTTCCAGTCAAACTATCCTCAAAATGACAAGCAGAATTTTGTTCAAACACACATATAGTATATATAGTATTTACAAGTAGACATGATGAAATGGGTTAATTTCCACAATAATCGCCGGACCTCTCACACAAAGCATTCTGATGTAGCCTGAAGGCATATCTCCTTCCATTCTACTCAAAAACTCATCCCAGAGATTCACAATAAACCATTAAAGCGCTCAGACGCATTCCCATTACGCTCTGAGCAAGATTCACACAGTGGTCAGAAATAAGAATTAACCCCTTTCGGCCCAAACACCTGACTAGTTATATCCGTGGCATGACAAACAGATCTGCCAAACATTAGAAATCAGCCTGACAGTGGATAGCAACTGCTTTCTGCCAGACTGTCTCAGAGAACAGCCAATTGTTCACCACACAGTTTAATACTGTTGCAAACATTCAGAAAGAAAGTGGTTAAACAAAGGGAGATGGCATTTAATAAAATAGAAATATGTACATATATTAATTATCATACTAGTAACAATAAAAATACAAACAACAATCTAGAGTAATCAATTCAATCTGGCGCATGTTAAAATAGATAGACGAATGGGCAAACGGAAAGACCAACATCTATAACCATCCATCGCTGAAAACGTAGGATCATACTTTAAGGCAATTAATAAAGGCAAACTACTGACCTTTCCAGAACTAAACTAAATGGCAACAATACATCGTTGAGTAGATAACAACAGCGTCCAGTAACACGCACGCACGCACGCACGCACGCACGCACGCACGCACGCACGCACGCACGCACGCACGCACGCACGCACGCACGCACGCACGCATCCCATTGTGTCAGACCTACAAACAGCTGATGCGCGACCTCAATAAATATACACCGAGGAATCCTAATACTCGTGAACACCAGTGTTTGGAGACAATCATATTATTCATGGTCATCAATTTCACTCTTCAAATTAAACATACGCAATTAATCACACGTTTTCTAGAATGACTGAGCAAAAAATGTTCCCTACATAGCTGTGTCTCAACAAAACAACACAACACAACACAAAATCTCGTGTCGGCCTGACAATCATACTATTCAAGCCATCAACTTTGCTTTTCAAAATTAAACCCACACAATCAGTCATGTGTTTTGAGAATAATATGAGCAAAGTTGTGGCCCACAATAAGCGTCTTACCGAAACAGGGAAGCACATGGCTGAGTCCCACCTGACAAGTATTAATATACATATTCATCCGATCTGTTACAAAAGTTAACACAATTTACCCCCATTCCATCCTGAATACACATAACCACAATTTCAGATTATGCAATGTCACATGGCTGTCTGTCAGACCTGGTCCATCAAATTTCAAACCATATTTGAGCAAGTAGATATTTAGAATGAAGTGGGTTAGACAAAGGGAACGATTTTTAAGTTCAATTCATGAGGGCCTTAGATATTGTGTACATGACGTATTATTTAGATTATTCAATCTGATCCATTAAAGCACAATGGTAAATCTAACGATCGATAGATAAACGGTAATCAGCAATAAAGCAAAATGCATCTCTGCAATATAAGCGACCAACAGCGTAATTCTCAAATAAAACGGGGTACAGATACATAAATAATTAACCAATTAAATTGCGCAAATCGTTATTCAATAATTGACAACAATAAATGTATTTGGGTACGTCGAAAGCGTGTATGCATTTGCGTGAGTGGGTGCGCACGGTAGTGTGCGCGTGTGCGTGCGCGCCTGATTGTGTGTGCGCTTGCAGAGTCCTGGAGATAGCCTCCCGCGCCATTTTACCGCTACATTCAAACAGAATTCGTTTGCCTGTAGGTGATTCATTCTAAATAACACTTGCTATCAAGTTACAGATCCAATAATGCATCAATTCATTAATAAATAAAATCATGTATCGTCATTTTAAACAAATAGATTTCAGCATAAAAGTTAATGTCATCAATATGATCACCATCGTTCCCTATGTATTATTTATTTTGAAAATGGAGTTGTTGAAAGCCGTTGTTGTTACAACAACGGACATCTGTCAGTACCACCACTCCCGAAACGACCCTTAGAACGTTTGTTGAATGGGAATGAAAGATGAAAATGGTAACTTGGGAGTAACATGGTTACATGCTCATTAAAGCTTTGAGGCTGATTATTCAAGAAATCCCATATTTGGCATAAGCCATCGGCCTCATACAATAGCACGATATTATGAGACCTGCCGGGTTGAACAGAGCAAATAATTTGTCAATAGACGCATACTGTTATTATTGAATGCATTTAAAAACAACAATATAGGCGTATTCGTTGATAGATATATACACAGACATCACACATAGACAAGTAAATGACCATATACTTTGTAATAATATTGATAAAACCTATACAATAACAATGGTGATGGGGAACGTGCATTGTTAGCCAGCAAATTGTATCAGGCATTATGCAATACGTAAATGAAAGTCATACATTAAAAGCAGTTTTCTGCGTGCCCGAGCGCACGGATATGTGTGCGTACGTGTGTGAGTGAATGCTTACGTGTGCGGTGTGCCTGTGCCTATTATCTCACATTACACGAGATGATATAAAGCAGATAGGCTTCAGTATGAAGAATAGTTAACAGAATAATAGTCTGGTAAATTAGTCTTAAATTTTAAGATGGACACAAAAGGAGAATTTGCTGACACTGTCTGAATCTGTTTATATCACATGATCCACTGGATGGATCTGTTTGATTTTAATGTCTGTATCAAGTGAGTGATACACGGATTAAGATGATGTGAAAATTAATACGATACAAGTTGGTGCATTTGCAGTTCCGCTATGGAGATGGACTGGGTCACAACCTGTCTGGTCTCCGAGGTTGAATTTGTATAGCTGTCTAGTCGTTTTCCTGACGTAGCAAAGTGGGCAGGCATTGCATAAGCAACGTATTCTAGACATGAAGCCACTCGTCCATTCTTAGATTGCATAAAACTGATGCCAATTCAAGTGTGTCACAGTTAGATGTTAAGATCAAGAGACCGATATATGCTTTCCAGTGGTGAAACAACATGATGAACATATCTAGTTCTTCAGCTAACACCATTACTGACTAGCCGTTCTATGAGAAGTTCAGAGCTGTTGATATGTGTCTGCATCGCCATCACTGCATGTCATTTCATGTTCCTTAGATTGTAAAAATTTGGCCAGAAGTTCTATAAACCGGGTCTTATTTCTCATGTTCTAGAAAACTTCTCTTGATTCTTGTGGGACCTTAATATATCAGTGAGTGTGATATCTCCAGATCTTGTTACAAACCTCCTCAGATGTCCATGGTCCGTTGTGGAGGATCCTTCGTATCTAATACGATGGAGAAGCCAACCACCACCTATCACTGGCATACTCTCCTTCTTAGCATTATTTGCTTCGTGCCTGAAATTAGTGAAATATTTATTAATCCCCATAGCTAATTCCGATTTATCTGACTTGCAGGTATCGATGAAAGCTCATACTTAGAATATGATGTGACGTTTTCAGACTCGCGTGTTGCAAGTGCCGTACAGCGCATGAATAAAACACTATCTGGATGGGTTTTTTCCCGACCTTGATACCGGGCTGGACGTCGTTAAATGTCCGAACTTGCTGAGATCGTTTTATGTGAGCATTACTAAAGGCCACACCATCAAGCGATTGAGGGATCGTCAAACCCACTTCAGCAATATCTTAGTTGTTTCTGTCTTCGTCAGTTGCCATTAGCCCAGTGGCCAATGAGTTTAGCGTGAACACCTCGTCATTGAATGGGTTGTGCAGCTTGTGCTGTTTAAATCAATCAAGAATTATTCCGTGGCATCTTCACGACCTGACCATTTCATCACATTACCAACACTGCCGCATGCACTCATAAGAAGATGAAATGAACCAAGTCGACAAACTACCCGGTTGAGATTTTTCTGCTTCAATAATTTCTACTGCTTTCTGTCAGAGTGGCTTCTCAAATGTAATGGATGCAGTGGGTAGCATCAGTTTGCAGGATTGATTGTGAATGTATAAAAGCGTAGAGTACAGGCAATTCTCGCCATTTTCTAAAATTAAACTGGTCAATAAATTAGGATGAGATGATCAACCCTACGAATTATCTGACGCCAGGGCTGCGCTAAAACTGTACTATTATCCAAACCTGTCTTATGCTGGTGGATTTTTATCGCAAATGCCCCTATTATCATATACAGATAGATTGGTAGCAATTGGAGGTGACAAGACATTGTCAAAAATATTATGCCTTAGCATCTGTATTGGCGGCCATCGTAGAATTTTTCTATGTTACCTATAACAAAGATCAACAATTATTGCATTGCCAGTTAGGGTATTGTATCTTCGAAATATATGCCAATTCTCAGCACTATAATCCTACAAAAACCTGTCAGAAATGTAAACCTGCCTTGGTCGACCCCATAATGACATTCTGCAAGAAGGCGAAAATTCGTAAATTCTCAATGCGCTGTAAACGCTTTCCCCAGCGCTTATCGGTCAGGACTTTTTTTCTGTGATACTAGGCATATCAGTGAGCAAGAAATAGTAGGAAATGATAACATTGAAATTCGTTCCCCTGGTCGCTCAGCAACTGGCACCTTCTACTAGTCTACAGTAAAGCCAACGCGGTATTTATTACGTTAGGGTGCTTTTCCATGAACCCTCCTAGCCAGCTAGCAGATTGCAGGTAGTCAGAAAAAAACATACAGTTGTTTTACGACGTAACCCTTTTCATGTATAGGCGGCTGACCGTGCGGCCAGATTTGTGCGGCAAATAAAACCGAGCGCTGCTCGATTTTTCTCAAACCGCGCGTGGCTCAGCCGGTAGGGAAAACTATAAAATGACGTCTTTTTGGAATATCCCTGCTGTAACCTAAGTATAACATGCGTTCGGTTTCCTTTTATTTACCATTAGACGTCGGCTTCTACGCAATAAAGTAAACTTCATCTTATTGCTGTATTGCTTTTTCTTTAGAAGTTATGTTAATAAATACTCTTCCTCAACTATCTATTCGCATGTTTCAGCTTGATATGAAATATCTACCCCAAACTAAGTACATAAACACAGTATATGAAGTCAATGGACCTTTCCATTTTAGCTATGCCCGGCCCATCATCAGCTAAGCTCCACCCACACCTCGCCGTGTTGGGATTGATCGATCCCCAAATGCTCTAGCTATCAATTTCCTGAAAACTATACAGGGAAGCTGTTGAATATTTTGTAACTAATTTGACTGGGTGTTGTTGCTGCCTGTGGCAGGAACTGCGCTCAGTCAAATTAGTTTCAAAATATTCAACAGAATATTTATTAAATAGTAAAAGCAAACAATGTGTACAACAATGCATAGACCGTCTTCAAATATGCGTTCGTGACGTACTTATCGACGTCATTCATGACGTCATTCATTATGATGTCATCGTACACATCACGCAGTTCATTATGACGTCATATGATTGGTGGGTACTCTGGAAAGGTGGATTACAACTGTAACTGGAAGTTAACTGGAAAAACAAACGACTAATTAAACACATTTAACACTATCCGTGGCGTACAAGGAAAACGACAAAACCTATCGACGACGACAACGACAACGACAACGACAACGACAACGACAACGCCAACAACAACACCAACAACAACACCAACAACAACACCAACAACAACACCAACAACAACACCAACAACAACACCAACAACAACACCAACAACAACACCAACAACAACAACAACACCAACAACACCAACAACACCAACAACACCAACAACACCAACAACACCAACAACACCAACAACAACAACGATAAGAGCAAGCAACAGCTACTGCAGATGATGTTGATGTTGATGTTGATGTTGATGTTGTTGTCGGGGTGGGGATGGGCAGGGAGGTGGTGGGTGGCGGTGGTGGTGGTGGTTACCGCTGCCACTACTACTACTACTATTACCATTACCATTACCATTACCATTACCATTACCATTACCATTACTATTACTATTACTACCACGATGCAACGAAGTAATATCAGCCGCTGACCACATACTATCACTGATGATGATGATACAAATTAAAAAAATGATAATAATGATAATGACAAAAATAGCAATAACTCACGGTCTGGGTGAATAAAATCTGAAAACTGAGATGGCATGCAGAGGATTATGTTAGTATGCGAGAGAACCGCTTGGCGGGAATTGTTGAAAAACGCGCACGCGGAAATATACCCGGCCGCTTGGCTAACCGGCAGCCGGCTAGCCGCGCGGCTAAACCCGCGTTCATGAAAAAGCACCCTATACAGTCCCACTGTCAATAAAGGTGGGCCACCAAAAATGGTCTATGTTTGCCCATGTTCTGTGACTTCCACCAGCCATCCCTGCACAGAAAGCCTTGAAATGTGCTGTACTCGGTACTAACAGCTACAAATCTCGTAGAGGACGTCACTGCACGAACCTGCTAAGTGTGATACATACAGTTCTAAAACTAGCTGGACTGAGTATACTGACGACCAAGAACGAACCTAAAGGAAATAAGGACTCTTGTCCAGGACTGACAAGAAACAGTGACCAAAAGAAGACGACTTGATTACAGCTGCATGGTGTTTTGAACTACCGCAGTCGCAGAACACAGTACAAGTATTCATGCAGAATGCCTATGCAGATTACAGCCATACGGAGAGTTTTGAGTGAAAGTGAACGCTAAACATGAATAGTAAGCTCCAGTAGGCCTACACAGATATGCAAACAAGTAGAGCGGAACCTAAACGTACGTGAGACTAGTCTTACATTATGCTGTCAGTATGTGTGCGCTTTCTATCATTACCTGTATACTATTGTGTGAGTGCACATACGCGTACGCATGCGTGCGTATACGTGTGCACGCGCGTGCCCGCGCGTACGTACGTGCGTACATACATAGGTGAGCAAGGGCGTGCGTGCGCGCGCGCGTGTTATCGGTTTACAATCCTGCAGATAACTGCAGAAAGCAAAGAAGTGGGTAATCACGTGACAATATTACGAGATTATAAAATAAGGAAACGAGACATACCCCGACCCCAAACCCGTTTACAAATGGCCATGGTGTGCATAGAATAATCAATGGGTTCAGAAATCAATGAGAGCTTAATGCACGCGTAGTACCGTATACTTAATAGCCAATTATATAATTTGACGCGTCCTTCTCCCACCAGATGGCAGTATAATGTGGCAGAGAGTGTGTTAATTGCCTAATGTTAATAACATTCGACAATCTCTGTCCAGAGGCAGTTTCTATCAAGGCAGTTCATACATCCATGACAACTCTTTCGTAATAGCGAATTGTAAATAGGGACTTAACTATTAGCCGCGTACATAACTTATTCTCTAAGCTAAGAACGAATTGCTAAATTAATTAACGTCCGTGGTGATTGCAGTTAGTGCTGTTGGATTGTTGAGGACAACGTGGCGCAGAAGACCTAAACACGGTAGTATGAAGAGTTCTGTGAAACCAATATTGATTTAGGAAAACTGTTAAAATTAAGGCCATTGTAATGAGCTATCGGAAGAATGCGCTTTGAGTCCGGATATTTTGGAGCTAGCTGGCTGAAGACGACACATGATATGAATGGATCTTTCCAATTTATCCATAAATCACATGACATGTAGGCTGGCGTGATGATCAATGCCGTCATGAATTACTGTTGTACGAATTGTATTTCTTTTCTATTTAACAAACATGCTGTTGAATATTTTGAAATTACTTTGATTGCGACCCAGCCAAATTAGTTTCAAAATATTCAACGGCTTATCTGCATAATTTTCTGGAAATTGATAGTCACGGAGTTTTGGGATCAATCTATCCCAACACTGGCTTAGCTAGGGATGGGCCGGTCATAGCTAAAGCTGTGTTCCTCAATTAAGAATCAAATCCTCATTTGCATACTGTCTCCAGTGACAGCTGGCTAATCGAACATACGCAGTTATTCTGATACAATATCGGACATCATATACGCCTGTATATATTAGCCAATGAAATGGCTCCATTACTACAACGTGACCGTCCAATAAAGAGGGTTATTGGACTATAGAAAGTGTTATTGGACTCTAAAACGCTATATTGTACTCTGTCTAAAAGTGTCATTGGACTCTCGAGGCTACTTGTTACGTCATAATAATTTTAAGTCACCGCGGTTTATGACTTCATTTGTATCGGAATTGTTATATCACGCAAACATTACGTCATAATAGTATTACTCAAACTCGTATTGTTCGCGCTGTACTTGTAAATAGTACATTCAACGAGCATGTTGCTTTGAATCGTTAATTTTCAAATTATTTCAATATATATGTGTATAATAAATAGATCATTTAACATGTCCGAGTACAATAATTATGGACTTTTTATTGTACTCGTCCAGGTTGTGTTTGAAAATCTGTATAGTAGTGTGGTTTCAAACTTCTGCGTTTCGTCCAATACTGATTTTTAAACAAAACGTGGACTCGTACAATAGAAATCCATATTGTACTCGGAAATGTTAAATAACCTAATATTATTCTGATACAATATCGGGACAAAGCAATCAAGATAGACAAAATTATATGTATAAAATAAATTATACGATGAATGATAGGCCGACATCTAGTTTCTTGCGCCAAGTGGCATCAGATGGTCATTCCATCACAACCTGCACACCCACGCCCGCACCCACACCTTCATCTACTAATCCCCGTTCTTAACAACCTGCCAACACATTAATAGTATCACCACCTTCTCACACACCTATTCACATGCTCACGCACATACGCACCCATCCACACCATCACCCACCAATCTACACGACCCAACCATCCACCTCCACACCAACGTACCAGCCAGCTACACCCACCCCTCACTCAACCAATCACCCACTACCCACTGACACCCTCGGCCACCCACCCATGTACTCACGCACGCACGCACGCACGCACGCACGCACGCACGCACGCACGCACGCACGCACGCACGCACGCACGCACGCACGCACGCACGCACGCGGACACGCGGACACGCAGACACAAACACACGCACCCACGCACACACTCACACAATCACCCACACATACTCGCCCTAACCCACTGACAACCGCGTGGGATGAGGCGGGTGTTACACACGTGACCTTGAACAACACTTTACGCTTACATTTCGCACGTGTGATTTGTTTATGTCGTTTGGGTGTGCGAGATATAACACCGCAACGCAGAGCCGATGACACTTATAACCGATTGGTTGCGATTTGAGTCGTAGTTGATCATATCGCCGCCACATCGCTATATTAATTTGGAGTGCACTACAATATGATGTAATATTCACAGCTGACCAACGACTATATCGAGTGGCCTTATTGCAGAACCCGGACACGTTCACTGACATGAAGTTGAGATTGCGCGGCAGCACCTCTTAATGAGTTACAGTGTGTATATTGGCACACTGCTGGTTGAGACTTGTATAGTAGGAATTCTAGGTGTCCCATTCGGAGGTGTGTTACTGATGCTCAATGGTAAGAAGATTCCACAGAATGTCAGATCTCCGGATGCTGGTAGATTAATTCTTACGGTTGTTTTCTTTAAAAGTATTTACAGAGCATGCATAGATTTACAGAACATGTCCTGGTACTGTTTCATAAAGTAGCATGGCCACTCAGCTATGAGTGGAATGTCTGATCAGACCAGTATCCACCATAATGAAATACCTTCGAGCTCAGAGAAAAGCAGACTGGGTGCACCACCTCAAGACTGTTACGGAAATGAAGCCTCTCTCCATCCCTGCAGGGCATACCCACTCTGCACTACCTACGTTCAGACATTTACGACATGGTCTACAGTATACTACAAGCAAGATGTAGCATAATACATGAAATAAATCAGATGTTGGAAAAGGAGCATCATCCTACTCAAACCTATCACAACGAGGAAATAGATACCAGAATCAAGGTTGATGCTCTGGACAGCAAACAATTTCGAAAAAGTTGCAGTTTTGTTTAAATCCACTCACCTACTGGATCCCTCTCAGTACCAAATTGTTCTAGTTAACATTGATTCAGTTAAAGTTTCAGTTTCCATTGGGGAAACACAAATGAAGTCATTAGAGAAAAGAGGGCCTAATGGAGTTTCTGACAAAAAAAACAAGGCGAATGAACACCGCGGCATTACCACGTAAGCGCGTCAACGCGAGAATATTCGTCACAGAAGTCTTCTACACACGGGCGATGGGCCTACAGCCCAGTTCTCGTTTCCATGGCACAGAAAAATGCTTGGCTTGGCATATGAGCTAGCAACTTTTACACGCGTCTATGTTCGAAGCAAATGGACATATGCGCCAAACCAAAACAGAGTACAATTTGAAGAATGCACTCAAAGTGAATCAAGCGGACTTGTATATAGCGATATAGGGGCACAATTTCTAGTCTAGTTGGCTGTGCTGCCCTCTGGGTGGTGTCATATTAATTAAACCATGCAGTGCAGGACAATCTGGACAAGTTTCGTGGCTACCTATGCCTTTATATGAAGACAACTAATGTCTACCTTGTGTTTGAGAGATACAATGATGGGAAGACCAAATCTACTCGACATGATCGAGATATGTAAGCCACAGAGTCTACACGTTACGCAATTGTACTTCTTCTCCTTAATCCTAACTATGACCACCAAAAAGCACAACCGATCGACCTCATATGCGAGGATATTTAACCCTTTGAACCCAAAAGACCAAAACACCAAAATTCTTGACAATTTTAGAGATATTCCGTTGAGTATTTGAAACGAATTTGACTGCGAGCTGTTGCTGCCATAGGCAGCAATAGGTTCCTGTCAAATTTGTTTCAAAATACTCAACATCGTACCTCGTTCGTCTCTGCCTTCCACTAATGAAGCATTCAGGGTAAATCCCCCACCCCCTCCCCCTCCCCACCCCGTGATTACTTTCAAGTTGCTGTATGAGGCATACATTAGAACAACACCGACGGGAACTGGATCCATCTGTGCACAGGTGGTCACGGTAAGAATCGTCTACATCACTTAACCTAACTAGAATGCGAGAAGATACCCCTATCGCTGAAATCGATTTGCCCAAATTGATAGGATCCGCCTGTGCACGTGAGCTATCGTGTAATATACACATGCCTGGTTGCAGCCGTTCCCAGCTTGCCTGGACTGTCTTCTCTTTGTATGAGTAAGGACAAGAATGCTTTAACAACCAGCCTAAGCAAGTCCACCAGGCAGATGCTGAAGATGAAGAATAGGACTAACTAGATCTAGAATAACACTCACTGTAAATGCAATAATAAGCTGGTTAATTAATAACGGCGCATCGTACAAACAACACAAATGTCTATGTTGAGCATATAGAATATCTAGTTTTAAGAGACCAGAGACGAATTAAGATGGCAGTAATGTTTATAACTCGACTGAGTGCCTGACACAGACATTAGTGATATAAATATGGCCACGTCTTAGCTTAGCTTCCCTATGATTTACTAATTAACTAGTGGTACTAATCAAGCGTGCATCTCTTAAATCCTAGAAAAGACATTTCAATCATTTTTCTCAGTTCTCTAGTTTTTGAGATATCTGAATTTTCACTGATTTTCTAGTATCATGGTGGTCCCTTGAATTTCTGAAATTGTCGCGACAAGCGTGACAGTCCCACGCCCATCTGGATATCATTATATACAACCTAAACATAAATAATCAGCAAAGAAAAAAATGTATGGGGGAAGTTTTGGTTACACCCTGTGTCCGCCAGTCTATAATGTTCGCTATGTACGCGGTCTGAGTTAGGTCTGCTCCAAACCGTGTGTAATTAATTCCAAGTGTTTAACGCTTTTCTATAGATGTGTGTCGGTGCTTGTGTATTCCTATCTCATCAGGCTATGTTCGTAATGAAAAATTCACCTTTCCAGTCTATCCATCGATTTTATGACGTCATATGATGGCATAAATAACTAAGTGAAGTGTATGATGACGTCATAATCATGACGGCATGTATGACACAATATAGCCCCCGTCTTAAACACTTAATAGTCCGCCATGTTGTACGAATTGTATGTGTTTGTTATTTACTAAACATGCTGTTGAATATTTTGCAACTAATTATGACTGGGCGCTGTTGCTGCCATAGGCAGCAACAACACCCAGTCAAATTAGTTTCAACATATGGAACAGCTTAATGGTAGAGTTTTCTGGAAATTGATGGTTAGAGAGTTTAGGGATCGATCAATCGCAACACGAGCAAGGTGTGGATGGAGCTTAGCTAGAGATGGGTGTGGCATAGCTAACACTGGAAATTTCTAGCTAAGCTCCCGCCACACTTCTCCTGTGTTTGGCTCGATCGATTTCTGAACTCCCTTACGATCAATTTCCAGAGAACTATATTGGTATGCGGCTGAATATTTTGAAACTATTTGGCAGCAACAGCCCCCAGTCAAATTAGGTTCAAAATATTCAACAGCATGTTTAATAAATCGTAAAGACAATTCGTACAACAACACTTAGTCCATCATCAATTACACGTTCGTGAAGAACTTATTTACACCATTCATGACGCCATTGATTATGACGTCATCCTACACATCACGTAGTTGATTATGAAGTCATATTTTGGATGGATAAACTGGAAATGTCCATTTATTAAGACATTGTCGTAAGAACGGGTTATGGTGTGTACAGGACACCTTGCAATCAATCACCTATAGGCAAAGAAACCACCTGCATTTATCGTTCACCGCTCACTAGGTGGGCGCTTAAGAAATATTCTTTACCGAATGTCCTTAATGGCAGCAGAAACATTCATTCAAATGAATTGTCAATATAATGGTCCATTTGTAGTATTAGTGAATTAACATTCATCTATGCCATATGGAATATTATACATGTGTTATGCTCTATAGGCTACTCGGCGCTCTCATTATATCATTCCTCGATATTGCTCAAGCTAATGTTCTATTTAAAATTGTTCACACAGATTTCATATATTGTGCGTGATTCATCCGTAGAGTCAGGCTACGGGTCACCAATTTGTCACTAAATGTGTGACACTGTTAACTGGGGATTTAATAAAATAAATCATTGCGGAGTCGCTTATCCTTAAATCGTCTCATATTTATATGATATAAATATATAGGCCTACCGCATGAGAAGGCCCGATTTTTTTATGGTGTGCTAATGGGGTTGGGGTGGGGATGGTTTGGTTACGGGAGGGGTGGTGGTGGTTGTGTGTGTGCGTGCGTGCGTGCGTGCGTGCGTTCGTGCGTGCGTGCGTGCGTGCGTGCGTGCGTGCGTGCGTGCGTGCGTGCGTGCGTGCGTGCGTGCGTGCGTGTGTTGGTGGGGGGGGGGGGCATGGGGGATCCTTCCTTGAAAACGCGGTCATTCATGGAATATGAGTAAGCGTCAACAAGCCAGATCAAGTGATATTACGTATTTGCACTAAAAAGGGTCAGTTTCATCTAAACAAATAAACTTTTACAATATTTTTATTATAAACTAATAATTAAATAAACACATGTACATATTATATATAAAATATATAATTATCTTCTTTCTATGAACGCAGAACGCCATTAGACATACTGAATGAGTCATATCCACCGCAAGTACATTAGTGGATACCAGCTGTATCATTTGGGGCAAACGAAGCTTGCGAGAGGGCAGTGTAATACTTTGCGGTGGGTGTTCCATGTATTCTGATATTGTGGAACGATTTAGCAACAATCCTGATCAAATGTAATAGTTGTAATACTCGTATTATGCAAGTACCAGCGGTTTTCAGCATACGATGCGAAGTTGTTGGTTCACCTATTCTACATAGGGGAGGGACTCCCAACATACCTTTCCGAACAAGAAGGGGAAATACTTGCGTAATGTTGCCTTTCACAGTCAAATACAAACTTATTCAGCTTCGCACTGTTGCGGGGATGCAGTGATTGAAAGAAACATGTATATTTGACATACCCATTCACTTAAAAGCCCTTAAAAATGCTTGAGCAAGGAAAGATCCGATTTTAAAACACGGAAATGCGTATAGTAAACCACACCCATGACGTCATTTATCGGGGTCGGCCATTTAAGATGTCGGAATGACATTCTAGAGGGAGACACGACACATTTTGTATTTATCATAGCTCATTTCAGACCATGTGAGAATAAGAATGGTATATTTTGATGACAAAAAATAGTATCTATTTGATGTAAATACACGAGAAATTCAAGAGAATTGCTGTAACCCGCCGCTTGACCATAATTCAACCGTGGGAATTTTGTTGCGCTCTCTTGACTAGTCACGCCCTGGGTTAGAGAGGTCACGGCCTATCATCTTGTTCAAGCATTATTAGATTTCTTGGGGTGTTCACAACTGTATCCAGCAATGAAAACTTAATTCTGAACGAATTTATAACACAGTCTTTCAAACCAATATTCGTAGCTATATATTGATGAAATCAGTAATTAGGTTATACATGTGATTTATAGACATGCGTGCGCGCTCTACCTATGCCTAAGCATATCTCTATACTGCCAAGTTTGTGCACGTTAGACTGAACATTAGACTCACGTTAGACTGATGTTAGATGCATCTTTTAGGAGCACGGTACGTCGAAATTTGTTGTAGATGAAGGCGAAATTCTGCTCTAACGTTGCTGCTAAAATCAACAGCTCGCCGATACATAGGAGCTCAGACAGACAGGCATTGATGTAGAAAGATCTGGTGAGGTGTTGGCAAATTCTCTCTGTGTTTGTAGCTTGACCGTAGAGTTGAAAGACTCGTAGTGATAGCATCCACAGGGGAATGTCACAGGCAAGCATCCGAAAGCTTCTGCAAGTAGTGAGTCTGTAAGAGTGAACACTGATCTAACTCAAAGGTGTGGCAATTCGGCTCTGGTCTGCAATACCCTGCCATTCTTCGTGCGTGGGCCTACATCGAATGTGTTCAACAGGCAGACCACGTGGACATCGTTACGGTGTACATAATCTGTTGTGTGAATACAGCCACGAGAAGAGCGTAGTTCTTTCGTAAGACTGACGTGGATATGGTAGGAATCGCACCACTATTGTAGACTGTTTGCAAAGCAACAGTGTGCAATAGTGTGTTTGTTTACAGACCGCTCGATTCCACAATATCCTGCATAGTACAATACCAACAAACTAACGTTTGCTGTTCTGTTTCCTTTTAGCTGTTAAAACGTCATGGTAATATTTTTGACGATAGAACATCATCTACACAAATTCGGTTTGTTTTGTTTACATTGGTTTAGCGATCATAGCTCACGCTCCTCAAGCCAACATTATACTCATGATCATAGTAGTAGAAGAGAGAACCCGTACACAGTAGGACATGATCACACATACACATTACACACACACAAATATACGAACACACATTCAATTCTAGCTTACAAAACACACCATCTCCAACTCAAAAGGCTAGCTGATCACATTACATAACGCACATAGTCCTATGCTCATACACACAGATTAGCACAACTATTTCTCTCTAAAACCACATGGTCATGCATATTTTTGCTTAGACCAGACGAAACGGATTATCGTTCGTCCTGGGGTGATTTCAACAAAATTACAGAGTCACTAGGACTTGAACTTACCAACAGACCCCATTGACACCATACAAAAGTTAACCAATTATTGTTGTCAATATACACACAAGTATATTTGTGAATTTTGCAAGAACATTAGCATCAGCACAACATTGCTAATAACGTAATCATGTTCAATAGTTAGTGCAACTATTCATGATATTACACTAGCATCTGTTGAAATAATATCAAGCCTGTGACGATACAAGGGAGACAACTCGTATCAGCAACAACAAATTACCGCGCAGAGTGACGTCCCTTGAACAGTGTTTTGTACATCTCAGAGGCTGCAGAAGCATCATATTCTGATTGTATTTTGTGTGTGTGCGTGTGCGCGTGTGTGCGCGTGTGCGCGCGCGTTTGCGCGCGCGTTTGTGTGTGTGTGTAAGATTACCTACACTATGGAAGGCCAGTTCAATCCACTATATGCGTTGTCACGGAAAGTACAACAGCTTGCATCAAGGCTTAACATTCGCCAGCTTAGCAGTGATGTACACCCAGTGAGTGCTACCAACTCTAGTAGTACGAATTTGAATCTGGAGCCTCACGGGAACACTGTACCTGTGTATGGAAAAATACCTCAGCCAAAGGCTGAAAAGCAGCATGAGGTGGGAAGCATTTGCGACACCCGTGTGACGTGACTTAGTCCCACGATAAATAATTGTGAAGCTCCACCGACTGCCATGGAGCAGACAAATATTCTGGCATGAGCGTCAATGAATCATTTTCAATAGATCATGAACGCAGTTGTAATGATGGTTTGAGTCTGAGCACCCCTACATACAGTGCCCACGAACAGAGCTCTTCTCTGCCAAGCCTGAGACGGTTTAGGCATGAGCAAAACACACTACCAGTTAGTGCACATGGCAGGCCTTGTAGTCCACCTGTGGCCGACTGACAGGAACAGACAAGAGAATGCCTAGAAGCCATTATCACTGCCTTAGGGGTTGAGGCAACAATGGCCGCAATGGCGCAGTTGCCAGCTGAATAAACAGATGCAGCAGCATCACAAAACCAAGCTAGCACTGATAGATTAAATATTGCCACACTACCCGAGCTTGAAACTAGCCATGCTTTGAAGCCACTTACAGGATATTACCAGTCAGTGGGAACACCAACTTGGCTGGTGTCAGACATGGTTGCATGTGTGCATGTGTGCGTGCGTGCGTGCGTGTTGATGGAGAGGAAAGGGCACACAATTTTCAAGAAATTAGATGCTCTTAGATCGTGTCCCTCGGTTTTTCTGAAGTAATATCATTTGAAATCTTTTTAAATTATATGTTTGTGTTGAGGAAAGAAAGGGCAACAGCAGGCTCGTGTACGCCGTTTAGCGTCTCCAAATAGTGGTATTCCAGACAGGTCTGGATGTATTGCGTGTAATCGCCATAGTACTAAAATACGTCCACTCACATAGGCCGTACTTGCAGACCTGTGATTTCTCGCTATTCGAAGTAACGTTACGCTAGTGAGTTGGAGGTAGGCAACCAGATTTCTGCCTACTTCACGTGATAGGCGAGAGCTCGTCTGGTGACATAATTTACAATCACAAAAACAACGGCGATCACGACGCTGTTGGAAAGAAACATTTGCAAAAGTTTGCAATAGTTTGCTCTAAACAAGTTATCTGAGGAACAGAAAATGTGTAGATTGGTTTTCGGTAACAAAAACCGCTAGTTTGATTTACGCACATGTGTAAATTTATCTACTTCCTGATTTCTTATCGAGAAATCTCATTGGCGCAAGTTGACTGACCCCAGTTCATTAATATCTATGAAGCTTCGTGAATCAAAGGCGTGCAAGCACGGTACTCGATACGGGAACGTAGTGGGAGGGCGAGGATCGTGTAATACGACGATGCGTAATCAATGGACATTTGCACTTTATCCATCCATCATATGACGTCATAATTAACTGCATGACGTGTAGAATGACATCATAATCAATGACGTTATTATGACGTCATGAATTACGTAGATAAATACCTCACGAACGCATAATTGAAGACGGACTATGCGTTGTTGCAGGAATTGTTTGTCTTTACTATTTAATAAATATTCTTTTGAATATTTTGAAACTAATTTTGACTGGGCGCTGTTGCAGCCACGGGCAGCAACAGCATCCAGTCAAATAAGTTTTAAACTTTTCAAGAACTTACCTATATGGTTACCTCGAAAAATGCGATTCCGAGAATCCAGGGTTCAACGTATGAATCGATCGCAAAGCGCGCAAACGTGGGCGGGGCTTGTCTAGGAATGGGCGGGGAAAAGCTAGAAATATATCCTTCTACCAGTATATTATGCTAGTCAGACATGATCCGAAGACGACCCAACAACCTTCAAACTAAAAAATTCAAATGTAACGTCTGGTGAAACACGTCCAACTATCTAAGATATAGATTATGAAGGGACGATTTGTCGCTCGAGCATTTGGCGTCATTATCAAGTACGTCAGATGTTACTTGACGGCACATTCAAAATGACGTACATATCCGCCACGAATATCTAAATGTCCTTCACAAGTGAACAAATTGTATCTCTTTGATGAATTTACAATTTAATAAACATTATGTTGAATATTTTGAAACTAATGTTACTGTGAGCTGTTGCAGGATAGCAATAACCACAAGTTAAATTACTTTGGAAATATTCAACAGCTTACCCGTTTAGTAACCTTGAAATTTAGATTCTGGTTAGTCAAGTTTCAAATCGATTAGAACAGGTGTAATATGTTGGCGTGGCTTAGCTAAAAATGGGCGTATTATATCCCGAGATGGTTCCCCACATTACCCGAGCTTAAGCTAGTGAGACCGAGTGCGAGATTCTATTTATCATACAAACTGATATTTTGACAAAGTCAAAGTCAATCCCAAAGCCCGTTTTAACGCACCATTTCGCATCATGCAAATTTACACACGTATTTCATAACTAGATAGTGTGTATATTGCAAATTTTAAATCAACAACATAACGTATCCGGTCGTAAGCCATGTATATTTTCGGCCACTGCTGCGCCACTAGGAAACATTTGCGGTCTCACGTGGCATGTGAGATTATTATGCACTATCTAACCAATGGAAATAATTCTTACGCGTTATCTAACCAATGAAAATCTTTTGTTAACTATTTCACGTGTGTTAATACCGAAATATTAGACGTGCTGAAAGCCATGTTTATACGATAAGATGTAATCTAGGTTATAATATCCATTATGAAGCATTGTTTCTTTTTTATTGCAGAGGTTCGCGCAGTATGTCTCAGTCTCTGGATGACAGTAATGTCCTGGTGGGAGAGCCTACTGTTGTTTCTAATTCTACACATAATGGCTTCTGTGGAGGATCACCAATCTTTGTAAGGATATGCGTGAAATACAATCGACGTGGTCATCATCTCCGCAATCGTCGTCGCAGTCGTCATCGCTGCAGTCGTCTTTGTCATCGTCATTGGCATCATCTTTGTCATCCTTGTCATCATCGTCGCCGCGGCTGTCATCATCGTCGCTGTTGTTGTCATCATCGTCGTCGTCGTTGCCATCTTCGTCGCCGTCGTCGTCTGCGTCGACAAAGGGCTATTAAACTCATATATTCTTCTTCTTCTTCTTCTTCTTCTTATTATTATTATTATTATTATTATTATTATTATTATTATTATTATTATTATTATTATAATTACAGGATGTTCAGATGACATGGAATAACACATGGCCACAGTTTACTGACTGTTTCCAGAACACTATCCTGACATTGCTGCCATGTGGGTGGCTATGGATTACCTCCCCTTTCTATTTGTGGTATCTCGTTTCAGTCCATCGACTAAAAGTGCCGTTAAGTAAACTGAACATTGTAAAATGTGTAAGTGTGTTGGGCTGCATAATCTGCATTAACCGAGATTAAGCACTGCAAAGCATTTTATCACCAAATAATAGCTAAGTGAGTAAAAAGCATTCCAACTCAGCATGTACGCAATATCAACTGTGTTATTCCATCGCTGTAACATAATGTACAACAGGAAATAGTAAACGAATAGCACCCCCTTTAGCTAGAATGGTGAGCTTGAATCATCGCTTTAAATGTTGTGAATACATTATCTGTCCGGTTAGAATGGTAAGTAACTGCCTGGCAATCCACCGCACAATAGCTTCCATGGGCAATCAATATTTTAAAAAGAATTTGACGGAAAATTGTTGAGGCTTTTTTCAGCAGTTAGAATAATCCGAATCGTATAACAATAACTACCGTATACATTTAAGCGTGTCTGATACTTTATGAACATAAATGCCAGCTAACATCATAAGCACCTCGGATTGCTGGGATGCTGATGTTGTGGCTGGTGTTGATGATGAGGGCAGGGCGTTCACCTCTCCTGATTCATCAGAAAAATGCGGATTTTAACAGACCTACGAATTTCATGACATACTGTGAAATTCTTTTATTCATCCACCTATCAAAAAAATTATGTTTTGCAAAATAGCTAATATAAATTGATATTTGTTAATCGATGAATCTGTTGAATTATATTTATTCATACATTTGCAATTTGTAACAGACCAGTTATAGTTTAAATTCATGATGTGTGTGTATTTCCTCATGCTCGTATATGCACACATTGGAAGAGACAAATCAAGCGCTCGTGCTATATGTCTGAACAGGGCAAACCACGCGCTCTCACCCTTGTCCAAACTTATCTTCCGGACAGAAAATCATGACAAGCTGGTCGCCCAGTGGTGGTGGTAGAATTGATGATTAATGATTCTGAATACTTAACAGTACAATTTTGCTTTTGTTGTTGTTGATTTATTAATTATGGATGTAGTGTCCGTCGTCTATAGGGTGGTCCTGTCTGCTACTCAAGTATCTGATGCCTTAATCAAACACGTCACTGTTGGCGTCACGCTTAAAATAACGTAGCTCCGCAACGAAAGTCGAATCGCCATGAATGTATATGAATTGTGTGTCTTTGATGAGCTTGCAATGTAATACATATTCTGGTGAATATGGTAAAACGAATTAGACTAGGAGTCTTTGCTGTCATAGGTAGCAGCATCTCGCAATCAAACTAGTTTTAAAATATTCAACAGCTTACTAGTATAGTTATCTTGAAACTTAGGCCGGTTTCTCACTAGAGACTTAATCGGGAATAACGCCATACTTCAGTATAGCGTTATACCCGATTAAGTCTCTAGTGAAAACGCGGCCTTGATTCTGGTACTTGACATTTTAGTTTCAATTGTATTCCAACATGTTGTAAAAGTGGGCGGCGCTTAGCTAGAAATGGGCGTGGCATAACTTGAAATTGATCCTTCTATTACTGTTGCTGTTTCTCGCACTGTTGTCATTGTTGTCCAGGTAGATGTAAATGTTTTGTTTAACAGATCTTGATTGCTCTTCTAGCAGTAATCTCATTGATTCGCGGAACACAGGCCGTAATAGATTACAACAATGCAGGTGAAGATACTATAAGAGATGACGTCATCTCACCATATCTCCGAGCGATTACACTGGTAAGAATACGCTGCTAGATTGATGGATAAATACATTGATGATTCCAGTTGATTTGATTGATGAATCCAGTTTGGCTATGCCCCGCCAATCCCTAGCTGAGATCCACACGCAATTTGCCTGTGTCCGGATCGATCGAACCATGAACTCCCTGAATCTCAATTTCCAGAAACCTATACCAGTGAGCTGTTGAATATGTATGAGTACTGTATTCCGTGACTGTAGTAGTAGAAACATTCTATAGCTGCAATCAGTCCTTTTTCGTTTTTGCCTGCAGTGTCTTGTCCTCAGCCGAAATCCTTAGCTTCCTCATGCCCATTCTTGATATGAGTGTACCGAATCCTGGTTGCTTGATGTTAACTCGTAGCACGCTTAGCAGATTTATGCAATGACGTCCTATCCTGGCTGTCTCTCTGCTGGTGCCCAGTAGCGAGAAGTCCAAGGCTCTCTGTACCGGCGTGTCTTCTGGCATCCTTAGCACATGGGCAAACATGGACTATCTTTGCTACTTTTATAGACAGGGGCGATGTATTACACATCTTGTATAGTGCATCATTTGAAATTATGCTGTCTGGTTATCGATGTTAAGTGATGGTACGTAGGCGTTTGCGGTCGCAAGCATCAACTTTCTCTAGAGCTGCCTTTAGAGCTACCCCGGTGTTCCAGTTATACAGCATCAAGGATACGCAGGTTGTATTGTATTAACGTCCTTTTTGTCAAGGGCATCTTTGATCTACGAATCCATAGCTTCCAGAAGGACTGGAAACCCATGGTCCCCATGACGCAGCATGCAGCAATGCCAGCAGTACTTCAAAGCAGTGAGCCCAGGAGTTCCCTTTCGTCCACGGCTCACCGGGGTTGGGCTTTTTTCTGGAATTTTTTCACACGGATTTAAATGCAGCAGCAAGGTAACAGCAGAAAAGCACAGGAGATAGACCATCTCCATGTGGGGAATCGATTGATGTCTCAAACTTTAAAGACTTCACTGACTTGACTCGTCCTCCGAACTTGGTGTCTGCAAGTAGTGGTCTCGCTAGTTCTAGCTCATTCTCCAACTGGAATGACATTCCACACACAATTAAAAAAATGGTATTCCCTTGTCTTGTAAATTAACATTCAATACGTAAATATTTTGACATTCTTAACTAAATTTACCCATGGCATGTTTAAGCACAGTTTAATTGCGTCAACAACTATAGTTACTATATCGTGAGTACGCTATTTGTGGCCTAGCAAAAGCAGAACTGGGTTTGCATGGTTATTCCATAATACATTCTTGATAGCATCATGTGTATGCTTCAACGCAACCTGTAATCTACCTAAAGATAGTTATTGGCTGTTCGGTAACAGAGTTTGGTTTCACCATTTATTTTAGTTTCTCGTATTTCATTGTTTTAGGTTTTACTCATTGTCCTCATGCAGATTCAAAGAAAACTCGGCGACATTACATCACCAATTTCACTCATCTTTTGGACATTAGAATTATTGACAGGATTGGTGCATTTTTATTCGAAAATCATTCTCCTGGTAAGCTAAACAAAAGATAAACATCTATGCATTTCCTTAATACTTATTATATATATAGTGCGGTGATATGAGATGAATTTTTATTGATTGGTTTAGTCGTAGGTTATACCGCTCTTGAGCTCTTAAGTTCAGAATACAACATCAACAACAACAACGACGACGACGACGACGACGACGACGATAATAATAATAATTATAATTATAATTATAATTATAATTATAATTATAATTATAATAATAATAATAATAATAATAATAATAATGGCAACGGCAACAACGACAACAACAGCGACAATAACAACTCTACCCACACCTCGTTCATGTTTGGATCTATCTATGGCTGCACTCTTTGAATCTCAATTTCCAGAAAACTATGCAGCTTAGTTGTTGAATATTTTGAAACTAATTTAACTGGGTGTTGTTGCTGCCTAGGATTCGTTTCAAAATATTCAACAGCATGTTTATTCAATAGTAAATACATACCATTCGTACAACTTGTCGGACTATTACGCGTTTAAGACACACTAATTCATGTCATTCATGCTGTAATTGATAATGACGTCATCCTACACGCCAGGTAGTTGATCATGACGTCATATGATGGAAATGTCCATTGTCACATTATTCGTGTGACAATCACTTGGTCTCGAAACTGTTATGGGATTGTTAGGAATTCTATGTTTTTTATAAAGTAGTGCATACAATCAAATTCCTTGGTTCATCATATCTCCAAGTTCTTTTGATTGCGACATCATCTAACATTGACCATAGTTAATGAATAAGTGAAAGTGACCGATCGGACATGTACATTTAATGTGCGTATGCACTCCCGGGTGCGTGCACGCGTGCGTGCGTGCGTGTATGCGTGTATGTGCGCGCCTTTGGGGGGATGTACAGATAGACGTTCATGGAAATACATTGGTGTGCATATATATATTTATGTGTACATTTGTACGTGCCTCTGTTTACAT
This sequence comes from Chaetoderma sp. LZ-2023a, assembly GCA_034401795.1. NCBI lineage: Eukaryota > Metazoa > Mollusca > Caudofoveata > Chaetodermatida > Chaetodermatidae > Chaetoderma > Chaetoderma sp. LZ-2023a. The sequence continues at coordinate 39,725,609 of CM067359.1, forward strand.
GTGTATGTGTCAGTGTACATATATTCAAGAGCACATGTATGTGAACGCATATCTGTCTATGCAGTTACGAGGGTAAAACTAAACTGTGCAAGCCGAACTCAACCTATGATAGACTTCCTACGTTTTGTCGTAGCTGTTATATGTTCTGTTTCAGGAGTATGAGGAAGACATGATCATCTTTGTCCTCTTCTACATAGATTTCACTCTGCTGGTCATATTACTGGTGCTACACTGCCTCGCTGAGAAGCCACTACCAGATCATACAGTTGTTGGGGTATATTGGCTATAACATGGCTATCAACTATGATTTTTAGGCCACCCAGACTAACTGATACGGTTAGTCAGGATAGCCCTTATTATTCTGACTCCCTTGATAGTTGATAACATATAATCTACCTTTCACACGTGTAGGCCTATAGGTATTACAATAATTTGAAAATAAATAATTTGAATGAAATTTTGCTCTATTATAATAATTATACTTTCCTCCATTATAATAGTCACTGTGAAATGTGAATATATGTGTGCAAATTATTATTACTTTTTCATAATGGCCAGAACATTTAGACATTCTAAGACAGATGGAGAGTATCCACGCAGTGTCGTGTCTGTGTACAGATCGAACACTATAGCAATGTTAACATAGACTACTGAATCAATGTATGACAAATAATATGTTTAAGAATATAATTAGGATATGTTCGTACCATATGCCCTCTCAATCAATCACTTGGCTGCAAATAACATAAATAGCCATTCATGAGTAATTATTTTATTTTACAGAAACCGTGCCCAGAAACCCGATGTTCGTGTCTATCGTGGATCACATTTATATGGATGACACCGTGAGCTACTCATATAAGGCCCTACCAATTGTGGTTTTTGTTTTCCAAAATCTTTTCCAAACCCTCCTGACTAAATTTTCCTTATCTAGAAAAAAATAATGGTTGAATTTTAAGGTATTGTTTTCACCATTCTTTCCATCTAACAATTTTTGGCAGCCAAATTCTCATCACTCGAATTTCTAAAAAAATTTCTAACTCTTTTTGTTCTCGTAGTTACAATTTTAATGTTTCAGCCGATCAAATTGGCTTTGTAATCGCAATGAGGAAAACCATTTTGGTGGCCAGGAGAAGACTATTTAAAAACAAATTTACGACTGGAATGACTGGCTCGTTTAACGAGCCAGACATTCTAGTGGTAAATTCTAAAAAATATACTTTTCTTGGCCTACAAATGGGTACTCACTGAGTAAATTGATCAATCTTAACAGTTAGCCCGATAAAAGGAGGAATACTGTAATAGCTTAACACTTCTGGGCTTGAAATTGTGCATTAGTTTTATTTTCTCACCATCTCCGATCTTATGTTTTGGCTGAAAAATTTTGTAAAACAAAACATTACATTGGTTTGGGCTAACTGACGAGTGTGTGTTCAGTAAAGTTATACATACGTTCAGATAGTTAGTCAGTATACCTCTAGTACATCGCTCAAAACTATTCTTCATTTTCTAGTTCTGAATTACCTTTCCAGTTTAAGCTATGCCCCGCCCAACTCTAGCTAAGCTCCACCCACACATGCCTCGTGTTCGGATCGAGCTATCCCTGAACATTGTCTAATCATCACGAATGTGGTAAGTTGTGTTTCTGACCATCTCTGCTCTTTCATAGGATGGTCTCTAATTTGTTTGAATAAATAAGGATAGAGATAACAACTGATTGCTCAGCATTTAATTGTTGCCTGCAATTGCCAGAAAATTTCATAGAACCCGCACTGTTACTAACAGCTCTTATTTTCTAATTGTACAACAGACAAGAAAGCGAAGTAATTAAGGACAGTTATACTATTGTAATCAAACATACATGCACATTTTTGCTTTCTTACAATTTCTCTTTCTAACCAGGTTGATAATCCTCGGGTACAAACGCCCCCTTGTGAAAGAAGATATGTATGATCTTAATCCAAATGACAAGTGTCGAATGGTTATTCCACGTTTTTCCCACAACTGGATGAAGCAAATAAATAGCCTTGCTTGGTGAGTACAGGGAGTGAATACTAGACAAATATTGTGTCGCCCCGAGGGGCTAATATGACATTTAAATTGGTTGCCCGACTCTACTTCCAGGTTGCACCATTTCTGAAAATTCCGTTGAGAATATGTATTGTCCTAAGCTCTAGTCTACAGACTCCTTGTAAATACCAACCCAAGTAATATAGTAACCCTTTCTCCATGATATCAGCCAAAACGGTTACTGTGGTGGTCTTGATAACCGAGTCAGTCATTCCCGTGGTAAAATGTCAAAAACAGTCTGCTCTTCGCCTGCAAATGGACGTTTTCTATGAGAAAATTGAAATTTTCTTGAACTAATCTGAGCGTGAAAGGATTAAGACTAAATAAAATAAATACTCGCCATGAGTACTTATACATGCCCTGAAAATATCGAATTATCTATGTTGTCCCCCACCCGGCAACCAATGTGTTAAAATTGTGTTGCCGTGCAGGAAAAAATTCGTTGAGCCGGACCGCACCGATGTGTAATTTTCGTGGCCCGGAGTAACTATCGATATAGTGAGTTTAGTCCTTAAATTTGAACTATCTTTCAGTATATGATAGACCATCAGCATTCTGGACACACACACCCTTGTAAAGATACGTCTTCTTGTAGCATCAAATTTCAATTGGACCTTATTCATTCTTACTATTTTTGCAACTGCTCCGCAATATATACACGAGTAGATACATAATGAGAAATTAGAAATAGCAATACAATATCGAATGCAACATGAATCTCGAATGTTGGCAAATGACACATTCATATGGAAAACATGCGCATAAAAACTAACTGTCTGGTGTTAAAATTATGCACATGTCCAGAGGTGGCCAAATATTTTCTTTCTTAAATGTAGTGTATTGAAACTCAGTTTAACAGGAATAGGCTGTGGCATGTGTCAAAATATAAATTTCAGACAAGTAGACTGGGTCTGTGTCAAGCTAATGCGCGTATTCATTATATAGGCTAGGAATGTATTAACCCCTCTTGTGTCAATTTAAATCTGTAATTGTCAAACTGACTACAAACAACTTTGCAGTGGTCTTTAGACATGGCTATTTGAAAGGCCTAGATGAGAATATTAAAAAATATATATATTCTCTCCGCCTGCAGATAGACACTGGGTAAGTAATAACTTTAATTTTGTTTACCATTACCCCTTTAAGGGTAAAGCCGGCGGAAAGAAATTCGGTGGTAAATTTGCAAAAATAGTCTTCTAAAATTAAAACATCTTGAAAAATCTTGACCATCAAAATATTTAATTGATATATCAAGTAGGTTTTTGAGTCCATTGAGGCGCTGTTGACACAAGAGAGGCTAAGGGATGATCCCAGTTCTAGTTAAGCTTCAATCTGTTTTATTACCACTTAGTACCATGGATTCCTAGAATCACACATTGCAGGTTACTATGCAGATATCTGGTTGAATAACCAGCAGCGAGATTTCTCAGTTATGTTAGTTTCAACTATTTAACAGAATTGTAAATTCACCTTTCCAGAGTATCCATCTATCATATGCCGCCATGTGACGTCATAATCAGCTAAGCGGCGTGTAGGATGACGTCATAATCATTACGTCATAGATAATTATATATGGCCCATCTTTGCTTTTGGATATCTTGAAAATAATATGACTGGATGATGGCAGCAACAGCGTTCAGTCAAATTAGTTCTAAAATATTCAATAGTTTACCTGTATAGTTTTCTGGAAATTAATACTCATTGTGTTCATGGATCGATCGATCCAAACACGAGCGCGGTGTGGGCGGAGTTTAAGTAGCGATGGGCGGGTTATAGCTAACACTGGAAAGGTCCATTCACCAATGACATGCAAATGAAACATTTGCTGTCAGACCATTGCCACACTCATGACGGACCTATGCTATTTGATTTCGAGCTCATCAAACAAGTATGACATCAGATACTTGAGTGGCGGATGGGATCCCTCCACCGCATGTCATATATTTGTTATTTTCCTTGGAAAAACTGTGGTGTATTGCTACATTTGATTGGTCAATTTGATTATTAAGCAAAGACTTATTATATAGCTCCATTGGTGAAGTCCAATTATTGTATTATTATGCCATGATGTGTGTCATGATCTGCTAGTAAACGATCATAAATACTCCTATTACATCTTGGCTTGAACGTGAACCCGGCTTTACCTTGATCATGTTGATGTCTTTTGCACATCGTAATGAATCCATACATATCAAGTTCAATTCATGTGGACATTCGATGGCATCTGATTAATGTACCAAGCAGTTACATAACTGTATTTTGACTACTAATAACCATATATCAAATGTGTTACTTACAGAACCGTTTCCATCAGATGAGTGGATTTCCGTAATTGTGGTTAATAACGAATGTGTATATGATGCTAATCACACTTTTGCTTAATTCGATTGGTTACTATTCTTTGTCAGTATGCAATGGCAAATCCTAATTTCAGTCACGCGTTTATGGCGTCATTTTCTCATAGCTGTCTTGTATTAAACCCGTGGATTGCTGAATGTTCAAAATCCCAATTTCAAGGTAGCTATACAGGTAAGCTTGTGGATATTTTAAAGGAAATTTGATAGGGACCTTTACAACAGCTCCCCGTCAAATTACTTTCCCAATATTCAACAGCGCCATTATTAAATTGTAAGTAACTTTTCGTACTTGGCCTTTCGAATTCAAGCACTTAAGGTGTGTTAGAGTGTAGGCTCCAATGTTATGTTCTAACAAAGATGAACGGTGTCACTTACCTATGACATAGATATGGTTTTGGCAAGATGGCTGATACTGATTTATTTTCACCAGTATCAATGTTGTCCTTACGTAGATCATTTAATGGATGAACCCACTTTTAGCCATGCCGCGCTAATCTCTAGCTAAGCTTCGCCCATGATTTGTGCTTGTTGTGATCGATTTATATACGTTGAATCGTGACTTCTCGGAATCCCAGTTTAAATGTAACAATACAGGTGAATTGTTGAATATTTTTAATTTCATTTGAGTGGGTGTTGTTGCTGCCAATGGCAGCAACAGCGCACAGTCAAATTAGTTTCAAGGTATTCACCAGAATGTTCATTGAATAGTAAAGACATACAAATCGTACAGATAACGGACTATTCAAAGTTACTGACTTAACTGTCATTCATTATGTATTTGATTGTATTAATTTCCCTGTGCGATCTTTAAATCGTGAACACAGAAAGGCCAAAACGACAAAATTATTTATTATTTAGAATTATCATGTACAGTATTTTGAAACAGATTTTACTGGGCTCTGTCGTCAATGCTTCCATGGCAGACATAGGAACCGGCCATCTTAGTTACAAAATACTCAAAAGCTTCCCCATGTAGTTACTTAGAAATTGCAAACCGTCTTCATCTGGTAAATCCCTACAGTTTAAAATCTGACAAGATTATCATTATTATTATTATTATTATTATTATTATTATTATTATTATTATTATTATTATTATTATTATTTAATGCAGTTCAAGGGGTGGATTGATCTTGACGTCTACGTCTAAGTATGTTCCAAGACAATCGATGCCCAACAACTCATATAATCATTGCTCACGTGAAGAAGTAGATGAGACAACGCCTCTACTGGCTGGTGCTTCTTTAACAAGATCTGAACTAGATATATCACAAAATAATAACGCTACTTCATGTCGACTGGCACCAAAAAAGCTATCTATATTTAAAGCAATTGTTCAGACGTTTGGATGGCATTTCCTTTTTACCCACCTTGTCAACCTTGTCTGGCTGATTTTGGTATTCACATTTCCGCTAGTATTGGAGTAAGTATATATTTAATTGATATAACGTAATTTTCAACAAATCATGACGAAAGCACTCATTTCTGTCATCGCATAGGAAAGCATTTGGTACCAAATTGAATATGATATTTTAAGTCGTAATCCATCATTTAACGTTAGGATGCACCACATTCTATAATATCACAAAATAAACTGATGGTAATGAGTTAATATCAGTTTTACTGGTAAGACGAAGTCCTCAATCCCATATAACATATCTTAGCTCTAACAGCCCCATAATCCACATTTCATTAACGGACATTCTAGGCAAACATTCATGACGGATTTGAGGGGAAGACTAATTAATTTACCGATGGACTTGTTGAAATAATAATAAAACAAAATGATAACAAATGTAATTAAAATATTGTGCTAATATTGTACTGATAGAAATGGCGTTTACCTAAATAGCAGGCCTCTTTACTATGCTACATATTATATATTCCATTGCATATGTGATAAAGGATTATACATCTCATTTGAACTTCAGCTTATTGATCACATTCACACAAGATACCAGCGAAGCTGAGTGGAAAGGGTACCTCTATGCTTGCCTTATCCTGATTATTGGCATTATCCAAGCATGTTGCATTCATCAGGTTATCTTCTGGGGATATCGTTTAGGCATGCGCATAAAGGCCTCTGTTATCGCACTGGTGTACAGAAAGGTGAGTGGTACAGAAAGGTGAGTGGTTCGCAAAATGTGTAAGTGGTTATAAGGATAGTAATATATTATCGGATATTCTATTGTCGTTATAGTGTATTGTATATATTTATTTTCTGGCTCCATATTATTCACTTCGCGGCGAAAAGACCTTTCCAGTTTTAACTATGCCCCGCTCATCTCTATTTAAGCTCCACCCAAACGTCGTCCGTGTTCGGATCGAGCAATCCCCGAACTCCCTGCCTATCAATTTCCAGAAAACTATACAGGTAAGCTGTTGAATATTTGAAACTAATTTGACTGGGCGCTATGGCTGCCAAATTAGTGTCAGAATACTCAACAGCATGTTTCTTAAATCGTAAAGATATACAATTCGTACAACAACGCTTAGTCTGTCCTCAATTACGCGTTTGTGACGAACCTAGCTACACGTTACACGTCACGTAATGGATTATGACGTCATATGATTGACTGAGAAACTGGAATCCTCCATTCAACACATTCTTTACGATGTAATATTTAACATGTTGAATAGCCACTCTTCCAGCTGCCTTGGCAACGTTCACTTGGCAGAAGGCTAAAGTGGGACCATGGCAGACTCTGTCATGTTCACAGGTGACACAGAGGATCTGGTGCCGCATGGGCTGCAGACAACCACGTCCAGACCTTTCTACACCATAGAAGTGGCAGACAGACTCAATTTCCTCATGTGGGTGAAATCGGTCGTAGATATTTTTGCGCAGATGGTCGTGGAAGGGATTGTACTGAAGCTGGTCTGAGAAGTGGGCCCACTTTGCATCTAATATCATGGCCCTCTGACGCAGCCGCTGCAGGTATGAGCAGTTGTATAACCAGCATCCTATAGATGGAGGGTTAAACCGAACAGGGTGAATCCTTCGAGAAATATCTGTGTCAGATCGCGCCCTGTGCCGGTCTCGATGCCGATCCTCATCCCATCTGGGGCAGGTCTTAGCTGCTTCACTTTACCACCAGCTAGAAGCCGCAGCTCTGGCATAATGGGTGTTGTTTGTGGACTTGTGATCCCGACATGCTCGAGCAGCTTCACTGAGCCCTTCGCCTTCGATGAGTGCGACACACCCTCAACCCGTAAGACACCCGCCTCAATATTGATAGCTCCCTCTGGTCCATCAAAGGGGCGACGCAGCAGGAGCTTTCCTCCAGGGACCCCAATCCTATGACCCACTGCAACTAGGGTTTACCATCTCCTTTATAGGCCAGTAAATATGTCCCCGTGTTATAAAGCTTCCGGACCATGCCATCTTTCTTCACAGCAAAGACTATCAGCAGCTGTTTCACCAGGGTCCACACCACATCATCATGTGACATCGGTGGGGCATGCTTCACAGTCGGCTCTAAGACATGAAAGCTGAGATCAGCGTCCCAAAGTGTTAATATCCTCAACCTTGTCCAGTGACTGCTCTATCAGAGGGTGGAGGATGAACTTCTTCTTTGGGAAGTCATATCGGAACACTATTTTGTCCCCATCCCTCTCTCGACCCAAACGTTCCTTCGAGACATCCTTTTGGTGTTAGGGACGGAAAGCTGGAAAAATTAACTTTGCTCTACAAGAAGTTTCAATCTTGCCACAGACACTCTTCAAATGCCTTTTTGTGCAAAGTGATGCTGCCATTGCTTTTTAGACTGAAGATACTGTATCATTATTGAACGGAAGAGCCGATGAAACTATCAAATTTTGCTGCTGAATGGTAACATGTTGTGGTACCTGGTGAATATTTTGAAATTAATTTGATTGAAAGTAGAGTTGATGCTGCTGTCAACAACAACTCGGCCAAATTGTTCTCAAAGTAATCTGTACTTTACCTGGAGCAAGTAGCTACACATGTAATAACCATGGGTAAAAACATATCAGTGTGATAGAAAATATAATTTATATAGCTCTCTGCATACAGAAGAGTGTATTTCAAAGGCTTGGTTGATGCCATAATTAACCCTTTATCACTCATATCGGTCAAAATCGACTTCTGCAGTGGTCTTGGGAAATGTCCATTTGCAGGCCAAGAGAAGAGTATTTTTGAAATTTTACCACTGGAATGACTGCTTCGGGTTTTCCAGTGATAAATTAAAAAAATACTCTTCTCTTGATCTGCAAATGAACATTTTATGAGAAAATTTAATTTGTTTTGGAACAAATTCAAGGGTTAAGAGGTTTTAGTTCAGGAAAAATGGCTTTAACCATGCTTTCCCCTCGTCTAAACATATGGATTACCAGAAATATAGCTCGCAGAAAAGTTATAATAATGTGGTTGTAGCAGTTGAAGTCTGAGGAAACAAGCAGACCTATGTTAAGCTTAAAGTTGTGCAGATCAACTAAATCTATCACGCTTTTCCATGAGATTGAATTTGTTTTGAATTGAATTTGGAAGTGCAGACAAGTTTTGTGTCTCAGCAACCCGATAACCAACATTACTATGCAGTGTAAGGAAGGTAATTCACGTGGAATCAGACACCATACATGCGGTATAGTTTGAAATGTCAATTTGAATTTTAAGTAATATTGGGAAGTTAAATTTAAGTGGACCTATGCATTCTCAGGTGGGCAAATATCCCTTAGTCTTGCTCTCGGTGCAACACGGCCATATCTTCTGGAATACAAACATTTAATTGAAGTCTGAACAAAGCAACATCATCATACTTTTCTTTACAAAGCAACATCATATTTTACTTCATAGTCCTGAGCAAGTACATGTAACATCAATATGTAATTTTTATGATAAAGACATGTAGAAGTATAATTTATGTACTTAAAGCAGAATGTATCCATCATTTAATACCCAGATGGGTCAGAAGTACTAGAAGTTTGTAAACTGTTAACACTGGCATGACTGTAACAATGCCAGATTTACAGTCAATTAAATACCTAAAGGTGGACTCTGTGACATTTTATGGCCTGATTCAGAGATATTATGGTGCTATTAAAACTAAAATAGATCAAAATCCATCCCTCAGGTTTCAAAACTCTTGTTCGAGTGACATTGATGGATCCCGAGTCTGATAGGTGGTGAGTCCAAATAAGGTAAATCTATTAGCCCTCAGTTGGCCCCAGTTGTTAGTGACTTGGTGTCTCCATTGGTTTGGCAAACCATTGTAGACAGGCAAAGTAAATGCATTTAGCAGCCAAATGCCTTTGATTCAAAATCCTGCTGTGTGTGTCCATTTCTAATGTATGTATGTATGGTTACTGTATTCTGTGGCTGTAGTAGTAGAAACATCCTACAGGGCGGCCCTCTCCTGGATTTGTATTTCTAATGCATGAAACAGAAAAGCGAGCACATGGAATGGATTAGTTGTCCTGAATATGCTCTGTGTGATGTTTGTAGTCACCTGGAAACAGGATATTTAATGGCATACATAAACATGTTTCTCCTAGAAAACCTGACTAATGTCATCCATCACATGTTACATGTTACTAGACATCATTTTGAGTGTGACAGCATTAGATGACAACAGGGATGGGGAGGGGTGTGTTTGATTGACGGAAATTGATCAGTCTTATTCCTCATTATCTGGTACGACAGTAGAGGCCACTGAGGCTAAAGTCTATTGAATGACTGACCAATAGCGTAAGCGTTTATTTGGCGACTAATTACTTCACAAATCGATCCAAATAATGTTATTATTGTAGTGATGTTTTGAAGGCCCGATGATAGCTTTAAGTCATGTTAGTCACTATTCAGTGCTGAAGGAAATTAGTCATTGATCCACTCATTAGAACTACATGTACACAATATAATTAGTAAAGTAAACTAAACTTGTCATTGTTACATATATGACAGTGTTAATAGTTTACAAACTTCCCATGCCTCTGACCCATTTGGGTATTAAATGATTGCTATCCTGCTTTATTATCCTTCTCAATTTCTGTCCAGAGCTAAATGTTGGTGGGGTATTTAGCACGTAGTGATTGAATGGTATAGATGTTGGTGGTGTGATAAAACAATTAATTACTGTTCATAGCTGCCAGGATGATTTTAATTTGGGCTCACTAATCTAGGCAAATTTGGGCATGACTTTTAAAGTCACAGATTTAGAGGTATTCTAAATCCCTGGTCCAGGTGAAAGATACATTACCTACAAGAGTATTGTTTTACTACAGTGTTAATGGTCATGAAGACACGACATCATAATTAATTTCCCACGGTGAAATAATTGATGAATTAAGAAATGCTGAGTGACAAACACAATTACATACATTTGTTATCAGATAGCATTTAATAAGTGTATGCATAATTTATATTTTATAGTACAATTAACAATATTTTTAAATCATAAAATACCTGACCTTTGAAATTAAATAATTATTGTTTTACAGTTACTTATTGTTATGTTACATTGCAACATCATTCATTACCTCACTTATTCGACTTTCATGTTACCTTGTATCATCCATTTGAAAATGTCAAGCTATAATTATTCTTTAGCAATGTTGTTTCACTCAATAATATTTGGTTGAATGGGCGTTTCCATTTCCGTCCCTAACGCAATTCACAATTCCACCCCTAACAATTTTGTTTGACCTTTATGCCGTGGAACCTTGTAGCCCAAGTCATAATATTTCACTACACGGTAAATGGTAATACTAAACATTAGAAGTCTACAGAAACTTGTTTTCATGAAGTGTTCATTAAAACCACAGGACAACTAATTATAACGCCTAGCGTTAGGGACGGAAATTGTAATTATTCAAACGAACGATACCCTAGTTAGCAATAAGTTAATTAACTTTTGCACACACAATTTTGAAGAGTCCTAGAAATGTTTTCATAAGAAAACTCTCCAGATAATCCAGTGTATTAAAATGAAGGAGGCATAAAATGCTATATTCCGTCCCTAACGCTAGGTAATTAGTGTGGCAGCTATAATTAAGCATAACGTCCTAACGAAGACTCTGAAGATTTTTTATTTTACAGATTTTTAAAGTTAGATTCTTAACCTTGAGTGTAAAACAAATGAAATTGATCAAAATCTAACATTGGTTTTTAACCCTGAGGCTGACACCTTTTTGACCTGACCCAGGTCAGTGAGCAGCTCTACACCATCTCCATCGACGGGATGGAGGGAGAGTGTCTTGGAGTCTGCTCCATATTGGAGGACGAACGACTTGCCATCGCTTTCCTTCATCTTGGCGGCATCAACGTCGTACACGTCGACGAGATCAGCTAGACTGGTTGAGTGAGCAAATATGGGCTCCATTATATATATAGTTTAAACAGAGTGTATAACCATGCCGATTGTCTGATTGCTACTCCAAACAGGGAGAATGTCATCAGACCATCTCTAGTTGGTAGACGTGCAGTTAAGTATCGCATAGAATGGGTTCTCTTCATGGTAGCTCACCATTCCACCACGTACGTACACGCCGATGTGTTGTATCCGCCACCGGAAAGTCCCTACCACAGCTCACTGACTGAAGTAGGGTTAGGCATGATAGAATATCTTCCAGGAGCCACCAGCAAACTGTGGAAAGCGATCAGCCCCAACATGCTCACCCACGTAAATCACCTGTTTGACAGCTCTACCCTTTAGTCTATATGCCAACATTGGTGGTCTGTTGGATGCCCAATTAGAGTTTTCGCTGCTACTACCTATTGACTTATCATCATGATATCATATCAGACCTATCAGACATTCGCCGAGATGTTGAAAAAAGGAGATAGAGGAGCAGCCACACAACTTCTATGGGATGGTAGATGTAGCGGTACAGGAAATGCGTTGTCGACAAGAAGGCAAGCAACGACAGTGGGTGAGCTGGTATGAACAGAACGCCAGAGAGGCACGGAGACGAAGGGACTACAACTCTGTCCAAGAATGGGAGAGCCTCATCCGGCAGGAGGAGGGCGTCATAGGGTCAAAGTTGTATGATTACTTGGATGGAGATTGTGATGAGTCTGTAGAAGTCTTGCAGTGGGAAGAGGAGAGGGTGCAGGAGTATAAATCCAAGAAATTTCACCAACGGCGGGCGTACCATCAGGGTGACAAGGTGAACTTCCAGTTGTGACGGCTGCGAAAGCAACTGGCACCTGACATTATGTTGGATAAGGGGTGTTTGAAGGAGTATGTATCCACACCAACATGCTTGTTCGGTTTGCCAGGCTCTTCAAGATGAATCCCACAATGTCTCATCAGCAGATCCTACACGTGATGACACAAGTTTAAAAACTAGATGTGTCATGGCTAAATCGGAGTGGCGAAAGCACCTTGAAATTTATCCCGCCCTGGCAGCTGAGGAGGGTGGTAAGTCCACGGCTGGTGACTCCAGCAGATTGACACCATCAGACAAAACCTTGTCCACGAGACTGAAAAGTACCGCAGAACATGCAGGCAATATAAAACAGCCTACAACAGTCTAGCATGCACAACCACAGCTGCGGGTGTGATTGGAGCCAGTGCTGGTGTGGTCGCCGTTGCCACCCTCGCTACAAGGGCGGGTGCTATCATCACTATCCCGCTGTGTGGAGTGACCCTTGCCACTACTGTCGTGGCCACCGGTTTGGCGGTTGGACAGCATCAGATCACCAGGAAGCTGGAGAAGCAAGCTAAGTATGTAACACTGGCACAGAGCAGCCTACGGGCTATCGACGAGTCTGTCAGCAAAGATCTCTAGGATGGGCAAGTCAGTGATGAAGAGTACTACCATATATTGAAACTCCAAACCCTGTACCACACAGAGAAACCCAAAGTGCGTCAGCAATACTTCAAAGGCTCCAGCGGGCAGGTGGACATGGAGGAGTTAAAAAACGAGATGCTGCGGCGGGGCTGGATCGACGATCTCTACTGTGCCAAATACTATGTTGCATCCGCGGCTGGAACAGCAGCCTTAAGATGACTACTATAGATAACCTTCCCAATGAACCTCACGACAATTGACCAGAGCCAACCACCCCTCCTTGGTACACTCTGGACCTGCTCGAGAGCCGGACCATGTGGGCTCCTGGATGGCATACCGGACGTAACCCCAATCTTCATTACGGTCGACGGCTGGTCCCGCATCAGCTTTTCCATTAATCCTCGACCACTGACCAACCTTGCAATCCTATCAAAGATCCAAAGAAGGCTCATACCTGGATGGCACACCCGAATCTCTCGTTCTGGAACCAACAGCTGAACTTTGTCGTGTGGTGTGCAACAGTGGGATGCGGCGTCACCGCGGTGTTAATGCACTCATATTCTGGTACCCCTGAAGCTGTGCTCATTGTCAGCTGTCTCAGATTCCATGTGTACCACACAGTGAGACGAATCCTCCTTGAGCTGGGCGCAAGCCTGCCTGATATGAATGACTTCGATCCGCAGCCTGTTGGCACCACTAGCTACAGCCTCTCAGCAGCCAGTAGACTCCAGCGAGTGTTCCACACCCACTCAGAGTATCGTTTCCATGGTGGAGACAACAGCGGTCTGGGCGTTTTGTATGGCGACCCGAGATGAGGCTACTTATGCTTCTCCTATCAGAAACCATGGAAAATCGGTCATTGGAAGACAGCGATGATCTTATTCGATCCAGACTCAGAGCCAGGGGCACTGGTGCAGAATATGCATATCACCGGAATCAGGCAGGACCATCCAGAGGCGTGCAAATACTTTGCCCCACACACAACCTCAGGGCTCACACCAGCAAGGATCGTTCGAATCAACCAGACCTTAGAAGCATTATGTTATTGTCTTCTGATGGCCCAGACCTAGCTGCGCCACTCTATAGATGGGTGAGTACCAAAGAGGTGCAGGCTATGTTCAGCAGTCTCGTCGAGGATATGATCATTGCAGACCGTAGCAGCCTCATTGCCAAGTTCCAGCAAGCTTTACAGAAGGGCTGCCGCCAGCTGGACTTTACCATATCTCCACACCTGCGGCTTATTCCGAGCAACATGATCGTGAATATCGAGGACCCAGTGGTCAGGGTTATAACAACATGATAGTCGAGGGGAGTTGCCCCGGTGTCCACTTTGGGTTTAACACTGACATCAACTGTAGAATCCCTTAGTATGCAGGAGATGCTCGACGATAATGAGGTATTCGATGAAACAGATCTATCCATTACCAAATCTTAGGTATAGCTTCACGGCTGTCAGCTTGCCTGTTACGTCAGCATTAGAGAGATGGGCGAGCTCATCTGGTCACATCTTCTTATAGTCCTTCAATTCGGTGCAGAAGACGTTATAGTACTTAGTGCATAGGTCCATGGTTTATTCCCGAGTACCAATCTAATCAGCTAACAGATGCAGACTGGGTAGATCTACTTAGCGCTCTCGAGGTAGAACTAAACTAAATGCATTGTATACTCCGGGCTTGAACAATGACGTCAACGGTACAGCTTGTAAAGCAACTCCCGGAGAGCCAGGAGAGTCTCTAGAAGGTGGAGAAGCTGCTCAAAATCAAAGACCTAAAGTTACTGACACAGGCTAAGCCCCTGGCCATTCATGTCACCAGTAACGTGGCCACGAATGTGGCCATGCTAAAGATGGCGGGTGGTAATGAGGTTATTCCTACTGCTAGAGCAACTGTCCTCGCTACAGTGGCGAGTACAGTTGTCGACCACTGACTAGAAGTAACACATCCCATCCCAAAGATCGCCATCAGTGGCGCCTCCTATACTATTGCCGGCATGATTATGGGTGAACGCATTCCTCTAATGGAAGCTGGTGTTCTAGGGCTAGCAACAAGTGCTATGGCTGATATCATCATGGCCTATGTCTAGCTTTAAAATGCTATACATAATGGAAGCCTGACAGGTTCATGAGACAACAGTCGTCTACGAGGCATGGTGTGCTGTTCCAGAGTCGGTAGCACATAGTTGATCCCATGAACTGAGGATTTCCAATACCCAGAAGTGGCGGTAAGCCCATAGGGCATGTCCCGTATCAGGAGCATGGGTACGTATTTCCTTGGCCCACTGCATGGTCTACCTATGCCCACCTATTCCACTGAGGATATGACTAGGTCTAAGGCATATGTATACACCAACAATGTCTCCGTCACTCACAGACCTAGAGAGGAAAGAGCTAGGTATTCTCGCTCACTTGGGCGAGGCACACCTCGATTCAGAGGACACTGATGCCCCTGTCTCCTTCCTAGACTTCGATGAGAAGGAGAACCTC
Source organism: Chaetoderma sp. LZ-2023a (assembly GCA_034401795.1). Lineage (NCBI taxonomy): Eukaryota > Metazoa > Mollusca > Caudofoveata > Chaetodermatida > Chaetodermatidae > Chaetoderma > Chaetoderma sp. LZ-2023a. The sequence goes on from CM067359.1 coordinate 39,741,269, forward strand.
GAGAGATCCGAGGTACCATCCCAGCCAGAGATCCCATCGGAAACACTGACACAGAAGGACAGTCAGCTATTAACAATGACAAGACCGTATACAAGGGGATGGACATAGAAGACAGGGCAGTGATGCTTGGTATGCTCGGAGTCGATGAAGCTGGCGCCATCAAGGTTATGGCCGAGTCCTATGCACAGGACCGGATTAAGGATCTCCTGAATCCATGGAGCTCATTCCAACAAGATGGGGATAATCTCAAGGTGGGCACCCTACACCTGAGCCATATCATGGTGGATGGCACAATGGGTGCTACCGCCAGCCTCCAACTACCCGAGGTGAAAAATTCAGGGCTTTGCAACCTGCCGTTTAAGATCACATAATAAGCCTGGCTGCACGAGCTTGCATCATACAGATACTCGAGGTGCTAGACACTGTGGCCACTGACACAGGCCCTCTGCCTTACCTTCTCAACTGTTGTTGGGATTTCATGCTTGACGCCTCTATCGCATCCTTCATATCCGGCGGTACAACACTACCCACACTGCACACAAAGGAGCTAGTACATGAAGTACTGCCATTTACTCACCAATATATAGATGAGGCGACGGCTGAAGAGCTGCTGACCATCCTCCAAGAACATGTCAGTACCATACAGCAGTAGACCAGATGATGCGGGTCAGGTGGTGCTGATCATTCCCCCGTCAGAACATGGGAAAAGCATCTTGCTGTGGGCCCTGCTCGCTGAACATCTTTAGTCTCAATAGATCTTCCTGGGGTCCGACTCCGACGATAAGGTGGTCGACAATAATGATCAGTGGTACAATGGTCCAATCACCAAGATGCACAATGTGCAAGCGCTGATGGAGAAGCTGCTCGCAGCTCGACTAACTGAACCAGTTTTTCTGGTTATCGACGACCCCGCAATTGACCAGAAGGCAATCACATACCTCAGCAACATTACTTGATACAATTGGCACATCAAGATCACTGTCTTTATCCTCTTTCAAAAGTACACCTATGAGATATCACCAGATATCTGGCACAATGCGAGGCTCTTGTAGTTTAGCTCAAAGAGTGGGCGTTCCCCGCTTGAGACAATATACGATAGCCTGACCCTCAAAGAGACTAAGCAAGACTTCATCGCAGGCATGCAGAAGGTCGCAGCTCTATACCTCTTCATCATCAGCAACACGGATGCAGGGTAGCTCGCACACTTCAAGCCCGCACTGGAGAAGGCTCAGAACTTCAGCTACAAGTTGAATTCAGCCAGGAAGCTCAAATGTCAGTCAGGTCAACATGCCTGATGTGTCAGCCTGGATGTTTTTCAGGCTTGGGGAACTTCATCCGTGGCTGTGTTACTTGAGGAGCTTCTTCAGAAGCTTGAGGAACATCTTCAGAAGCTTCGTCCATAGACTTCGCTGCCCTAGAGGGTTTGGGTAGGTGTTTCTGAAACTCTATCCACTCAGAATCAGATGCCATAACCCCATTCTTCTGAAACCTCTCGTGGAAGACCCACTTCAGCCATAACTCTGCCTTGAGAACAGTTCTGATGAGGTAGTCCTAACAGTTCACGGCTGGGAATGTTCTAAATGCTGCCTCTTTTGTTGAAGATATGCTCATCAACCTCCTTGTGGCCGGCGGCCAACCCCTCCTCTCTACCTTCATTGTGACCAGTGGCATGCCCAGCCACACGGCCCTCAGTCACACGTGTACTGATCACCGCTAAGTCTTTGGGATCAACCCTAGCCTTCTGGAGAGTTAGAATTACAGGACTCTAGTGACCTGCCCTGGGCACTGTCAAACTTCCGGTAGAGCATCCAAGTCAATAATTCCTTCTTACTATGGGCTGGTGTTGTCTCCTCCATAGCAGTCAGTATCTCCGCATCAGATGGAGGTGGGACTGTGGCTCACTCGTAGATAATGTCGACATCACGAAATAGTCATCGGACCCTGTCAATTGGCAGCTGTACTGGTTTCTTCTTGGAGGGTGGTACAGGTTTCTTCTGCTCTCCAAAAATGATCTGCTGGAGTGCATTACCAAACATCACTGTTTAAATACCTGTATATACAGACGTTTAAACACGCAGCAGTATGTAGAGCATCCAGATGGGGCAGTTGAACGTGCGGCCTCGCACCACACTGGTCCTCGGAAGGACTGTCTGGCAGTCATTTGACCTAGTATCCATGATATGAAACCTCTATCCACAGTGGGAAAGTTTATCGACTTCGCCCTCTCGGGACAGATCTATTAGATTATGAGCATGACGCTCAAGTTCAAGCTCAAGAGCATAGAGGCGAAGAAGGTAGAGCTTCTGCAGGTGGTGAGCAGGTGGGAGATCATGCAGAGCAACAAAACCCTGGACACCACATATGTGAATGATGAGTACCGGGTCCTGGCTCCACTGGCTCATGGACGTTCCTACTATGCAACGGGTAAAGGGTACTATGTCGTCGGATGTAGCTCCACAGAATTCGACTTACAACCAGACATAGAAATACATGTCGCAGTGCCACTCTTCTCCCTCGTCGAGAACACATACATGAACCTTGATGCAGGACAAGCTGTTCCTCCAGGTGTACACCAAACATCTTCCGGATGTAACGATGACCTCTCCACGACGTCAGGTCTGGCATGATGAGAATGACCTGGAACTAAAACGTGCAGGCTCTAGACAACGAATCCAACATGTAGAACGAAAGCATCAGCAGGTCGAGGCCACGGCTAACCAGCGTCTAGAGTTGATATTGCAACAAGGTGCCTCGGACTGCATAGCTGTAGCAGTCTTGGTTCAGAAGGGTGGGGTGGTCCAGGAGGTGGGGAGCTAGACGACTTCAAACTTGTGGTGGTTGTGACCAACACGCTCGGTGAGGTGTGCGATCTGGCTGATTGCTGTCTCTATCGACAGAAAACGAAGTCATATGCCCTACTCCGCCTGACCAGTGGCCACGAGGATCTCGAGTCAGGTCTCGAAGGCCAGTGCCACCTCAGAGGAAGGGACATCCCGCCTAACCATGGCACCAAGCTCAGCTTTCATGTTGTGAACCTGCACGAAGAGCAACGGGGCTGTACTTTGGATATAGCAAGGTTCACTTCTCGCAAAATGGAGGTATTCAGCTTGAATGTGCATATAGCATAACTCCAGCAGCTGTCCAAGCTACCACCACTCCTACAGCAGCAATAACCATTTTGGCCTAGGTCGTCTTCTGACCTCCTAATGCCCCATAGTCGAGCATTGGCTCTGAGAGCTTTAGAGCCTCGTAGTACTCATCGAGACTCTCATCGGCCTCGTGGATGTTCTGGGTCGCTTAAGCCTTTTGTTTCCATCAGCGTGCCTCCATTTTGTGCATATGATCGAGTGCCTTGCTGTACCCAATCTTCTCCTTTGCCAGCTTCTCCATTGCCTGGTTATGACGTTTTCTCTCTACCTTCACTGCCTTATGGTTAGCGAAGCTGAGACCCAGTTCGGCAACGCAAACACACCTGCACTCAAGATTGCGGATGCCATGTCTATATATAGGGAGTTTAAAGCACTTGTATAGTCAGCAGGAACTGCATGCAATGTATGAACCAGAAACTTTCGAGGATCCAGTTGAGGACTACGATAAGGACGACTATCATGAAGACGAGGACAATGATGAGGAAGCCTATAATGAGGACGCTTATGATGAGGACTATGATGGTGATGATGTAGAGCCAGAATCCTTCCGACCAATCCACCGAGCCAAGGGAATTTATTGTAACTACATGAAGGGCTCTCTTGGCCCACTAGTGGCAGTTGGGGCTCTGAGTGCTCTGTTCACGACAAAAACTGGCAAGATGGTCTCCATGGAGTTGAGAAGATCTCTGAGGCTATTCCAGTCATCACCTCGTGAGTAGGCACATTCTTTGACATTGCCTGTCCATGGTTCCTGTATGTTGCGATAGCACTTGCAGTCATCTGGGCTGTGGAACATTTAAGACATGCTATATAAAATGGCGTCTCTGCATGACCTCGCCAAGTCCCTTAACAGCCTCGCTTGAAGATCTCTATTAGCGGCCCTGTGGCTATTATCGCTAGCTCACTAGCTGCTCGAGGCTGCACGTCGCAAGGGTCATAGATTACCATGGAGATGGTCAGCCAGTGGCTTTCCAGACTGGCGATGTGGCAGATCTACAGACCTCGTCCATGGCACATTCGGTATGCACACTTCGATGAACCTGTCCCGAACAGAGTCCATCAGGCTGATGTGCTGTTCCTTCGACATGATCTGGTCTGTTCCAGAGGAACATGCAAGACCTACAAGTATGCCCTCACCATCGTCGATGTCGCCAGCAGATACAAGGTGGCAGTGCCTCTCACAGATAAGTCCGCAGGTCAGGCAGCTACTGGGTTTCAGAGTATCTATCAGGATCCACAAAATCCCCTCCAGTGGCCAAGGTTGCTGCAAGTGGATGAGGGTAAGGAGTTTAGAGGTGAAACTGTGAACCTCATGTGGAAACATGGTGTGGCGATTAGGCGAGGTGATGTGGAACATCACCGTGCCCAGGCTATCGTCGGGCAGTGGAACCGGACACTGGCAGAGAGGCTGTTCTCCCATCATGCTCAGTAGATGGCTGTCCCAGCGGGCAGTGGTTCCAGGGTATGGGTGAGAGGAGTGCCCATTGTGGTGGAGAGATCCAATGCTGAGGTTACTAGACTGAAAGGACAGAAGCCAGTAAAGGCCATTCGGCGATCCTCTGCGGCCCAACCTCGATGCTCTGTTCATGAGCTGTGTTCAGTGGACAGACTTCCATCCGATTCCATGGTTCAGTATTTGAATGAGCCTGACGAGTTGGAGGGTTGATGCAGGCAGCCAACTGGTCGATAGATGTACACACGATTTACAGGTATGTGGAGACGGCTGGACAGCACACGCAGCATTAACTGGCATGGTGAGAGCAGTCCTAGGTGGCCGTTTGTAGAGGAGCTCCAGCTTATCCCTACAGACACCCAACTACCTCCACCTCGGAGAGTAGATATCCTCCACTGACTATCGGTTGAACATGTCGCATGATGCTCATACCAGCAGTTCTGTGATGAAAGCATCCATTGTAGTGATGGCACCCTTGTGACCATGAGCCGGGGTGTGAATACCATCGGGAGCGATCCATCGCTTTGTGTCTAAGCGGCTGAGGCTTGTTTTGGTCTGGTGGACCCCATAGAGGAGGTGACCCTCACTTCGCAGCATGTTCATACTATGGTGGAAGACCTTTCGCTCGAAGAGTCATTCCTTATACTCCGCATGGTGAATCTGTCTAGCCACAACCCTGCGCACACCCTTTGCCTTCTTGACTTCCTGTTTATCCAACTGCTTGATGGAGTACATCTTCGGGCACAGGCCGACAAACTCCTGAATAGGCACCCCGGCACACTCATCCTTCATTTTGCCCAGGACCTTCTTGTTGGCTGTACTGTGTAGCGGGTGTGTTACTGGGTAGTCGCTTGTGTCATAGAGGTCACTCCTCGCAGCCATCTCAGCATAGACATCCTCAGTCTGGATCTCCAACAGGAAGCTGTCTGTGTCAGTGTACAGGAGCACACAGTTGGCACGATATAGTCGCTTCAGCTGGTTGTAGTAGAAGTAATACATGAGGTACTTCGAGAGGTCCAGGATGGATATTTCCACATAGACAGGGCAGTTCCGCAGCAGGCTCGTTTTGTAGATGTTGAGAGCAGCTAGATTATCACCGAACATCTTCGCCCAGGATAAGTTGGGCTTGGATATTAGGCGGCGCATCTTTTCCTCCTCGGATGACCACACTAACTTGACCTCCACTCAACTGTGCAAGTTCACCATGGTCTTACCAAAAACAGCGTTATTCATCAGCTTGTAGAGATCTTTATCAAAATCGCTGTTGGCCTTCTTATGGAGCTCTGTGTTGAGTCGGATGTAAGGCTCTATGCACGGTGACTGATTAAAGTGCAGAACCCTGTGCACCGTCTTCAACCTCATACCCAACTTGAGGTAGAGCTTCAGGTTGCGGTAGTGGAGGACATACTGTTCTTTGTCTCCCAGGTTTGGCACCAGTTTTTCTGCTGCCCTCCCCGCTATCGTCTTGCCCATTGCACACTGATACTCTGAGAGCCACTCTTCCTTCACCTTCATCCATTCAGGCGCCAGTGGGTAGGCATTGTGCATGTCATGCTGCTCTTGTGGGTACTCAAGGTCACCCTCTAGGATGTAGCTCTTTTCATCATCATCGGGATGTTGTGTAATCTCTTTGACATCAATTTCCTCCACCCAGCCAAAGCCCCCAGTCGCTAGGTGTTGGCTCATTGCCGAGCCATAGGGATTGTTAGTCTCCAGATACATGATGTGGCTTGTCAGCTGTTGTAGATTATAGCCAGCTATGTATGGGCTCTTTGCCTTAGCATAGCATTTGCTGACCAGCTCCAGCTCCACACCGGTCTTCCTTAGAAGTGCATCCCAGCTCAATCCCGGGCTTGTGTAATAGTGTGCTGGGTCGAGCCAATACTGCTGGAGGCATGTGATGCGGCAGTTCTCAAAGACATCTGCAAGGAGCAGAGTGTCAGACTGCAGATAGAGAGCCGAACTGGGCCCAGACAGCCTGTGCATGGTTGTAGTCGCTGTCGGATATTCCCTCGCCAGTGAGTTTACTGTAGAAAGCAGCTTGAGGTGGGAGAGAGGTCTCATTGAAACGGTGTCACCCATACATGTGTTCATAGTGGTATACACCCTTGCAGAGCAGGAGCTCATGCTAGGCAGTGTTGGGTCCATACTGTTTTGAAAGTGGGGACGTTGTGGACCTCGCTACCAGCTTGTTAAGTGATGCTGGAAGGAACCGGGCCACGTCGATGAACCACAGCTGATGGAGGCTGAAGGAGATGTAGTTCTCCATATTGTTGGGGATGAAGTTGATCTGTCCTTCTATTAGGGAGATGGCCCCTATGATGAGGTATGAGTCATACCGACGCAGGTTGTGGAACACGACCGGGATGGTGGTGGTCCGTGGGTTGAGGCGCAGCATTAGATTACACGCATTGTGTACTGCTCCCCAGTAGAGACCAGTGATGTGGCAGTCATCTCTGACACTGTCCCCATCTAATGGTCTGTCGCACACATGGCAACTGATTGCGGTTTTATGAGCTCGCGAGTCCTCTCTAGTCATCTCTATGGGCCTAGGGTGGGCGAGTGCGGCTGTTATCTTCTCTTCCCATGCCAATCGATCCACGAAGTTCTTAGCTGCATCTTCTTCTCGATACAGCACTGGTGGTTCACTGACACCGTCACAACAAACAACAATGTATGAGAACCCATAGATCTCAAGGTGTTGCGTTTTCAGTGTACTGCCCTGAGACGGATTCGCCTCTGGCCCCTCAATCTTGGTTGCTAGGGCTTCAAAGTCGGCATAGATGATGAATGGCAGCTTGAGTTGCTTGTGGTGGTTGGTGAACTGTAGCACCTTCCTGTCCTCTGTAGGCATTCTTACGTGCATTGGTCTGTCACCGATACTGCAGCACTCCGGTTTGTGCTTGATGAGAAGGTCTTCATCAAAATAACAGTGGAGACACCGCTCGCAAAAGTGCTTTCTCCGTTTATACCAACTCTGATCATAGAGCAGCCGATTCAGGTCCTTAATACAGGTATAGTGTTGCTTCCCGCCCTTCTCGATAGGCAGAAGATGCAATGGGTAGACACCCTTGTCATACCTGAATACATTAATGGCCAGGCCATTCTGCCGCTCAACACACTTAAGCTGGTCGAGACAGGTTGCAGAGTATACACCGCTGAAGTCAAGGGTGTCCCAGTGCCCTAAATACTTCGATGTCTGCTGGAAATTATTGTCTGCAGGATACGCAGCAGCCAAGGGAGACCAGCCAAGACAGTGGTCATCATCTTTGTTCTGGACATTAACTACAGCACGTCTTCGCTTAATCGAATTGGGGGGGGGGGGAGGATCGATGTAGGGCCCACCACGTAGTGGTTGATATCTGGCGATGTTGAGGTACAATGCATCAAGCTTGTCGACTGCCCAGCCAGACCACTCGCAGATGTAGTTCTCAAGGCCTTGCAGCACCTTGATTTTGGCCTAATTCACAGCCTCGTAATACCACTTGCCTTCAGGATGGCATGCTGCTTAGACAAGAACAGGGGATCTGTGGTGACATCTGTCCCATCATTCTTTGCCTTGTAGTGATCATGAGAGCAAGGCAGGACTTCACCCCCTCAGGTTGATGACCGCTTTCACCCACTTCCTCTCGATCTTGTCCAGGATAGTATCCAGGAAAGCTGTTGGATCATTTTCCTCATGTCCAGGAAGTTCCCATCCCGCAGATAGTTCTGGATTGCATGTGGGACCTTCACAAATCCTGGGTGTGTGGCCCTCATTTCCTGTAATATATCATCAAGAAGCCTGTCGATCTCCTCATCTGTGAACTTGGGTGGGGTTTCTAGCATTTGGTTGGGGGTGGGGGCTTCTCGCAAAGGAGAACTGGGGTTGGCTTCTTGGGAGTGGTTGGTACCTTCCTACGTGGGGCTGGGGTTGGCTTATCGGGAATAGTTGGTGGTTTCCTGCGTGAGGCTGGTGTTGGCTTCACGGGAAGGAGAGCTGCCAGGTTCTTGGCATAAGTGGTACGCTAATAAGCCTCTGCTGCAACAATCTCGCCACATTTTTAAGTACTTCATCAATGTCCATAACAGCTGTGTGTACCTATCCAGTTGCGTTTGTCTAATATGGGGAATATGATAGTATCACATGCGGGTGGGGCCGGCCTGAGGTGGGGGCGGCTCCTGTCCAGCGTGCTCTACTATCTAGCAATAATTTTCTACATTTACTAAGGCCTGTCCAGCGTGCTTTACGATCTGGCAATAATTTTTTACATTTAAATATATAGCGAGATTTGAAGCTGCGATTTTAAAGTCTAACTCAACATATAATGAAAACGCATTACCCATCTCGACCACACATGCATTAAACAAAAAATTGCCTAGATTTAGCTGATAGCCTGTTATGTGGTATCCATGATATGAAATTGAAATTAATATCCTGTTAGGAAAAAAAATCTGTACACTGCTGTAATATCCTTGTCTAGGTTTTTGTAACAGTATTGTCGTTTGTAGGTGTTTTATGAGGATAGTATTATTTCGGCAAGAACGGTAGTGTGTGTAATTTATGTGATTGGGAGTAATATTTCACGAATTTGCACTGGTTTCACAGAGCAGAAGGAATATATGCCTACAGATTGCCACCAGTAACGCCAGTAAGCATACATTTATACATATTATAGACTGCTGCAGACTGTTGTCAATAATTTCAAAGTGTAGTTATTAATGCGTTATCAGTCCGATTGATCCATAAAACCCCTGCAGGAAAAGAGAGAAGAGAGAGAGCCAGGCCACTGATAATGCGGGGGATCTCGTGGACAGTGGTACACGGGATTTTTTTTAGAATTTTTAGTTTTATTTTTTTGTTTGCTGCAACATTATCACGCTGTCTGTATGTAATGTGTGGTTGATCTCAGGTATTCGGTATACCACTAAGGATGTGCCTCTCTAAATGGGTGTTCGGACAAGCTGCTGCAACGTTATCACGCCTCTGTTCTGACATCCCACCTCCCTCCTGTAGCCGCCGATCAGCGATCCTCTGTTCTGACAGTCTTCTGTTCTAGCAGACTTAATTTATATACCACTAGACATGTGATTTAGTGTGATATTTTATCAAGTAGATGCATAGTGCTAACTCGAGAAAATAACATTAATGCATGGAAAGGATGTATTAATGTATTAGTTTTCCGATATGCCATTCTCTAATTGCTCAACTGTGTTTCCTTAGTTAGAATAAGTTATGATTACCGATTCTACAAATGTATTCATGATACTACGAATGTATTCTGAAATACGTTAGTGCTTTTTTAATGTTGCAGGCGTTATCCATGACACCGTCTTCTAGAAAGGATTCGACTGTTGGTGAAATTGTCAATTTGATGTCTGTGGACACTCAAAAGTTACTGGAACTGTTCAGTTGGCTTTGGGCAATTTGGGCTGCACCATTGCAGGTCACACTATCAATCACATTTATTTACATGAAGGTAAATAGAGGAAGCTACTCTCCTTGTTAAATATATAACATCATAATCAATCACGTTATGAGTACCCTGACGTCACAATCAAAATACGTAATGAATGGCTGAATAGCTGGTCATGTGTAAGAATTGTATGTATTTAGTACTTAATAACCATTCTGTTGACTATTTTGCAACATCACCCAGGTAAATTAGTTTTAAAATATTCAAAATCTTACCTGTACACTTTTCTGAAACTTGAGATTCTCGGAATTTCGTATTGAATCACTCCCAACACGTGCAAAGCGTGTGTGGCGTTCAGATAGAGATGGACGAGCCATAGCTAATAGTGGATGTATCCTTTAATATGTTGAGATCAACATGTGCGTGCGTGCGTGCGTGCGTGCGTGCGTGCGTGCGTGCGTGCGTGCGTGCGTGCGTGCGTGCGTGCGTGCGTGCGTGCGTGCGTGCGTGCGTGCGTGCGTGCGTGCGTGCGTGCGTGCGTGCGTGCGTGCGTGCGTGCGTGCGTGCGTGCGTGCGTGCGTGCGTGCGTGCGTGCGTGCGTGCGTGCGTGCGTGCGTGCGTGCGTGCGTGCGTGCGTGCGTGCGTGCGTCGTAACATACAGCACTCGCATAACACAACAAGAGGCACAGAGCATAGTCATTGTCTTGCGGTCAGGTAGGACATAGAGAATATTCGAGTGAGATGAAAATGCTGTGTATATTCGTGCACATATCTAGAGAATAAGGCTTCCGCAAAAACCTATTATCATTGCATCAAAATGGCAATCTTTAGAAAAACGGTATATATATTTTTAATTCTATCTTTAAGAGGTTATATTTAATGCAAAACAACCTTAATAGCATTTTCCTGGCACAATGATTAGATTCGCTATTACTAGATCATATACATCCTGTACGGCATGGTGCCTATCTAAATCCCAATGTCAGGTCAAAGATACTGGTACTGTTTCAAAAGTGTGACTTTTTAAATTTAAAGAAAGAATTAGCTTATCGACTTTTTTGTCAGATGGTATTTAAAGCAATTTCTTTTTCTTTTCTTAGATCGGTGCATCTGCATTCACAGGGCTGGCAGTCGTCGTCCTCCTTATGCCAGTTAACTATTTCATATTAAGAAAAATGCAATTATTGCAAGATGAACAGATGGCGACAAAAGACAAGCGTGTCAAATTAATCAGTGAGATTATCAATGGAATAAAGGTGATAATAAATACAGTATCTCCTCTATCAATGGAACAAAGGTGAGTATAAATACACTATCTCCTCTATCAATGGAACAAAGCTGATGATAAATACACTATCTCCTCTATCAATGGATTAAAGTGTATACACATATATATATAATTGCTGAAACCTTTAGTAGAATTTTATAAATTTGAACCAATATTGCCACAAATGATTGTACCTTGCATGCAAAAATATGTTTAATAAATTTCAGCTCTCACCATCTTTGCAATTCTTAAGGTTCCAGTAAATACACCAGCACAAATACTCAAACCATACCATACTTAGAGACATGTGGCATTTCAATGCGTGTGTGATGTTCGCCTTCCTCAGATCTTGAAGCTCTATGCATGGGAGCAGTCCTTCATAGATAAGGTTGATGCCATCAGGAACCAGGAACTTATTCTCTTGCGGAGAGGTCTTCTGATAAACGCATACAACATATTTTGTTGGACTTTGACACCTAGTTTGGTATGTCTAGCAGAAGTATGACCTGTTATTAACCCTCAGTAAAGTCACATGATCATATGCTATTATTTGATTGGTTAAGATCAATGATGTATGATCTGGTATTTCCCTCACGCGAGGGCAATACTACACGGTATAACCCCTGCGAACATCGTGTTTTAGTTTTAATGCACATATTTATTATGACGTAACAATAGCCAATGACAAAGATGCATTCTGAAATTGATGTCATAAAGTGTTGAAAATTGGCAATATTTAACGGAAGATAAAAACCTCTCTCTCTCTCTCTCTCTCTCGCTCCCTCCTTCCCTCCCCGCCCCTCCCCTCTCTCTCATGCTTAATCTCTCGCTGACATCTGAGTCGTAATAAATTCGGTACACCAGTGTTTTGGCGCGGAGTTTGGGTGGGGTGCGTGCAGTGTACAGGCTACTAACAGCCATGCAAATAAATATATTTCCCTTGGTGCGCTCGGGGAATACAACGTTTGCATGTGTGGTAACAGCCTGTACCCCATCCAAAACACTGATGTAACTAATATTACATTTTGAGGCGTGAATTTCTAGAATCTCAATCTCAGTGTACCTCTCAGGTGAACTTTGACAATTTAAAATTCATTTTTACAGATCGACAGCAAAAGCTCAAAGCAAATTATGTTTCGAAATATTCAACATAATACATATTAAATTGTAAGTGAGTTTTTGCATTTGGTCATTCAGGTGCAAAGGAATAGATTATGAGCTATGCATCATACATATGTGACAAGCAAAGACATGCCCATATTTCTAATTGTCGATATAATGGGCACGGTATGCAAATGATAAAATTATGTAAAAATAAGCAAATAGTAGTTACCTTGTACACAGTATTTAAACGAATATCATCGATGATCATGAAATTATATGGGTAATGTTATCATTGAGTGTTTGCTTCAAGAAATGATTTGCAACCTTGTACGGCCATTACTGCTAGTGCGGCAGCCGCTGCCGCGACGACAATGATCACGACGATTCCCCCCTCCCCACCTCCACCATCACTACCACCATCACCACCATCACCACCACCACCACCCCTACTACCCCTACTACTATAATACTACTACTACTACTACTACTACTACTACTACTACTACTACTACCGCCGCCGCTGACCGCTGCCACCGCTATGGTCTAAGAAATATAAGAAGTGATTGGAGTAATTGACAACATTCCCTTATATATCCGCAGATGGCACTGTTGTCATTTATGACATATATTTATACATCAGAGGATCACTATCTCAGTCCAGATAAAGCCTTTGTATCCATGTCATACATGAACATTCTGCGGTTTGGTGTTAACTTTATCCCTACTCTTGTCACAGACATTGCACGGGTAAGGATTGTATTATTTATTAAACTGTGTAATCTATGACAATGAACAAATTAAAGAATTTCACACAATATTGTTTCATTTCACAAGTTGCTTTTATGTAGTGCAAGAGGGTATGGCCGTATCATGCATCAGTCCTGGCATATTAGAGAATTCGTTTTCGCAATATATAGTTATTCAAACAGATAGACTAGAATTGTGTCAATACAAATCATGTTTCTTTCTCAAATGCATTACGAGACACCAGTTTGAATCGCCTAATTTGAATGCTAGGATGCATGCTTCTTAGATTACACTGTACATTGCTAAGACAGATTTCTCTTCGAATTACCGGAGTATCACTGTTAGAGATTCGTGAAGATCGCATGTACATATTATGCTATACTATTCTAAGTGGTTTGCCTCAATATGATGAAAAGTCCATGCTGTCAATATACTGTGATGTCAGTGCAGTGAATGCGACGAAATGCATAGGAAAATTAAGGATAAGACTAAATTATATTTTAACCCGTCTTGTGTCAACAGCACCTCAAAGCGCTGAAAATATTACTTGATATATCAATTAAACATTTTGATGGGAAATATTTTTCAAGATATTTTAATTTTAGAAAAATATTTTTGTAAATTTACCACTGAATCATTTTCGCCAGCTTGACCATTACATGAGTAATGGTAAAGAAAACTAAAGCTTTTACTTAGCCAGTGTCAATCTGCAGGCCTAGAGAAGAGTATTTTTTAAATTTTCCCACTAGAATAACTGG
>CM067359.1:39760142-39809662 GCA_034401795.1 Chaetoderma sp. LZ-2023a
AATTGACACTTGAATGCCCGGGATAACCGTGACAGTTCTGGAGCAGCGAGGAAAAATCGCTGTCTCGCATTTGCATTGTTAGATATTCCAATTAGTCCTGAGTGCACTTTCATCATTTTGTTCAGATGCTCACATGCATGATCCCCACCAATTGAAGTGAATGGAATGTCATTCTTAGTCACTGCAATATTTTCAGTTTCAAATTCTTGCCATGTGTCTGGATGATTCTGCTTGAGTGCATCCATATCTGCTATGTATCTTGGCCAAAGACGTTTGTATTTGATTCTATCAAAAGCAAAGAATAACTTGCTCAGTGCTTCTCAAGCTTCAAGATGAAGGGTCAGATCAGTATTTCGGGATGCTGCGACAAAGAAAAGGATTGTTCCACATGGTGCAGATAGTTCATTAATGACTTGAACATCGCATGTTGGGACCTCTTTGTCACCCATGTCTGAAAGAGATTCAGCATATCAGTATTAGACAGCACTTGGAGAAGATTGCTATGAGTCGGCATCACTGATTCTGCCCAGCTGGCTTGGTTTGATTTACTGCATGCCTCTTCTATGTCATCTGTAGCTGATATGCATGCATACCTTAGATGTGGATACTCTTTGAAGAATTCGTCAAATACCAGTTCATACAATGCGATGTAAGAGTAGATATGAGCATGAAGAGAACGTGAGTAGTGCTTGGATTTCAGGATTTGTGTTGTTGTGGTAGAGCTAAAGATATCAGCCTCGATCCATGCATCGTCTATTCCGGAATTCTCAATAGAAGTACTGAGAGCTCTCAATGCAGCCATGACGACATGGAGTTCACCAAGTCTTGGGATAACACCACTCTTTAAATTGGCGGTGACATCTACAAGCTGCACTGCTTTCTCATACAGGGCCATGTCAAAACTAATGACTGTTAGATGGTCTTTACCAACAGCCATCTCCTTCAATGTTTGTGCTTGTTTAATTAGTCATTAGCGTTGACCATTCATGAGCCAGCTCTGGGAGAAGAGGCAATGCACCAGCATTGGTTAGAGATCTACTTGATGACAGGAGCGAATTATACCCAGCCCAGCCAGGAACCAAACACATCTCTTTCCTTTCATCCATCCTCGCAACAACATATGCTATGACCCAACCCATATGGGTCAGCTGATAAGAGTCTGCAACACCGGTTTTAGTCAACACAAAATTACTTTGAATTCCAGGTTGAGCCTTTGGTTTGACGCATGGCAACATAGATGTGTGTTGTGGTGTAATGGATAAGCTCTTTGCATCACCAGTGTGTAAAGGTGGTGCAATGGATTCCCCGGGTGCAGAAGCTTTAAGATAGACCGCAACAATTGTTCCATGTGTAGTACCTTTACCATCAATGGTATGCTCAGCAAAATCGGTGTTGTCCACAGCAAAGAAAACAAATGTCCCTTTCGTTAGAAATGGTGGTACATACAGATTATTGAATTGTCTCATGTTTTCGACAACCAAGTTAGCTATTGCTGTTTCTAGAAGCATGGTACGGTGGTAGGATATGCAACAGTTCTGTGCATGAAGAAGATTCACAATCTTCTTATTCCTGGTGTCGTGATGCACAGATAATGCCAATCCTAGAACCTGAGAATTTTCTCTTCTTTGCTGGGATCTGAATTTTTCAGAGGAGGCAGCTTTAGGTTTATGCATCACTTGCATATCCGATTTAAGTCCAAACATGAGGGTTTGACAAGATGTAAGCACTGCTCTATCAACGAGACACTCTCTGGTTTTACTATCCAAACTATCTACAGGTCCAACCATTATCTATCGTATCAGTGTGTATAGTTCACATGGGATGTCATCCATATTGCTGGAAACAAGGACTGAACCAGGTTCACTATCATTCTTAGTGAATGTTGCGATGCTTTTTCGAACAATATGTGCTGCCCTATAGATCGCCTTTATGCCTTCCATACCATCATCTTCACACATCGCAGAATGAACCATTTCTTCCTCACATGCTTCTAGCGAGTACAGAACGGCACACTTGCGCCTGTCCTTTTGAAGGACAGATCTTACATGATTTAGCTCAGAAAGGATTTTCTCTTTCAGCCACTGCCTACTAAATGTAGGTGAATGATTGTCCAAGGATTTATGGTCAAACATGTTTATATATGTTATTTCTATGTCAGCCATAGACAGATAAGCCCCATTTCGGGTGTGTGTATCAACAATATGGATAATTTCAATCAGACATGCCATTTGCCGGGAGAGATCATTCTCAGCATTTCTTGTAGTATCTGAATCTCGTAAAATGTGGAAAATATGCTTCTTCCAGCATGGCTTGTGATACCGGACATCAATTGCATGTGCATCACATGGGGAAAGCGAGGTATTTAATCTAGTAAGTAATGCTGTATCTTGTGCTATTTCCAATGCATCTCTTAGGGCTTTACCAGCATTATGAGTTCGTAATTTGAACAACTGCTGATTATGATCGTCTGTCTGGCAGAAGAAACACAGTTCCTTACACAGTGGAATTGTCGAGGAACGTGTAAATACTGAAGTTGATGTCGATGCCTCATCAATAGCACTTTTCCTCTTTATCCCACGTTTCTTAGTAATGTAAGACCCACTAGATAGTGCATCCCCTATGCGATTTCGTGCACGTCGTATTTCTTCTTTGTTAGTGGCAGTAGAGTAACAACTGCGATACCAACCCGCTTTATGTGAGGATAGGTCACCATATGTGCAAAGTCTAAGTCTTTTCTGAATTTCAATGTATGAACCATCTTTCAATGTTGCTCTCTCTTCGACTGCTTGCAAGAAATTGGTAAATGAGTCTATTCTTGGATGCTGCACTATTGGTCCTTTAACAGTAGCATCTGTCTGGCATACAATGCATAGCTTCCAGTTTGTTAACTCCTGTGTTGCATCAAGCTGTACAGCGCTCATGATTTACTCACATTTGATGGCAAAATATATTTGATCAATGCTTATTGCAAGATTACAAACGATAATCCTGAAGATTATTGCTGTCTGATTATGCTTATTGCAAATCTATGAGCAGACGATCATTTGAACAACTTTCCTGCAAAAATTTGCTTTCAGTTTAATTTTACTGGTGAATTTGAAAATTACCCTGGGCCATCCATTATTGTAAAATTGTGACACGCCGATCACCATATACGTACTCTGTCATATGTTTATTAATAAACATGATGGCAATGTGATTACGTAGATAACAGGCCATTGGGCTATATCGTCATTCTATCCCCTCTATAGGATTACTATGGGCTACTGTTACCGTTAAATATTGTAACAAATATTGATTTAGAAAAAGGGTGCGACATTTGCAGATGTTGTGTGAGAATTGCTTATTATTTTGGGAATTATCAACCAAAACATTATTTCTGGCACTTGAAGTTTACTATAAATGTTACCAATGCATTCGTTGACCCAGAACACCTAGATATAGACATCAACATTGTGAATTTAGGGTACATGGTTGCAGATATATTGGATTTCGAAGGATTTAGATGGCGGACATTTTGAAAATTCAAGATGGCCGCCATGAAGACATTTATGCAAATGCAAACATTGGTTTTTGAAATTGGCATATAAAATGCTTTCCAAAAATATATAGTGTTACAAATCCCCAAAAATTCTGAACGAAAATACATAGTGAACCCTACTACACTCACAGATACTCTGATAAAGCAGATTTTTGCGCTGGTATTTGGCCAATAGGCGCAGTACCGCCCAGTAATCTGCATTGTCGAGAGTAAGCTTAAGCGTTAGTATATATTATCCATTGATGCTAGAAATATCATATATTTGAGCATTTAGCATTGTATATAAAGCATAGAGATTAATCTATTTAAAACATGCTTATACGCGTCAAGATTGCAGTGGCGTCTCTCTGCCCCTTTGCACCCTAAACATATTGTATAAAATCTAGCCATTTTATCCAGTTTGTAAGTGACTTGTTAAGTTTCTCGTTTGAATTTTGTTTATTTACACTCAGATCACCTCTATTTTTCCTGGACGTATCCTATCTTTGTATAGATGGTCTATTCATAGGTCATCATTATTGAACAGCTGTTTAATTTGCCTAAATCTCTTGACACGTTGAAGAAATTGGATACCTCTTAAGCTATTTGAACGTCGGTCGGGGTCTGAAGTTGACTGATCAAGACTGGGCCTGATGACCTGAAGATTCAGATTGTGGAGAAAAGTTACCTTTCTCTCTACACTGATTAATAATGTCCTACTCAAAAACTAACTCTAGTAACAATTAACGAATACAGATTTAATAAACTTGTAAAACAAATAAATAACATGAAGAAATAATTTGATAAATATTTACAGATTAACTTCCATAATTGACTAGACTAATACTGACAATTTAATATCTATAACAATTTCATACTAAGATGGTTCTTATTAGAATAGCAACTGATTTTAGGAACATCAGTTGAGCGAGTGTTAATGATTGTAAGCTACTTTTATACATAAAGATGGGTTTAGTCCACGTTGGGACTTTTCTGCTAACACATCTGAGCCGTGGCGGTTGATTGGTCATTTACATACATTACTTCTTTATGTCTCGATCAATCGCCACTTATTTTCTTCAGGAAAGGTCCATCCACACAATTTTGATCACGATTGATCCAGTACAAACATGGCCAGTTTGATGGCTTGATGGTACCTAGCAATAACAAATACTGCTTTGATTTGCCAATCAACTGGAAATACCATGCATAATTTATCACAGCTCTATGACTAAGCTTTTCCTATTCATTTATAGTGCGTGAAAGTTGTGATTCATATTCCCATGATTCTATTATGAAAGTCGAAGTGAACCAGTAAATTAATAATGTGTATGAATTTGGGATAACTCTTGGCTCCATTGTCCTAAAACAATGCCTTAGGCAATATCCTACAAGATAGTGAGACACCGAATTCCAGTCTGCCTTAATATAGGCCTGCATCAAATCCATCAACACTGTAAGACATCATAGCCAAATCCTGTATAAATCGGAGATGTCTAACAGACATGCGAAACCAGTCAGCTAAAATATACATTTGCCAATTGGGTCCAAAGTACGCTGCGCTAAATCTCACTCAACGATGTCGCTTGATAAACATATAGGCTTCTAGGCCTAATAAGTCATTTAAAATCAAGCATCGCGTTATGGATCCTAATGTGTGTACATTCGTTGTTTGATGCTATTTAATAACTGCAGCAGGCGAAAAGCACCCGACACGGCAACAACAATTTATACTCGAGGTAAGTAAAAAAATTATAATATTATTCTTAGCACCAACTGGTTCAAACTATCATCCATTTCAACTAGTACAAAGTATGTATCTAAATGGAGCATGGATGTCTACCTATCCGTCAATTCCATCCATCCATCCGGTCATCCATCCTGTTTTTTTGTTCATTGCTAAAATGAGGGATTGTCAAATAATATTTACATGCTAATATCATACAGCATTTAAATGACACTATCACACCATCATTGCAAAATGACTGAGTCAATATTTAACATTCCCTGTGTAAAGTGGCCATTACTACTTAGCTCTGGGGAATACCATTATATATCATCAGACCTATGTAAAATTAGAACAACTTATAATTACGACAAGATGACGAAGATATTAATGAATATGCATATAAAAAATGACATCACAAAGTTTAGGGTCAGGCTCGCCATATCGACGAGTTAGTGTCAAGGTCACAATGATCGTTTAGGTAGCTAATACCCGTGTCCCATGATGTCCCATATTTACAACTTTTATGTGTTCAGTACATATCGAGAACTGTGTTAGAATGCAATGTCTGTTTGAAAGCATGTATGACTCTTTCAAATTAATGCAATCGGCAATTTATTTCAACAGGGCATTAACCTAAGTGGCGGTCAGAAACAGCGGGTTAGCTTGGCCAGAGCCCTGTATTGTGATGCTGATATCTATCTTCTGGATGACCCACTGAGCGCAGTAGATGCACATGTAGGCAAGCAGATCTTTGAACAAGTTATCTCTGATGATGGATTACTCAAATCAAAAGTATGTTTGACCAATAAAGTACGTACATTATAAGGAGCAATTGTCCTGAACCAATGAGGGAGTTGTGAACAAGGAAACTAAATAAATAAATAAATAAATAAATAAATAAACAAATAAATATATACATATATAAATCTATAAATAAATAAATACATAAATACATAAATAAATACATAAATACATAAATAAATAAATAAATAAATAAATAAATAAATAAATAAATAAATAAATAAATAAATAAACTGCCAGTCCATCTGTCCATCCATCATCCACCCGAGTGACAAACAATCTGACAGACAGACGACCAGTTAACCCACACACCCACTGACCCACTGATCTAGCGACTGGTTGATCAATCGGTCGATGGATCAATCAAATCAATTACTACGTTATCGTAAGATCAATAACAATGTTATTCCTGTGTATTTTACTGTCAAATACCATGCTAAAATATGATGCCTTCGGATATTCATTATAACAGACACGAATACTGGTAACACATGGTGTTCATTGGCTGCCAAAGGTTGATCAGATCATGGTTATTGTTGACGGCTCAGTGACAGAAATTGGTTCATATGAAGAATTATTAGCCAATGATGGGCCATTTGCCCAGTTCCTCCGGACCTACCTTATAGAACATAACATTGATGCATTGGAGATAGACACAGATGATCCAGATGGTAAGTGATTTCATCAATAGTGTTTAGCGTAATGAATAGATTCGACCAGTAACTCAATTATAAGATGCCATAATCATATGCGACAAAGGTAGGCTGACGTCACATTCAAAATGCGTAATGAATGGCATAACGAGCTCCGCCTTGAACATTTGATAGTCTGTCCAAGTGTAGGGGCTACGAATTTTATGTCTTTACTATTTAAGACTATACATAATTTGATATGTTTTACTAGTCCGTTAATTAGTTTGAACCAGTCAAATTAGTTTGAAAATAATCCTCAACTTACCTGTATAGTTACAGTGCTATTTTGATTCTGGGAATTGAGGGTTGGTTCGATCCCAAGTCTGGAAAAGCATAGGCGGACCTTAGCTAAAATTGGTGGAGCATAGCTAGTAGTGGATTCTCCAACTAAAACAGACGTTATCACATTCCTCTCATTGCTTGAATAATATCCTGCATCAAATTCAGACCTTTCAGAAGCCGCCCACTTTGTACACGATTGAATCGATCTTACCACTTTAAAAAAGAAGTGCCAGAATCCCGATTTACGAAGCCAGTTGCTCAGTCAATGATATGATGCCATAATCAACTACACGACATTTAAGATGACGTCATAATCAATTACATCATGAATGACTTGATTTAGTTCGTCATAGATGCGTAATACTCCGTCAGGTTGTAAGATTTGTATTTCTTTACTATTTAATACACTTTCTGTTGAATATTTTGAAACTAATTTGACTGGACACTGTTGCTGGCATAGACCGCTTACTAGTATTATTTTCTGGAAATTCTTTTCAGAGGGTGCAGGGATAGATCGATCCCAACACGGGTAAAGGGTGACTGGAGCGTAGCTAGAGATGGGCGGGGCATCAGCTAAAAGTGGATTCCCACATTGCCAGAATACCAATTAATTTATAGCTATGCAAATAGCAGTTAAGTTCTTGAATATTTTGAAACTAAGTTGGCTGATGGATGTTGCCGCCTTCAGATTGTTGATAAAAGTGTACATTAATCATGGACATCAAAATCAGTCACGTTCAGTAACTTTCCGGACGGACCATTTCAAATTCTATGTCAGACCTACGTCATTTTGATTGTGACGCTAGCTAACACAAGATGTAGCTGGATATGACGTCAGATACTTGTGTGACAAATCTGTGTCATCTATTATTTTATGGAACTAATCAGGTACACAAAATCAATAGGTAAACCATCTGTTGCGAGGGATCATGCACATGTGTTTAAATAATCATATTAGTTTTTGGAATACATATACCGCAACATATTAAATTTCAACCGTCTAGATCATTATCCATGATGTAGTCAGGTGGCTTAGCGCCAAAACTCTCGGTTACCGTTACATGTTGAATAAAAGTATCACATTTTCTGTGAGGCTTCATTTGGACCTATCATTTAATAATAGCCTAGGAGCCCTCTTCAACTTTTTGGATGTTTCGAGATGGCCGCCAGTCAGAGCAGAATATTACATATCTCTGTTTCTAGAAATCCCACAATGATGAATTGGGTGTCAAAATATTTGTTTTCATGGTCGCCGAAAGATATTCTGGGCTAGGACACATTTCATGTTTCCACTTTTCTAAGATGGCCGCCATCGACAATATTACAAACGTTTAGTTCTAGAAATCATGGAAAGACAAATTGGGTCTCAAGATATGGGGAGGGGGGGGGTGGTTTATGTCACTAAAACACATTCTGCGTTAGGATACCTAATCAGTGTCTCTGATTTTGCAAAATGCGTGCAAAAGTAAAAATCATGATCATCAGTGAGAATAGAATATCACATACCTCTACAATTAGAAATCACAGAAAGGCAAATAAGACGGCAATATTAAAGTCTAATTCAAGTACGGTGGAGGTAGGTCCGAGATGTGCTTGAGCTCGAATTGCGATCTAGCTTGTCCAGTGCACCAATCGTGAGAACACCCTTTCGAATACAAGAAGGGACAACCTTGCTATCTTCTTCAAACTGCTCAGAGACAGAGGTGGCAAATCGCACTTAATCTCCATAACCCTATCCCATGAAATGCCGATGTACATTAGTATGTATGCCGGATGAGCGTCTTACTCCTCGTCTGTGCGTGTGTAGTAATCCTGATAAAGATGGGAAGTGGTGGCTTACGTTCCAATGTATGCTTTATTTTCACATCTGAATTGAGTTCTCGCTTATTTAGATTGTGAATAATTTCCGGATCAGTGGTGGGACAAGCCTGTGAATCATGTCTGTCTTGATCCTCTTGGTTTATTGATGATGAGAGAAAGGAGAAATCTTAGGCTTGATGGTAGTGAGTTCGTTCTCTTGACAACCTGATGGGAAACAACGGCTGCATTTAAAAGTGTTGTGGCTGAATCTGGTGCATACGTTGGCTAGGATAAGACTATCTTCTGCGAAGTCTGCTTTCCTCAAAGCGTCTTTCAATATATTTCTGACCATTTCTGTGAAAATAACAAGTGTATTTCCCATCTACTTATCTTGTGCCTCTGGAAATTAATCCAATAAACTATCCTTTATTTACGGCCAGCTCATTTAACCAATTGTCATATAGCGCGTGTAGCCCTGGCAGCTTTAAGAGATGTTCCATAGTCTGTAGCGTGTTAAATGTATAAATGCCCTAGATGCATTGACATTTTCATCTGAAATTACTGCTTTCTTCTTGTTCAATGTCCTAGTCTCACTGCAATAAAGAGTTCGCTGGTATTTTAGATGATACGTTGCCTCCATTGCAATCACATCTCCAACAATAATTCTAGTGAGAAGCTGCGTGTCCTGCAGATCTATTATTAGGGTGCACAGCAAATCTCAGCAGCAAATGTTGAAACTTAATTCAGGCCACCTTCTTCGAGTCCTCATTTACAAAAGAAACACATTTGCTTGTTCAGTGACTGTCGCTTAGTTGGCCATTTAGTTTCAGCATCCTCATTGTTATGTTATTTTCTCTTGGTTGCTTTTTGTAAGCTTAGAATTATTGTATTTCAAATAACAGGACTTATGGTGCTGTGTTTCAACATGTCTAACTTTGATATCTCAATGTAAAGGCAACTATACGTGAGCTGTTTGCTGGGGATTCGACTGGAAATTGTTGCTGCCTTGGGTGGTAATTGTTTTCCATTGATTCCTTTCAAAATCAATAGTGCTGGATATTTTATTGAATTTTCTGGAGTTTCTCATTTCTCTTGCCGCTTGTAGCCTTTAACATTGGAATGTTTCAGTTATCATGTATCAAGCATTTACCTCTCTTGTCTGGTTGTATATACTTAGAATGGAGGGATCTGTTTCTAGCTATGCCCCACCGATTTCTGGCTAAGCTCCACCCACGCTTTGTACGTGTTGTGGTTGGTCGAACCTAAGATGCATTTGTCTTCAATGCCCACATATACTTGTACGGAAGCAGGACAATTACTCTGAGCTGGTCTACTTTCACCAAGAATGATAGATGCGCATCTGCCGTATTGTTCCTGGTATGTCTAGTGGGCATTTTACTGGTTCAAATTATCTTTTTTGCAGATGATGCAACGACACCAATTCAGAAAGCTCAAGAACCTATTTTTAGACACCAACCATGCCTTTCTACGACTCTTAGATCCGAGATATGTGATATTTTGCTTTATTTGGCAGCCATATTGAACTTTGCTTTTGGGATTTTATTAGAAAAGGCTGGACTGAGTGGGTGGACTAATGCCCAATTTGTGTCAGTGACCTGAGAAGCCATATTTTGACATCTCAATTGGCTTTCTGTGATTTCTAAAACTAAACATATGTAATATTCTATTGCCGATGGTGGCCTTCTTGGATTTTGGCCACCATCTTAGAAAAGTAAAAAATTGAAGAGGGCTCCTAGTCTAATAGTACTAAGTGATAGGTCCAAATGAAGCTTCACAGAAAATGTGGTGCTTTTATCTGCTCTGTGACGATAAAGTCATTAAGACACCTGGCAAATATTCATTGAATGCCTAAGTAACTCTCGTGCTCATTTACTGTGTGTAAAGTATAGTCTCATTCATCATACCCATGACTATGTCATTTCTCTTTCAGTCCAGGCTGTGCGTGATAACATGCTTGAGAGATTGCCATCTGTTCAATCTGAATCGGCTCCATCAGACGATGAGGGTGCAGCAGTGCATCGCCGAAGGTAATAATATGATATGATCCTTTTGAGAGATCCATTTCTAGCCCATCCCCGGCCATTTCTAGCTAAGATCCGCCCACGCGTTGAGCGTGTCGGGATCGATTTATATATTTTGAAACCTGAATTCTCAGAATTCCATTTTTAAGGTAATTATACCCGACAGATAAGATGTTGTATATTTTGAAACTATTTTGGCTTGAAGCTGTTGCTGACTATGGCCGTAACTGCGTCTAGTCGAATTAGTTTCAAAATATTTAACTGAATATATATTCAACAGAATATTTATTAAACCGTACATCCATCAAAGACATACACTTTAGGTAGACGGACCTATAATTTATCATGCCAGAGCAAGATATATCTACTTCACTCATTATATATTATAATTGTGATGCCAGCCGACATGTGAAGTAATTTATTGTAATGTAATATACTTGAGCAAGAGATCTAAAATTGCCACTTTAACACAATAGTGCAATGCACCAACCTGACGTCATGATCAAAATATATCACGTGTTAGGTGACGTCACAAATCATACTGACGTATCTCCGTCACGAAAATCGAAAAATCCATCAAAAATTGTACAAACTTTGTTATTGATGAATTTACAAGTTAATCCACATTCTGTTAAATATTATTGAAATTAATTTGAATGGGAGCTGCGGGTGACGTAGGCAGCAACAACAGCCACTGACATTGGTTTCATAATATTCAACAGCTTATATATGTATACTACCTTGAATTTCTGACAAATCAGGTTTCAATGTTTCAAATAGATTCCAAAACCCGGGAAATGTATGCAGAGATTTAATTTAATTAGACATTGGTCTCGGATAACAAGACTACGTTGGCCTAACATTGCCCAACATACATTGTAATATTGGCCCTAAATTGGATTTGTACGTTGGCCCAACATCGTTATATCCATTGCACTAACGTTGGCCTAACATGTTGGGCCAACGCATCCACCCAAATTTGGCCTAACATACGTCATGTAATATTGGCCCAACATTGACACTATGGGTTGGCACAACATCATTCTGGTCATTGGAACCTTTTGTAAAATTTTATTTGATCAGAGGTTATTGCTGACTTATACCTGAGAAACTAAAAAGGTACATACGATATATTTAGAATTATATCCAGGCTTAATAGAGAAATTCATTTCGAGCTATCCTTCACCCCAGAAAATATTACTACATTGGGCCAACATTGGCGATTGCTTGGCATTGTCGGCGATAGCTATTGGACATTGGGCCAACGTTGGCAATTGGTTGGCACCGTCGCCATTGGTGATGAAGTGTTGGGCCAACGTTGGCATAAAACTGGCAAAATTACTGTTGGGTTAAAGTTGTTGGGCCAATGTATATTAACAATGGAATATACATGTGCTGTGCCCACCTTGTAAAACAGAGGCAAAATTAAATCGGGTTACTGTTGTTCAGCCAAGATTGGCCCAACAACCTATAGCCAAAAATTGTTCAGCAGATCATTTCGTACATTGTGTTCAAAAAGTGTACTGTTTGGAAACGTGTTAAGCTATTTGTGAGCTGAACTGTGCATACTTATTTTCAGAAAAGCTTGCTCTGTGTCACAAGAGAATGAAACAATTGGATGGCCACGTGACCATGTCGGAAAAACTCAAAGCCTACGGTAATATGGAGTAATACATACTATAACTTTATCTTATCGCACATAGCTTTCTAATTGAATACTAGTTAAACTGGAATATAAGCTTTGTGTTATGTTTTTAAATAATACACATTGCATATTTTGTGTAATGGTAGCAAGCTTCCATCTTACATACAAATTTGGTGCGGGCATTATCATCAATAGGATATACGATTGTTGAGACTGATAGAAAATGGAGAATTCCAGTTTCTCAGTGAATCATATGACGCCATAATCAACGTGATGTATAGGCTGACGTCATAATTATTCTACATCATGAATGACTCGATTTAGTCCGTTTTAAACGCTTAATAGTTGTCAGAATCATAAATGCCTAATGGAGAAGTATGTTATGCTATTGATAAATGAGAGAAGATGGCATTATGATTACTGGTTTGATTGGTGTCTATCAAGGCCTGATTCCAGGTCCCATTCACACCATATCTAGGCTGCCGTTATCTCAGAATAGTATTGGTAACCTCCCCAGCTATGACACTGGTATGTAATTAAAACTCTTGGGAGGGAGAGATTGCCCATGATTCCAACGACAGGAATATAGTGCGCAGAAAGTGTATATCTCTCACATAGCACTTTAAATAACCATAGAAAGGAACCAATCCTAGCTATGACATGGCCATTTCTAGCTAAGCTCCTCCCACTGATTACACGTCACCGTGTTGGAATCGATTTATATACTTTGAGCCCAGAATCTCAATTTCAAGGTTTCCATATATTGAATATTTTGAAACTAATTTAACTGCATCCTCGTCCAATTAATTTCAAAATATTCAACATAATATGTATTACATTGTAAATCCATCAGATAGATATAGTTCGTACAATTGATGGACTTTTCAATGTTCATATCGGATATAGATGCGACTTTCATTATGCATATTGACCGTGACGTCAGCGTACATGTGGCGCAATTGATTATGACGTCATATACTTGAGCGATAGATCGGATCCCTCTATTTTGTTACTTTTATAATGAAACTATCATTGATACCTGTAACATTATTCTATATAGAAGCAGTCGAGGTACACCAGTGAGAGATGACCTACAAGATAGCCTACAGGGCAGCTTCCTTGCTTCAATAGAGCGAGATATAAATTATGACGTAACAGCCGTTGACACATTGATCGATGTGGAGCATGCTGAAGTTGGAAGCGTATGTTCACCATGTGTTGTAGTATAACATCGCAATAAACCCTTTAATGACAAATTGTTATCAAGAAAACCAAAATATGTACTTATTGAATGTCCACTTGAGGCCAAGATTTCTGGAAAAAAATTGCCACTGGAATGACTGGCTCGGTTATCGAGCCAGTCATTCCAGTGGTAAATTTTCAAAAAATTTTATTCTCTTGCCAGGTAAACGGACATTACTCAAGACAACTTCAGAGGTCAGTTTTGGCGGTCTTCACAATGAAAAAGTTAAGATATGTTGTCACTAATCTTCCAGTTACTATCCAACACTTGAAAACTACAATATTCTACATTACACATCTCGGCTTAATTACATCCTTTTTGCCACAGAATGTAATCCTACTGTTGACAAAGATGCACATGATACAAGATGCAAGCCCATTATTGATACATATTCAAATGTAAAAATTAAATCTTTTTACGAATAATTGCAATATGGTTATAATAAACAAATAATGTTGATATATCATTAGGATTTCAGTGCCCTGGTTTTAAGCTATCTACAATGGAACGCTGGTGAATATTTTGAAACTAATTTACTCATCTACAGCGCCCTATCAAATTAGTTTAAAAAAATTGAACAGAATATTGTTTACATCATAATTAATTTGTCGTTTATGTTATCTAAGTGTTATAAAGTTGAGCAATTGTTAATTAAACGGAAATGCTCTTGGTACACGATGACGCTATAAACACCCAATTCTGATGTAATAAAACACGAGCTCCTTGTAAAATTAGCCTGTCCTGGTCATCTAGCAGAATAGTACTATCTAACATACAATGCAATCGAAGTATAACAAATTTTGTAAATTAGTAAATATTATCTAATTTTATTTTATTTTTTATTTATTAATTTATTTATTTATTTATTTATTTATTTATTTATTTATTTATTTATTCATTTATTTATTTATTTATTTATTTATTTATTTATTTATTTATTATTATTATTATTATTATTATTATTATTACAGGTACAAGGTAGAATCTACCTTGCCTACCTCAAAGCTGTGACATATTGGAGAGGAATTCTCACGATTGTCTTATTCGTATTCTACCAAGCATGTGTTGCAGCTTCCAGTATTTGGTTACAAGAGTGGACGGATAATAAGATACTGGCCAATGCGACAATTTCACCAGAAAATCCCAAGAAACAAGATTTGAACAATATGTACTTAGGAATCTACGGAATGTTCATCGGGTTACAAGGTAAGTAACAGGCCCAGATTTAAGTGGCAGCTGTTAGATATACGGGAGCTTAAACCCTCTTGTATCAGCCATGCCCCAAAGCACTCAAAATGCTACTCATATTAATTAACACTTGGTTGTTCAAGATTTTACAAAGAATTTAAGGTTGTGCTCACTAATTGACCGTTCCATTTTAGCTATGCCCCGCCCATCTCAAGCTAATCTCCACCCACAACTCGCTCTGAACGCCCTGATTATCAATTTTCAGAAAACTATACTGGTAAGCCATTGAGTATTTTGGAACTAGTTTAACTGTGCGCTGCTGTTGCCTGTGGCGGCCACAGCGTCCAGTCAAATTAGTTTTAAAATATTCAACAGCATGTTTATTAAACAGTAGAGACATACAATTCGTACAGCGTGTTGGATTATTGAGAGTTAAAAACGGGCCAAATAGAATCATTTATGACGTAATGATTATGACGTCATCCTATACCCTGTTTAGCTAATTATATGACGTCAGATGACAGATGGATACTCTGAAAAGGTGAATAGATCATTTGCAAGCTAAAAGAAGACTCTTCAAAGAAGACTCCTCTTCTTCATTTTTCGCTTTGTCAATGTTCATTTGCCGACCAAGAGAAGACCTTTTATTAAAATTTACCACTGAAGTGTCAGACTCGATAACCGAGACACTCATTCCAGTGGTAAATTTGCATAAATACTCTTCTTTTGGCCTGCGAATGGACACACCTCAATGACACTGTATAGTAAGTTGACATAGGTTTGGTAAAAAATATTCCTAAAATCTGTTTGCCATTTGCATTCACTCTTATTTTAATATAGCCGTTACACACATTTTCTCCGATAAACAATGATGTGAATAATAATTACTGTGTACGTCACTCAAAGAACGCGTTTTGGGAGTTGCCCGTAATCACATAGATGGCAATCGGTTGTATTTGTAACCGTGTCATGCCTAAAGATTATTAACGGGATCAACTACGCTATGCCAATTGAACTTTGCTGTTTATCCATATCATATGAAGTCATATTACATCATACTGAACTATGTCACTTGTAGGATGACGTCATAATCATTACATCATGAATGCCCCGGTTTAGTCCATCTTAAACGCTTAATAGTCCGAAATTTTGCCCGAATTGTATGTCTTTACTATTTAATAAACATTCCATCGAATATTTTAAATGGCAGCAACAGCACCCAGTCAAATTAGTTTCAAAATATTCAACACCTAAGCTGTATAGTATTCTGAGATTCAGAGAGTGTCGGAATTGATTAATTCCAACACGGGCAAAGCGTGGGTGGAGCGTAGCTAGAGATGGACGGGGCATTGCTAAAACTGGAAAGGTCTATTAAGAGGGCATCTGTTAAGGTCATCATTTTATCTATATATAGACCACAGTAATTTTCTACAAACCAGATGAAAAGATTACCGGGAGATCACCATTTTTGTACTACCTTTGGCCAATCTCTGACCTCTTAATATAGATCTGAGTTTATATCTCATTCATATGTCTATAATATACTTAATGTGTAAATTGACTATTTATATTGAAATTTCTTCATAAGAAAAAAATATTCTTTTGCAGCTATTTTCATATTAGCTTTCTCAAGCATGGTAGCTTTTGCAACAGTTCGAGGAGCACGTACCTTACACGATGGGATGCTCAGAAATATACTCAAATCTCCAATGTCATTCTTTGATACTACACCCATAGGTAGGTGTGCCATATACTGTACATGGTAGTTATTGTAGATGGCTCTCTGGGAATATGATTAGATTGTCTTTTAATTAATATTCTTGTCTAATTTTTTAATTTTGAAATCAACTTTATTATTTCCAATGTGTAGACACTTTAAATGAGGCTAGTAATTATTATTGCATTATGTCTGTTAGTCAGTCACCCTATCACGTGCTGCACAAGTTTGAGGAATTCAAACAAGTTTGCTATGTATGTTAGCCATAACGAATAGCGGGCTGAAAGTCAAACAAGTTTGCTATGTATGTTAGCCATAATGAATAGTGGGCTGAAAGTCAAACAAGTTTGCTATGTATGTTAGCCATAATGAATAGCGAGCTGAAAGTCAAACAAGTTTACTATGTATGTTAGCCATAACGAATAGTGGGCTGGAATTTAAACAAGTTTGCTATGTATGTTAGCCATAACGAATAGCGGGCTGAAATTCAAACAAGTTTGCTATGTATGTTAGCCATAACGAATAGCGGGCTGAAATTTAAACAAGTTTGCTATGTATGTTAGCCATAATGAATAGCGGGCTGAAAGCCAAACAAGTTTGCTATGTATGTTAGCCATAACGAATAGAGAGGTGAAAGTCAAACAAGTTTGCTATGTATGTTAGCCATAACGAATAGCGGGCTGAAAGTCAAACAAGTTTGCTATGTATGTTAGCCATAACGAATAGCGGGCTGAAAGTCAAACAAGTTTGCTCTGTATGTTAGCCATAACGAATAGCGGGCTGAAAGTCAAACAAGCTTGCTATGTATGTTAGCCAATAACGAATAGCGGGATGAAAGTCAAACAAGTTTGCTATGTATGTTAGCCATAACGAATAGCGAGCTGAAAGTCAAACAAGTTTGCTATGTAAGTTAGCCATAACGAATAGCGGGCTGGAATTTAAACAAGTTTGCTATGTATGTTAGCCATAACGAATAGCGGGCTGAAATTCAAACAAGTTTGCTATGTATGTTAGCCATAACGAATAGCGGGCTGAAATTTAAACAAGTTTGCTATGTATGTTAGCCATAATGAATAGCGGGCTGAAAGTCAAACAAGTTTGCTATGTATGTTAGCCATAACGAATAGCGGGCTGAAATTTAAACAAGTTTGCTATGTATGTTAGCCATAACGAATAGCGAGCTGAAAGTCAAACAAGTTTGCTATGTATGTTAGCCATAACGAATAGCGCGCTGAAATTCAAACAAGTTTGCCATGTATGTTAGCCATAACGAATCGCGAGCTGAAAGTCAAACGAGTTTGCTATGTATGTTAGCCATAACGAATAGTGGGCTGGAATTTAAACAAGTTTACTATGTATGTTAGCCATAACGAATAGTGGGCTGGAATTTAAACAAGTTTGCTATGTATGTTAGCCATAACGAATAGCGGGCTGAAATTCAAACAAGTTTGCTATGTATGTTAGCCATAACGAATAGCGGGCTGAAATTTAAACAAGTTTGCTATGTATGTTAGCCATAATGAATAGCGGGCTGAAAGCCAAACAAGTTTGCTATGTATGTTAGCCATAACGAATAGAGAGGTGAAAGTCAAACAAGTTTGCTATGTATGTTAGCCATAACGAATAGCGGGCTGAAAGTCAAACAAGTTTGCTATGTATGTTAGCCATAACGAATAGCGGGCTGAAAGTCAAACAAGTTTGCTCTGTATGTTAGCCATAACGAATAGCGGGCTGAAATTCAAACAAGCTTGCTATGTATGTTAGCCAATAACGAATAGCGGGATGAAAGTCAAACAAGTTTGCTATGTATGTTAGCCATAACGAATAGCGAGCTGAAAGTCAAACAAGTTTGCTATGTAAGTTAGCCATAACGAATAGCGGGCTGGAATTTAAACAAGTTTGCTATGTATGTTAGCCATAACGAATAGCGGGCTGAAATTCAAACAAGTTTGCTATGTATGTTAGCCATAACGAATAGCGGGCTGAAATTTAAACAAGTTTGCTATGTATGTTAGCCATAATGAATAGCGGGCTGAAAGTCAAACAAGTTTGCTATGTATGTTAGCCATAACGAATAGCGGGCTGAAATTTAAACAAGTTTGCTATGTATGTTAGCCATAACGAATAGCGAGCTGAAAGTCAAACAAGTTTGCTATGTATGTTAGCCATAACGAATAGCGCGCTGAAATTCAAACAAGTTTGCCATGTATGTTAGCCATAACGAATAGCGAGCTGAAAGTCAAACGAGTTTGCTATGTATGTTAGCCATAACGAATAGTGGGCTGGAATTTAAACAAGTTTGCTATGTATGTTAGTCATAACGAATAGCGGGCTGAAATTCAAACAAGTTTGCTATGTATGTTAGCCATAACGAATAGCGGGCTGAAATTTAAACAAGTTTGCTATGTATGTTAGCCATAATGAAAAGCGGGCTGAAAGTCAAACAAGTTTGCTATGTATGTTAGCCATAACGAATAGCGAGCTGAAAGTCAAACAAGTTTGCTATGTATGTTAGCCATAACGAATAGCGGGCTGGAATTTAAACAAGTTTGCTATGTATGTTAGCCATAACGAATAGCGGGGTGACATTTAGTTTGGGCTGTGACATCTTATAAGCAAGGAGGGGGCGGGGTGGGGTGGAATGGGGGTGGGGGACAAAAATTCAAATATCAGAGAGCATCATGTCCACCATGCTATTCTCTCTGAAATTATTGTGTAGAATGTAATGAAATTTGCTATGCGATTAAATATGACTACAGATTGCGATATGATATTTGAGAACAGGTTTTGTGTCATATTATTCTAGTTATTATTATTATTATTATTATTATTATTATTATTATTCACTGTGTCACAGGTCGCATTGTTAACAGATTCAGTCAGGACATTGACAGCTGTGATGAAAATCTTCCCAACAATTTTGTTAACTTTTTTATACCAATGTTTGGATTCATCAATACCATTGTTATTATCAGCATAAATCTGCAAATATTTCTTGCTGTTGTCGCACCTGTGGTGATCCTCTATTTCGTTCTTCAGGTATGTTTGATTGAGTCCCAGTATATAAATTTCAAAAAATCCATCCTGGTAAGGTAGCTAGTATGGTGTTATTATTTTAGCTGCAATCATATACGTCAAAACTTTTCTGTCCAATATGTTCCAAAATATGCAACCCACTACTTTATTTCTATGTAAGAAATTTATTATTTTTGTCCATGTATTGGAGAAACCGAGGAATCATAGTCTATGCTCTAACTTCTAGTAATAAGTGAAGATTTGGTGATAATTGATTAAATTACCTAATCAACAGGATGGGTACAGATACAGATATGCAATCGAGACACCATGGCTGAATTTTAGATCGATTTCATCTGGATATAAATAAATTGCCATGATCATGGTTAGCACTCATATATTCTGTGTGATGGAAAATGAATATCTGCTGCTGATGATCTGCCACAGAGTTGTATCCAAAGTTGTTATGGGTTAATGGAAGCGGCGTTATTCTACCAGGATGCGTCATCAGCATTGCACTATTTCAAGTGAGCGAGGTCGCTGTTGTTGCCTCACAATTATGATGAATTCATGCTTGAGGACAGTAGCACCCTCATTTTCCATCATGGTTATAACAGGTTTGACATGTGCACGAGACACTGTGACACCAATGCACTCTTCTCGACGACAGTCCATTTTCATAATATATTTTCAAAACCCATCTGTGAACAGAACCATATTTATAAGTTTGTAATGGTACTTTTCAAATTGGCAAGTTGATCCCAATCTGAGGTACATGCGGCATAGCGTGTTATTATTCGAAACTAGACTGTTTGGTCTGATTTAGATACTCATAGGCAGCTTGGTAGGGTTAATTTACCTTTCGAGAGTACCCATCTATAATCTGACGTCATATGGCGTCATAATAAGCTAAGTGGCGTATAGGATGACGTCATTATCAGGACGTCATCAATGATTCTATTTGGCTCGTCTTTAACTCTTAATAGTCAAAGACGTTGTACGAATTTTATGTCTCTACTTTTCAATAAACATGCTGTTGAATATTTCGAAGCTAATTTGACGGGAGGCTGTTGCTGCCATACGCCCAGTCAAATTAGTTCCAAAATATTCAATAGCTTACCTGTATAGTTTTCTGGGAGTTGATAGTCAGAGAGCTTAGAGATCGATCGATATCAACATGAGCAATATGTGGGCGGGACATAGTTAAAAATGGAAATGTCCATTAATACATTTCTTTTTTCAAATACTCTTTGAAACTGGCTATTGATATATCCATTGAAATTCATTCATTAAATTTCTCACTACAAGTCACTTTGTTCCGCATGTTGTCAGCAATTCTCATTGCTTAGTTATGCTTGTTACTATTCGCATGCATTGGCTGGAAATAACTGTAATAGACTTCATGTAAACTTGCAACATAAAACTCATACAAGTCTTCAAATTATTCATATTTTTGCAAAGATACATCCATCATTTGCTTGATATATTACTTAGCGGATGAGAAAATAGTACACTCAAATAAATGCATTTTCCCAGCTTTCCCATTGCAATGGGGGCCAGGAGACTTTGAGACAGTGTGCATGTCTTGATAGTGAATATGATGAACATATGTAGATTTTAGAGAGTGAAGCAATTTAACAGAGTGAAGATTAAATACAATTTAGAGATACTTTCTACTGTGATTATAATTTCCATTATCTCTCACATACAACGAATATAAACAGAGAGCATAATTTTTGTTATTTTGATTGAAAGTTGAATGATTATTTTAACTCATCATTAAAGTGCTAAATATGCTTAATAACTTTTTGCTGTGTATCTGATCTTTCAGATCATGAAGATTTAATAACCCTATAGCATTATTGTTGATAATGTTCCCATAAGACCTTACCATTCATCTAGCCTATATTCCCATGCTTAGCAAACAAATATAAAACATGAGCTGATTGTAACATAAAAAGTCTCAAAGATGTGGCATAAGTAGTTAGTGAACATCCGCTACACACATTTCCAATGGGAGATCTGTTATAACTGGAGAATAACTAGATAAGATGAAGCTACTGATTTGATAATACAAAATAAATGCCATTAACACGCATGCCGAAATAAGCAAGAACACGCTTATCTATGAAATTTTCTTTCAAACTTTTAGAGATTTTATGTTGCAACTTCAAGACAGTTGAAACGAGTAGCATCAACGACGCGATCCCCAATCTTCAGCCATTTTAGTGAGACTTTAAATGGAGCGTCAGTGATTAGGGCGTATCGTCAGCAAGAGAGATTTATACTCACATCTGATAGTTGGGTCGACACTAACCATGTCTTCACCATATATGGACAAGCTTCAAATCGGTGAGACTAGTTAGTAGTGTATGTATGGTGTTTAAATTAAGGTTCATTTTCAACAATCAAATTAGTTTCAAAATATCCAACAGCATGTTTATTAAATAGCAAAAACATAAATTTATACAACATGGCGGAGTATTTTAAGCATTTAAGACAGAATAATTGAGTTAGTCGTGACATAATAATTATGACGTCATCCTACACGCCACTTAGATTATGACCTCATGTGATTGATTGAGGAAATGGCGTCATGACTTATAATAGCGTGTGAACGAATTCCTGTCCTGTACACTCCATTATATCTTGTCATTCTTCTCATTAACTTATATTATTTGGCCACTATTACAGGCTGTAGTGAAAGTTTGAATCCTAGAAACGGCTACGAATATGAAATCAAACTAAATGAAAGAATAACATTTTTCAAAGCTGTTAATTTGGTTAAGAATATCAAAATATTTGCTTATTTAGAAGAGTACATTTGCAGGCCAAAAGAAGTCTATTTTAGAAAAATTACGCTTGTCGAGCCAGTCATTCCAGTGGTAAATTTTCAAACATATTCTCTTTGGTTGCAAATGGACATTCCGATAGACCACTGCATGAACCTGCTTTGGATGGCTTAGTCATGAAAGGGTTAACTAAAATGTATCTGGTTAACACATGTTGTACAGGACAAGGTAGTAATACTATAATGGACCTTTCCAATTTGAGCTATGCCCCGCCAATCTCAATTTAAGCTCCACCCACACCACGTCCGTGTTGGGAACGATCGATCGATATCTGAACTCCCTGTCTATCAATTTCCAGAAAACTATGCGTGTAAGCTGTTGAATATTTTGAAACTAATTTGGCTGGGTGCTGTTGCTGACATAGGCAGAAGCAACACCCAGTGAAATTAGTTTCAAAATATTCGACAGAATGTTTATTAAATAGTAAAGAAATACACTTCGTACAGCTTGTCAGGCTATTAAGCGTTAAAGACGGGCACTATCGAATCATTCATAACGTCAGCCCACACGTCATGTAGTTGATTATGACGTCATATGATTGAGTGAGGAAATGGATTCATGAATTGCTTGACGCTACTTTACAGATGGCTAGGAGTTGTGCTTGATATACTCGGGAAC
This sequence comes from Chaetoderma sp. LZ-2023a, assembly GCA_034401795.1. Taxonomy (NCBI): domain Eukaryota; kingdom Metazoa; phylum Mollusca; class Caudofoveata; order Chaetodermatida; family Chaetodermatidae; genus Chaetoderma; species Chaetoderma sp. LZ-2023a. The sequence continues at coordinate 39,783,287 of CM067359.1, forward strand.
CTGATGGTTTTTGCAGCGGCCATGTTTGCGGTTTTTCGTCGAGATACACTGACTGCCGGAATAATGGGGCTGACTATATCATATGCGCAACAACTTACAAACTCTCTTAGACTAGCTGTACGTGCTACATCAGACATTGAGACAAATATAGTATCAGTGGAAAGGATCATGGAATACACCAATACACCAAACGAGGTATTATTAAGAGAAATAATAATAATAATAATAATAATAATAATAATAATAATAATAAATAGATCTGTTCCATGAACAGATATACGGCTTCCAAGAGGACTTGCACTCGAACTAGATCCTCTTTTCTTGTACTTCCTGCTGAATCCAGATCTCAGATGAAATTCCGTTTCTAAAACTGCTTTAGATAATAGTTATTGTCTTTCGGATCAATCACCAACGTGGTTTAGGAGAAGATGATTGGCAATTCAGCAGTGAATGGGTAAATAAATGATTGGCCATTCAGCCATAAACAGGTCTAGAAGTGCATGGCAATTTTTTTATCTTCACAATATCCTTAATGGACACTGGAAATAAGTACAAAATCAATGAAGTAAACGTTAACATTCTGCAGTATATGGGTTAATACAACTCTAATATTTCACCAGTAGAAGGGTAAATAGGCAGGAACAACTTCCACTCAGATTGTTTTGAAAAATATTCTGTCGGTATCCTTAGCATCTACAATAAGTGATAGGTTTGTATCAGCATTCATAAGTTCATGGGTTAATCAGCCCTTTGGTGAACTTGTATTAAATGGCAATTAAATCCCTATCACATTAATCTGTTTGCCTAGAGCCTTTACAGTAGCAAATACAATTTATTACCCCGTGGTAAACAGATATGAAATGACAATTAAATGTCACATTAAATCATTTTTATTAGAGCCTCTACCAAACTGTTTGCTGCTACATGATAAAGGGGAAATTTAAGATCTAAATATCTTGGCTGTTTACAGATGGATGTAGTTTATTTTCTCAGTCCCTCTGTGGAAACTAAATCTGGTAACTCTAGACCCAGTGGTTCGGGAGAACCACCCAGCAGAAAAGTGGATAAATAATCCAAGATGGCTTCCAAACCAATCATCGCTCAGTTAGACACGTAACAAATTCGAATTCAGGATACCAAATAACATATGCATAACAATTTTCGGTTTCAAAATACATCAAATAAAAAGGTTCAAAATGTCCGCCGAGATGTACAAATCAGAATGGTCCAGTGCGGCCATGTTTGTTTAAATATGAACCTTTTACGAACAATCGTCAATCGACCACATGGACTAATCCTATTTTCTGAATTTCAACTTAATTGCGCCAGTACTTCCAGAGGAGAAGATTATTTTGTGCTTTATGATGTCATCAAGATGGCCATCAAACCCCACAGGCAATCATGTTCCTTTTAGCAATTTTGTTCCTAGTGAATAAGTAGGCCAGAGATCCTGAGTTTTGGGTCGATTGACTTGCTGGTATCGGAGAGGAAGGATTTTGAAATTCTGGCAAAGCTGGTGGAAGAATAAAAATAAATAAAAATGGAACAATCACTCTAGTCTTCTAGAGCTTCGTTCTTGGAAGCATAATAATATTAATAATAATAATAATAATAATAATAATAATAATAATAATAATAATAATAATAATAATTATTATTATTATTATTATTATTATTTTCATTATTATTATTATTATTATTATTATTATTATTATTATTATTATTATTATTCTTTTCATAGTGTATTGATGCCAGTTTATCTATCGAGCACGGTTCCAATCGGTATTTTCTTAAGCAATATAGGATTCCAGATGATCCATCATTAATATGACGTCATAATACATTACGTCTTGAATGCTTAATTGATGATAGACTAACCCTTGTTGCACGGATTGTATGTCTTTACTATTTAATAAACATGCTGTTAAATATTTTGAAACTAATTGTGACTGAGCGCTGTTGCTACCATAGGCAGCCACAACGGCCAGACAAATTAGTTTCAAAATTTTCAACAGCTTATCTGTATAGTTTTCTGGAAATTGATAGTTAGCAAGTTCAGAGATCGATTTATCCGAACATGGGCGAAGTGTGGGCGGAGCTTAGCTAGCGATGGGCGGGGCATAGCAAAAACTGGATTTTTCCATTAAGGAGACGTGCATGTCTATCTATGACTTGCTCACACTAACTAATATCCGCCACATTGTTGTACGTGATGAGAGTAATTTTACTGTGGTGGCAGTAACATATTCGTTCTCCGTCAGGAACTTTCTAAATTTCAACAGAGTGTTTACTAAATTGTAAATTCACCAAAGAAATGCAAGTCAGAGATTTGCTTAACAGACCACTCCCACATTCGTGACGTACCATGTCATTTTGTTTGTGACAGCATCTAATATGTTTTGATTATGACGTCAGGTGATTGAATGGCAGATCGGATTCTTCCTTAGTCTGGAGACGGACTTTACGTCTACTCCAGAAACTACTTATCACGTGGCTTCGAAATACAATAGCTACATTCAAGGCAGACCATTGAAGGGCACAACTATTTGCTCACCTGTGTTACGATATATCCCTTGTCCATAGTGAATAAGTATGTTGCTCCATAATGTAGTGACTTAACCCCTCTTGTATCAACAGCGCCTCAAAGCGCTCAAAATACTACTTGATATATCAATGAAACAGTTTGATAGTCAATATTTGTCATGATATTTTAATTTTAGAAGACTGTTTTTTATAAATTTACCACTGAATTTTTCTTCGACTATTTTGACCATAAGAGGCGTACTAGTAAAGAAAATTATACTTTTTACTTAGCCAGTGTCTATCTGCAGGCCGAGAGAAGAGTATATTTTATAATTTATGAGACAGTCGTTCTTGTGGTAAATATATATTAAAAAATACTCTTATCTAGGCCTTTCAAATAGCCATGTCTGAAAACCACTGCACAGTTATTTTTGGCCAGTTTGACCATTAAAGGGTTAAGTTAACACAAGACGGTTTAAGATAGATCTCCATGCGAGGATTTAAAAGATCAAATGAATGCTCCTATGAATTTATAAATTGCAGGCTCCTTGGAACATCCCGGAAAGTGAGCCTCCTTCGGCGTGGCCATCCAATGGAGTAATATCATTTCAGAACTTAAAGGCGCGATACAGGACTGGTTTGAATTTGGCCTTAAATGGGATTACTGCATGCATTCAGGGCGGCGAGAAGGTATTAGTATTCTTAGGATCCGAATCTTATTGACTAAGCACAGAGCACCATATATATATAAGCTCAGAACAATAGTGAAGCGAATATAGGAATCTCATGTTAAGATAGGCCACACCCATTTGTATCCAAGTCCCGACCAATGGGGTCGATTGGGAATCCTGAATTCTGAGAAACCAAATTTCAAGGTAGCAAAGGTAACTATGAACTGTTGACTATTTTGAGATTAATTGGAATAGATGCTTTTGTTGCCTATGGTAGCAACAGCGCCCAATCAAATCATGTTCAAAATATTCAACAGAATGTGTATTAAGTAGTAAAGATATACAATTCCAAAATATGGCTGACTCTTCAATGCTCATTGATAGATCACTCTTCACCCATTTTGAATGTGACGTCAGCCTATATGTTACGTAATTGGTTATGATATCAGATACCTGTGTGACAGGTCCGATCTCTTCCTTTGTTGGGGGGGGGGGGTTGGAGAGAGTAGAAATACATAATGAACTTCACTGTGTGCCATCAAGGTGTATGATCGTTACCACAGATATCACACATTCTGTGTTGCATTACTTAGGTTGGAATTGTAGGCCGGACTGGAGCTGGAAAGTCTTCGCTGACGTTAGCACTTTTTCGGATTATAGAGTCTGATGGGGGGAGAATTGAAATTGATGATTGGAACATTGCTGATATGGGACTGCACGATTTGAGAAAACGGTTGACTATTCTGCCACAGGTAACGTTTTCTTGAAATGTATAGCGTTTTCAATATTACTACAAAGTAAGTAAATAGTGTGATCCTTTTCTAGATATGCCCCTCTCATTTCTAGCCAATCCAGCCCACTCTGCACGGGCATTTGAATAGATGTTAATGCTGTGAACCCTGAATTCCGAGAATCGCGCTTTCAATGCTAGAATGCACTTAATTTTATTAATCGTACTAATTTTAGTGCCAGTAGCATCAGTATCAGCAGCAGCAGCAGCAGCAGCAGCAATACGCATTTATGGATACGCTTTCTTTATCCTAGGACCCAGTATTGTTTGCAGGCACACTCAGAATGAATCTTGACCCATTCGCTGAACACACAGACGCGGATATCTGGACAGCTCTGGAGAATGCTCATCTTAAGACATTCATCTCTGGTCTTCCTGGTGGCTTGAAGTATGAGTGTGGTGAAGGTGGACAGAATTTGAGGTACGTATGGCATCTAGAAATCTCATGTACGGTTATTGACTTTGTGTTGTAAGGAACTCTGACTAGCGATGCGTGATTGAATGAAAGCTTCCAATCTGTGTACCATTAGATGCCGCATTAAAAGCTTGAGTGATATTCCTGCAGACGTGGTCGTAGGACTATATATGTTTTCAGGGCGTTTTGAATACAACGACGTCTTAAGTTATTTATTTTTAAGAAGACTATTTAATAAAGCCATAAATGACACTGCAAGTACTGGCCCGTTTATCGAGCTGTACATTTCAGTGTTAAATAAAACAAATTTCCTTGTCTTGGCCTGTTAATGGACATAAGTTGCAGTTGTTTAGCATTTACTGTGTGGCAAAGGCTGAGAGTTTCACCTGGTTGGTCACCACACTACTATTTTAGATACCTTCCTAACTTGTCCTAATGCTGTGGTCTATTGCCAATGAGCTGCAAGCGATTGGAAAATTGACAACTTTAGTGGTAATTCCGATATGCTATGGTTTTATTGTTTTGATTGTTAGTAACAAAACAACCTACATTTTCCCCCTCGAGTCATTTACCTCTCCTACAAAACAACACTGTTATTAGTACTTACAGACTGACTGAATCTGTACTTTTATGAATTCAGTTGGAAATACTGACCTGTGCGCCTTTAATGTAGGAATTCAGTTTTTGCTATGCCCTGACCCTCTTTAGCCAAGCTCCACCTACTCCTCAATCATATTCAAATAGATCAACCCCTGAACTCACTGCCTATCAATTTCCCGTGTTTGTTAAATAGTAAAGACATTTCGTACACCAACGCTTAGTCTGTCATAAATTATGCGTTATTGACGAACATATCTATGCCATTCATGGCGTCATTGATGAGGACGCCATCCTATACGTCACGTAATTAATTATGCCGTCATATAATGGATGGATAAACTGGAAAGGGCCATTGCAGATACGTTGATACATGTTCTGTTCACAGTGCTGGACAAAGACAACTATTATGCCTCGCACGAAGTCTCCTTAGAAAGACAAAGATTCTCATTTTAGATGAGGCAACTGCAGCAGTTGACATGGAAACAGATGATTTCATTCAGCAAACTATCAGAGAGGAATTTAAGGAGTGCACCGTTGTAACAATCGCCCATAGATTGAATACCATAATGGACTATGACAGGTAGATTACATTATATATTTGTGTGGTGGTGGTGGTGGCTGTGGTGGTGGTGGTGGTGGTGGTGGTGGTGGTGGTGGTGCTGCTGCTGCTGCTGCTGCTGCTGCTGCTGCTCGTGGTTGTGGTGGTGGGGCTGCTGCTACTGCTGGCAGCGACGGCGGTGATGGCGGCGGCGACGGTAGTGGCGGTGGTGGTGGTGGTGGTGGTGGTGGCGGTGGCGGTGGTGGTGGTATCGTGCCTCGGTTAATATATCATTACTCATCTGCTTCTTGATATACGTTTTTGCAGAATTATGGTCATCCATGAAGGTCTTCTAAAGGAGTTTGATAGTCCAAGTAACTTGCTTCAAGACACTAACAGCGAATTCTACGGCATGGCGAAAAATGCTGGTCTGGCTTTGTAGCTGTATAGAAACATTTCTCATTCTCTGACCCTACCACGTGTATTATAAACAGTATTACATCTATACCCTTGCTTAAGCAGTGCCAAATATAATGGCATTAACGTTAGTCTATTTAGTATTGTATGATATATTGATTTGATGTATATTAATTCAGTAATAAACGATGTCAAGCTATTTGCTTGATGTCTGCTAACAAGACGTTTGCTATTACACTCGTTTATAATGTTCAGTAAAGTAAACGGTGTAGCGATTATTTCTGTTAATAATATAAGCCCCCTTACTGTTTTACGTCATTTATTGGTGTCATCCTATTGTCCGGTGGCAGAGAGTCGCCAGTTTGGTATTATTAAAATACATTTGTATTTAGTAAATTTGTTTAAATTTAGTAAAACGTTCAAGTTCTAATTCACTTTATTACACTTAGACCTTGCTTAGGTTTATGAGTCATTACAGTTGGCAATATAGTGCATGACAGTAAATTTTATATACATAATTATATTCATTATAAATGTATTAACAAAATGCTGTTCGTACACTCGAAAGTAGCACAAGAAGAAATGTCGAAATATTCAACAGCTATTAGAATGTGACTTAAATCGTACACTTGAAAATGGCACAAAATACTTATCTTTTTCAGCTAAATTGGTTTAAACATATTCGAAAGTCATTAAATTGCTGATTTATAAATGACATATTTTTGTACACTTAACAAAGGAACAAAAAGAAACTGAATCGAACATATTTACAAGTCAAATTAGTTTCAGAATATTCAACAGTTATTAAATTGATTTACCAATAATATAGGCATACAATTCGTACACACGAATGCTCATTAGGAGAATTGAGCATTTTCTACAGTTAGTCGTGAAGGATCGTATTTTAATCTTACCTGCATGCTGGCGGATGTCCAAATGATGGTCCCTTCATTTGTTTGCATTTGGATAATGGACCTTTGCAGTTTATTCATCCATCATAAGACGTCTTAATCAACTAGGTGCCGTGTAGGATGACGTCAGAATCAATTACAGCATGGATGTCTCGATTTAGTCCGTCTTAAACGCTTAATAGTCCGACACGTTGTACGAATTGTATGTCTTTACTATTTATCTGTCGAATATTTGGAATCTAATTTGACTGGTCGCTGTCGCTATTCAACAGCTTACCTGTACAGTTTTCTGGAAATTGATAGTCAGTGAGTTCAAGGATTGATAGATCCCTACACGGGCGGGCTGTGGGTGGAACTTAGCTAGAGATTGGCTGGGCAATTGGATCCAGTATAAACAAGAATTATGTTTAGTGCATGGGGCTGCTTAGTCGGTGTTGACCGGTGTCTGGCTATGATATGATGTTTGTCCTGGGAATGATGTGCTGGAATATCTACGCCAATTTTTCCTGATCACAAAACGTTTAAAATTACATCACCCAATAAGCAAGTATTGGTTAAGACATTCCTCTTAAGATCACACGTTTGCCAAATATGACATAACTCTGCATTATTGTCTTGCCGTTATCTAATATCTTACTTATCTTGCTTCCGTTGCCACCTGTTTGGTAACCGCTACGTCAGAATTATGACGTTATTTAAAGCATCACGTGCATATGACGATATAGCCTGCTTAACAGTACAATTTAGTGCTCCGGTTTGCTGTCATAATATATGGACCTTTCCAGAGTAATGACGTCATATGCCGTCATAATAAGCTAAACAGCGTGTTGGATGACATAATAATCATTACGTCATACATGATTCTATACGGCCTGTCTTTAACGTTTAATAGTCAGACACGTTGTACAAATTGTATGCCTCTACTATTTAATAAACATGCTGTTGGGTATTTTGAAACCAATTTGACAACAGCACCCCACAGCTGCCATAGGCAGCAACAGCACCCAGTCAAATTAGTTTCAAAATATTCAACAGCTTACCTGTATAATTTTCTGGAAATTGTTGGTCAGGGAATTCAGATATCGATCGATCCCAACAGATCGAACCATGGGCGGAGCGTCGCTAGAGACAGGCGGGGCATAGCTAAAATGGAAACGTCCATTACGCCACATGTTACCTGACGTCTCAAACACAATGACGTAAGTCCATCACCAAGATGGTAGTAGTCCATGTTTATTAAATTGTAACTTCATCTAAGCCATACAATTCGAGATGGAGTCTACGTCATTCTTCCTCGGACGTTAGCTAACATGTGACGTAATCGATTACGATGTCAAATTCTTGACTGATAGATTGGACCCTTCCATTTAACAGTTAATGCTAGTAAACACGAGCTGTATGGTCTACAGTCGTGCACGTACGTAATCATGTCTCCTAGGATCACCTACAAAAGAATGATATTTAAACATCATGGCGCATGGTGCGTGTGTACCAGTAGCAACGTGGCAACATCTACTCGTACATTGTGCACATTGTCATGATAGCAGTAGTTCAATAGCTAACAGCTCTTCTATATACATGTGTATTCAAAACTAAAAATACTCTTGCATCAATATAGCGATCCATTTTAGCTATGCCACGCCCATTTCTAAACCAGGACAGCTAACTCGGTACGCATGTTCAAATCAAGTTTACCACTTTGGAACCGATCCTCACAGAATTTCAATTTCACGGTAAATCTACAGGTAAGCTGTTGGAATGTTTGAAACTATTTTGACAGGCAACAGCTCCCACTCAAATTAATTTGAAAATATTCAACATAATGTTTATTAAATTGTAAATTCAGGAAAACAAACAATACATACACTTCATGGCGGGCTATTGCCACGATCGTATACAACGGACACGCCATTTCGATTGTGACGTCACTACAAAGTGATGTAGTTGATTCTGACGTCATAAACCTGAGTGCCAGATCAGATTCATCCAGTCAAAAAATGTGCCGTCTACATGATTTACAATCGCTGACGGAGAATAATATAATTTCACTCGCCCAGTAACGGGAAGAGGATATTGCGATCGGGTCAGTCTCTCCGTCATCGCCTGTATCTAAAAATATGTGATTCGATTTGGCTGAAATTTTAACACAGCGATGCATCTTACCGTGCAAGAGGATTTTTGGACTTTGGTCATGATACGGATAAAAGAACCAGAATCCTGATGAGATTAAATTCTGGATCTATAGATATCTCTAAAACTGCTGGTCCGATTTTGCTCAAATTCTAACACAAGAAAGGGCGTGACGATACATTAAGATTCCATACCGTTGATCTGAAGAAATCCGGAAATTGCGGGAAAATACGAACACTTTTTTCAATGTGATAAAAATGGGAGGGTGAGGGTCTGCAATCTCTTATTTCTCTTGTTATGTGATTAGAATGTACCTTACCAGGCCCCGCCCATCTCAATCTAAGCTCCACCTACACCACGTCCGTGTTGGGATCGATCGATCTCTGAACTCCCTGTCTATCAATTTCCAGTGAACTATACAGGTTAGCTGTTCAATATTTTGAAATTAATTTGACTGGATGCTGTTGCTGCCTATGTAAAATTAATTTCCAAAAAATTCGACATAATGTTTATTAAATAATAAAGACACAATTCGTGCAACGTCTCGGACTATTAATAGTTAAGGACGGGCCAAAGAGAATCATTTATGACGTAATGTTTACGACGTCATCTTACACGCTGCTTAGTTAATTATGACGTCATATGACGTCAGATGATAGAGAGATACTTTGGAAAGGTAAATTGTGTAGTTAGAATACAGCAATACTACAGGGTGGTTTATGTAATAGAGCTATTGAAGATTGGCACAGGATATCTAGCCAATTCATGTTCACGGCGAAACGCACTAAAATCACCCTCCAGAGTGCTCTGGAGGAATGTCAGTTTGCGGACCAGAAGAAGACTACTTGTGCAAATTTATCAGTGAATAACAGAGCCAGCTATTCCAGTGGTGGATTTTTAAAACTAGTATTCTTTTGGTGTGCAAACGGACTTGCGATAAGCAAATATTTGAATTTTCCTGACCCAATCTGGCCATTAAATTGTTAACGATAAGCCCTCATTAACTATTTGAGGCATACAATCCCAGAATAGCGCTTTAATTGCAGACCTGTACGCACGTTGCGGATTATGAAATAATTTGACAGGAACCTGTCAAAAGCAGCAACAGCTACAAGTCAAATTAGTTTCAAAATGTCAAAATCTTGCGAAACAGACTTCAAGATGTGTAAATGGAAGTTAAGAATCTTGAATAGGTCAATTTCACCATTATGGTATGATAGAATAGAAAGTGTTGCTGTGTGCGTCAATATACGTTCTAGTCATATGATGTATGTGCCATCTCTAAAAGAAAATGTGTTAAATGTAGATTAGATTGTGCTTGATAGGCTGGCTTACTAGGAGTGACAACACGTCCCATTCAAACATGGAAAATGTTTTAGAACGCATGGCAATGCTTATTCTCATAAGCATTTTAATGCTGCTTCTCTCCCTCTCACTCTCTCGCCCTGTCCCTCGCTTTGTCTTTCCCTCTCTCTCTCTCCCCATCCCTCTCCCACTTCCTTTGCGATTCTCTCTCTCTCTCTCTCTCTCTCTCTCTCTCTCTCTCTCTCTCTCTCTCTCTCTCTCTCTCTCTCTCCCGCTCTCCCGCTCTCTCGCTCTCTCGCTCTCTCTCTCTCTCTCTCTCGCTCTCTCGCTCTCTCTCTCTCTCTCTCTCTCTCTCTCCCACCCATTCTCTCTCACTCTATATTTCTCACACGCTCTCTCCCCTCTCTCTCGCTTTCCCGCTCTCCCTCCCCCCTCTCTCTCTCTCTCTCTCCATATCTGACCCCTCTCCCATACAATGCTCCATCCCCAGCCTCTCAACCCGACCTCTCCCTCCATTCCACACCTATCCCTCCGTCCTTATGCCTTTCCCCCGACCAACTCCCACCTCCCATCCGCTCTCAAACTTACCCACTGCGTCCAATACGTCCATTGAGGCGGGACCTAAAAATCGAAAGATATGGTCTCACTACGATACGGCTTAACTTCTCAAACCGAAGGAAAAAATATGAACAACAATTTAACGTAACTTAAATTGTTTAGTAATTATTAAGTCGACTGCCTAGAAACTAGATTCTTCCCATCGTCTGCAAAGAAATTCTTGCCAAATTAACATTAAAATTGTGCCACTCAACAGCGTGCCTGTATGGATGTCCTGATGTCAGGGTTATGCAACGTAACGGTTTACAGGATGAAGCAAGGATTTGAAATATATATGGTAATGTTACGAATAACCGTTCCTGGATCATCCTATTAAACTCAGTCACGAACCCACAGCTGCCACCGCCATAAATTGCAGCATATATCTATTATCATCTAACTTATATCAAGCTATGCCACGCCCATTTCAACATAACCTGACAAACGGACTCGATGTGTGAAACATCGCAAAACATTTATTTTCTAAGTTCTAACATTGTTAGACATTGAGTACTACTGTTGGTAAAATAATTAACAGTTTTCTAACAAAATAATGTATTGCTTACTCCTTTGCATAATCGCATTCTATATATGGCACAACGCATACAACGCAGACCGTTTAGCCGTCGTACAAACGCTATTACGGGGCAGACGTTCGATGAGGAGTCGGATATTAGCATAGAAACATGCGCGCGGCTTACGACGTCATGAATATTCATAACGCTCCAGGTCGCATGTGATCTAACGTTTTCCCTCTTCAAACTCTATTCTTGTCACGTGATTTTAGCTCAATACAAGGCGTATGTGTCTGAACAGGTAAACCGTTACATAGCAATGGACCTTTCCGGTTTAAGCTATGCCCCGCCCATCTCTTGCAAAGCTCCACCCACATCTCGCTCGTGTTGGGATCGATCTCTGAACACCCTGACAATAAATTCGCAAAAACTACAAAGGTAGGCTGCTGAATATTCTGAAATTAATTTGGCTGGGTGCTGTTGCTGTCAAGGCAGCAATAGCGCCCAGTCAAATTAGTTTCAAAATATTCAATAGCATATTTATTAAATGGCAAAGAATTACAAAGACATACAACGTGTCGGACCATTTGAGATTTGATGACGGTCTATATGGAACCGTTTGTGACGCGCCGAGCTGATTATGACCTCCTACGAGTGAATTGGCTTTGTAGCACGGATCGGCCAGACGGATACGGACCATCCCCAACTCGGCTGGGTATGGAACGACCGCTCCGGATACGTTCCAAGCACGCCCCTTGGTTAGGATAATACGCATGTATAGAGCCATATGAGAGAGGTTTCCCATGCGCGTGCGTCAGAGCTTCCCGGACAACACGTGTCAGCATTGGGAGAGAATGCATACTAAAGTGTACCGGGTCGGTGCACGTAATTTATTTAAATTACTCCATTCCTGGTACCTATTAGAACCGGAATGAGATGAGCAATCCAAAACTATTTACATTTTGAAAATCGGACCAGAAGTGGCCGAGTTATCCTAAATTAGCTCATTGAAATTATTTTCAAAAAATTACTGGGACGTCGTAAACATATATATGACTAAATGAATGGGGAAGATGCCTCTCACGTGATAGCGTCCTCACCCTTTCTATCTGCACGCTTATTGGCTAGAGATCGCCCGCTGATTGACTGGGCGTCCTGCCTCTGTAGTTTGTGCAGTGTTTGCCCGTCGGTATTGCAGCTGACACATGTTGTCCGTTTGGATACTGTATGTGCAGTCTGGCACCTCCGCTCCTAATTGCATCTTTGGCTGATCCATCTGTGTAGATCCTTATCCATGTCTCCTGAGGGTACATTTCTTCCAGCATGGCTAGGGTCAGGCCCTTCTTGCTCACATCACTGTGTTCATCTTTAGTTGTGAGATGAGGTACTGTGGTGCGAATAGCTTTGCTCTCTAGGTTGTTTTCCCAGTAGGAGGATCAAGGGTGTGGTTTGGGTCTTCTATTTGTGCTGGAAACATTTCATGGTGTTTCCTTTGAAGTGCTTTTGTCTCTTTCACAAAACATAATCTTTTAAGTCTTCCTGATGACAGCTGTGCTTGTCAAATCTTCATCGGGTGGTTGCTGAATGATTTGAACTTTGCAGCTTGGATCAGTGCTTTGCATTCCCTTCCTTTGCTAAGTGGGGGGATGCCTGCTGTCTGTTCCATTTTTTCTATTGGTGTTGATCTCATTCCACCAGTGACGATGCGCAGTGCCTGGTTTTGTACTTTGTCGAGGTTCTGTTGATGAGATTTAGCTGCTGTCATCCATGAGCTGGATCCATACTCAAGGTGTGGTCGTACGGCGCCTAGGTCTTGAGGATGCTTTCATTGGCAACCCACTTTGTTCCTGCCAGCTTCCTCATGATGTTTAGCTTTCTTCTGGCCTTTGCCTCTGCGTTCTGTATGTGCTCCTTTCATGTTAATCTTCTGTCGTAGGTGACCCCAGGTATGTCTGCTTGTCCTCGTACTCGAGTGGAATACCGCCCAGTGTCAGATTGCCAACCTTGATTTTGGTGGACAGTGAGAATAGCATGGCTGATGATTTTCTTTGTTGATGGTAATACACCAGCGATTGGCCCAAGCTGTAATTCTGTCCAAGGCGAGCTGCATTCTGTATGTGGCAGTCGTTGTCTACTCCTCGGTACACCAGAGTACGAGGTCATCTGCATAGAGGGCTGCTTGGATCCCATTGGGAAGCTCTGCTACAATGTCATTAATGAAGAGTATGAACAGAGTTGGTGATAATACTCCGCCTTATGGCACGCCTTGACTCAGTAATACATTCACCAGCACCCTAGCTCTGCGATTGTGTAGGTACGACTTGGTCAATCCGAACATGTTGCCACCGATGCTGTGCGCCGGAGCCTCACGAGGAGGCCATCCTTCCACACCTTGTCAAATGCCTTCTGCAGATCGATAAAGGCAGCTAGCATCACCTTCTTTGCTTGAAAAGTGTCCTCTATGACCTGTGCAAGATGTGTTGTTTGATCTTCTGTGCTCCTGTATCTTCTTAAGCCAGGCTGCTCTGAAACTATAATGTTTTCCGACTCCACGTACCACTGCAACCGCTGGTTGATGATGCGCTCCATGGTCTTGCATATGCAGCTTGTAAGACTGATAGGACGGTAGCTCAGCACTTTCGTCTTGTTCTTCCCTTTCTTCAGAATAGGAGTCTTTCTGGCTTCCTTCCAGCACTGAGGAACCTCTCCATTGGTCAAACTGAGACTAAAGATGTCTAGCAACTTGCGGAGAGGTGCATTACCAAGGTGTTGGATCATTTCATTCGTAATGCCATCTGGCCCGGGTGATTTCTTCTTCTTCAATTGGCGGATAGCCTTCTTCAGTTCTGCTAAACTAATGTCAGCTTTCATTGTATCATGAGTGTTGGTGTCTGTTCTTTCCATTTGCTCTTTTCTAACATCTTTTTGACGCATCCATGGTATAGAAATGTTGCTTTCTTTTGCAAAGGCATCTGCAGCCATCTTTCCTGTCAGTGTGTGTCCATCTTCTTCAAGAGTAATCTTCTCTCCCCCGACACACTCATCATTCAGTGCTTTAGTCAGTATCCATAGCTTTGTGGTGTCTCTGTCTAAATTAAACCCTGCCGTCTTTCATCTCCAGCTTCTTCTTTTGGCCTCCAGCTTGGTCTTTAGATACCTGGCTTTAGTTTGTTGTAGCATGAAGTGGTTTTCATGACAGGGATTACCCTCTGCATCTCCTCTGGCCTTGTCTAGTTTATCATGTGCTGCTTGCAGTTCTGTTGTCCAGTAGGGGCGGTAGTTTTTCCTAAACCCTCGAGGAATCGCTTCGTTGGCAGCCATGAGGACACTTGAATTAAATTCCTTGACCACATTGTTGATGTTTCTCACTTCTACTGCTATATTTTGGGCAAGCTCACTGGAACGAATGCCGAACAGACTCCAATTTGCCTTTTTGTAGTTCCACCTTGGATGTTGAGGTGTACTCGTCGAAATACGTCCAGAAAGAGCGAGGAGGACTGGGTGGTGGTCGCTTCCTCCTAACTGCGATCCGACCACTCTACTGAGGTTTCTGTGAATGTCTTCTGTACAAAATGCCAAGTCCGGCGTTGTTGTCGAGTGCCACCGGCGCGAGTAGAAGGTAGGCTGATCTGTGGGATCGTTGACAAGTAAAAGGTGCTTTTCATCTTGCCATGTTTCAATGTCTTCTCCTCGTTTATTAAGTGTTCTGTATCCCCAGCTCTGGGACTGGCTATTAAAGGCTCCCGCAATGAGCGAGGGGCAGTCCAGTACCTGGATTGTGTCAAGTGAGAGATTCTTGTCATTAGGGCAGTAATAATTGACAATGTCAATCACAGAGTTGCTGGTTGTTACCTTGATCTTGATATATTCTGCCTCTTCCATAAAGGTTTTGATCTGGCTGGTGTTCACGTTGTTTCGGAGCAAGGTGATCACCCTGCCTTTCTTTCTTCCTCTTTGATCACACCGGAAAATCTGGTAACCTCTGATCTTAAATGGTTTTCCTTCTTGCAGGTGTGTCTCTTGGATGCTGCAGATATCAATGTTGTTTTCGTACAGGAACTGGTTGAGCTCTGATTTCTTGTTGGTAACCCCTTCTGCGTTCCAGTGCAGGATGTTGATACTGGGGTTCTCTTTGGGGTTGGTCTTCTTTTTCGGTTGGCCAGTAGCTCTCCATCCTCGTCCCCTGGCTCCACAAGATGAGTTGATGGGACCTCCAGGAGCTGAGGGTGGGCTCCTTCGAGGCGTGGAGCCCGGTGCTGCACCTGCCTGGCGGATTCTCACAGGGCGAGCACCATTTCGGTTGATTCGATCTCCAAGTGTTATTTCATTAGCGTTGTGCATAATGCTCTGGTTAGCCTCTCCAAATGTCTGGATTGACACACAGTGGGTTACACCCCTGCGCAACGTTGAGGCCGAGCATATAGTCTTAAACAGGGGGTGTACTTTATATTATTGTCAAGCATTAGTTCTATGTACCCAGTCTTTGACGACACACTGGCACTAGGATCTAGCTCATTCATCAAATGGAATGTAATTTTACCTCTTTAAATTTTTTCCACTGGAGTGGGTTTCAAACATCGCAAATTCTATGGCACCTTTCACCTCACTTTTGAGGGCCGCGTGCTCTACCACCAGACCAACATCCAGAGGACAAAAATCCTCTTTCACCAGACTGGCTTTCAGCCACCCATCTCACAACCACTAGAATTGACTGGAATTTTAATGGTGTACAATTCCAGATATTCTTACTTTTGAATTTTCTGCGATCCCTCCTGCTTGATCACTAGGCACTCGCAAGAATGTAGTTTTTATTATTCTAGTAGTAGATCCGGAGTCAAAATGATACAACCTCAAGCACATAAGGCTCGGTGTAGATAAATAAATGGGGCAAAAGTTATCTACGTCGCTGCCTGTCCTGGTAGAAATGTTTTCGAACAAAAAGATTATCTACGTCGCGACCCCTCCCGGTAGAAATATTTTCGAACAAAAAAGTTATCTACGTCGCGGCCCTCTCTACGCAAGGCAGGCCCCTACTGGGCGCCGATCAGCGATCCGTGTCCCCCACAGCTATCTCAAGCCCTGGGGCAGCCAATCAGCGATCCGTGGCCCCAACAGCTATCTACGTCGCGCTGCGTTGTCTACGTCGCGGCGCATTCCGGTAGATAACTTTTTGCCCCAATTATTTATCGTGGCGTGTTCCGGTAGATAACTTTTTGCCATCTACGCCGAGCCTTATATACAAGAAGGCATCCTGACTATACATGAAGGGTTAAACTGAACAGAGTGAACGCCTCGAGAAATATCTGTGCCAGATCGAACCCTGGTCCATCCGGTTTGATAGTGATCTTCATCCCCTTAGGGGTAGGGGCTAGCTGCTTCACTTTGCCGCTGGCTAAGAAACGTAGCTCTAGGACTATATGAGTCATTTGCGGGCGTGTGAGTCCCACTCGCTGAAGCAGGTTAACAGCACCCTTGGCTTTGGTGACATGTGACACACCATCTACCCATAGGATGCCCTCCTGGAGGATAACAGCTTCTTCTGGGCCATCGAATGGACGACGCAGCAGGAGCTTTCCACCTGTAAGCCCGATCCGGTGACCCATCCTCGTCAGGGAGACACCTTCACCTATGTAGGTGAGGAAGGATGATCCCCGATTGTGGAGCTTTCGAACTTTCAAATCCCTTTTCACAACAGTGGAGAGGGGAGTAACCTCTATGTCAATGACTGCAGGAGGTCTATATAGTGGCAACCATGTTTGCAAGTTACCACTAGGTCCAGTGCGGTACAACACTTCATTCTTCTCAAACATGAACTGCAAGTTTACCAGGGTCAATAGCAGACCCTCATGGGTCATCGGTGGGGCACCGCTCGAACAGGGTTTGATCAGATGAAAGCTGAGGTCGTCATTTAGGGTGGTGATGTCTGCCACCTCTGTATCCAAGACCTCAATCAACAGCTCGAGGATGTACTTCCTCTTCGGGAAATCGTACCGAAATACGATCTTGTGGCCATCTATGTTGCGGCCCAGGCGCCCTTTCGACACATCCTTGAGGTCTGTGAGCCTCTCCACCCCATCACCACCAATGGGGTGGAGGGAGAATGCCTTTCAGTTTGCTTCGTACTGTAGGGCGAATGACTTGTCATCAGTCTCTTCTACCAAGGCAGCATCAACTGCATACACATCTGCGAGGTCAGCAAGACCAGTCGAGTAAGCAAATATGGGTTCCATAGCACGCTATAAGAGGGGTTTAAACGAGACAGATAACCATGCCGATTGTCCGACTGCTGCTCTCCGGTACTGAGAACATAATCTCACCATCCCTAGAGTGGAGACGGGTGATATTACCGTGTAGAATGGGTCCTCTTCGAGGTGCCCCAGTGGGGCACAACATACATACACACGCCGATGTGCTACATCAACCTCCGGGCAGTGCACACAGCAGCTCACTGGTAGAAGTCGGCCAGGACGTGATAGAGTATCTCCCAGGTGCAAACAGAAACCTATGGAAAGCTATCAGTCCTAGCCTGTTCACACCTGTAAATCACCTGTTTGAGATTAACATATACGCCAGCACGGATGGGATATCGGACGCCCATTTAGAGTTTACACTCTTATTACTCATTAACCTGACGACAACATGATATCATACCAGCAATATCGGGGCTTGGCCAACATGATGAACCCGATAGAGGATTGCCCCTTCATAACCCCTGCACAGATAAGGGTATTAAACGAGCAGATGCCCGCACAGCACCAGATCTGTCAACAAGAAGGAGAGCGCCTACAGCAGGAGAACTGGCATCAACAGAACACGCGTAGGGCAAGGAGGCGAAGGGACAGGGGACATTTTTGATACTGGCAGGCCCTCCTGGAGGAGAGTAAGCGGGATGCATGAGTCTTGACAGACGATGATCGGCCAGATGTCTTCACATACGACGACGATCCAGGTGTCTCCTCAGACGAGGATGAGCCAGAGGTCATACAGTGGGAAGAGGAGATGCCGCCGAAGTATAAGATCAAGAAAGCCATCCAGCGGCGGACCTACTATCTTGGTGATAAGGTGAAGTTCCAGATATCACGTCTCAGAAAGCTACTTGCACCCGACATAGTGCTGGATGACCACGTTCTAAGCGACAGCTGTTTCAAGACCAATAAGCTGGCACGGTTAGCCAGGCTCTTCAAAATAAACCCTTCTATGACTCATAAGCAGATTCTGCAGGTGATGCAGGTTTAATCTCTAGGTGTACCATGGCAAAATCAGAGTGGCGGAAGCAACCAGAACTATACCCCTCCCTGACTGCTGACGAGGGCGGTACCATCCACAGCTGGCGACTCCAGCAGATAGATACCATCAGGCAGAATCTCGTCCATGAGGCAGAAAAGTACGGCAGAACGCGCAGTCGATATAAGACAGCCTACAACGTCCTCGCGCATACAACCACTGCTGCGGGTGTGACTGGAGCCAGTGCTTGTGTGGCAGCTGTGGCCACTCTCGCTACAGGGGTAGGTGCCCTCGTCGCCATCCCACTGGGTGGCGTGACACTAGCCGCCACTGTCTTGGCAACAGGCTTGGGGTGGGGCAGCGGCAGATCACAAGTAGGTTGGAGAAGCATGCTAAGTACGTGACACTAGTACAGAGTATGCTACGGACTATCGACGAGTCTGTCAACAAAGCTCTCGAGGATGGCCATGTCACCGATGAAGAGTACCACCATATATTGAAGGACCAAGTCCTGTACCGCACTGAGAAACCTAAAGTGCGACAGCAATACCTCAAAGGCACCAGTGGGCGGGTTGATATGGAGGAGTTAAAAACAAGATGTTATGGCGAGGTCACCTCGCTAGTCTCTGGAGTCGAGACGACTACAAATAATGTGCTGCCTGTACAGTAGCTTTAAGAACACCCGTATAGATGGCCTTCCCACTGAACTTCACAACAGTCATCCGGACCCAACCGCCCCTCCTGGGTATACGCTTGACTGGCCTGAAAGGCCTACTGGATGATATACCAGAGCTAACACCATTCTCTATCACAGTGGATGGACGGGCCCGAACCAGCTTCTCCATCAACCCACGACCGCTGACCGCTCACACTTGGATGGCTGCTTCAAGCCACTCATACTGGAATCAGCAGCTGAACTTTGCCGTGTGGTGTGCCACGGCAGGCTGTGGAGTAAGTTCCACCCTGCTTCACTCCCATTCTGGTACTCCTGAAGCTGTGCACATCGCCAGCTGTCTCAGATTCCACGTGTACTTCACTGTGCGACGAATCCTCCATAAGCTGGGTGCAAGCCTCCCTGATACAAACGACTTCGACCCACAGCTCAACAGTCATAGCGTCTCAGCGGCCAGCAGACCACAGAGCGAGAGTTCAGAGCTCACCCAGACTATCGGTGGCATGGCGGCGACAATAGCGGTCAGGGGTTATGTATGGTGACCCGAGACGTGACTACTCAGGATTCCCCTATCGAACACCCTGACAGGTAGGCCGTCTGAAGACAGCGACATTCTCGTTCGATCCAGACTCCAACCCTGGAGCGATAGTGCAAAATATGCACATCACCGGAATCAGGCAGGACTCTCCAGATGTGTGGAAATACTCTGTCCCACACACCACCTCAGGCCTCACACCAGCAGGGATCGTTCGGATCAACCAGTCACTGGAAGCACTGTGCTACTGCCTCCTTACAGCACAGACCAAGTTGCGTCATTCCATAGATGGTATCAGCGGAGAAGAGGTCCAGGCCATGTTCATCAGTCTCGTTGAGGATATGATCATCATGGCAGATCCCAGCAGTCTTATTGCTAAGTTCCAGCAGGGGTTGCAGAAGGCCCGTCACAAACTTGACTTTGCTATTTCACCACACCTACGTTTGATTCCGAGCAACATGATCGTGAACATCGAGGACCTCCAAGTCAGAGGCTATAACGACATGATAGTCGAGGGGAGTTCCCCTGATCTCCACTTCGGTTTCAACACGGATAGCAACACACCTACACATAGTACGGGCCATACAGTCGTTCCGACCCTGACACTGCAGCCAGTCGACATGACACTGCTTCCTGTGGCAGCTCTACAAGTGGTGTCAGGCCTCGCTATCGTGGTGCTCGGGATCAGCCTACTCCGCCGCTAGCAAATCAGCTATAAGACTATCATGACACTCGTCAGTAGCTGTGGGGACCACGGTGAGACACTGAGCCAGCTTGGCCTGCCCTACAGCCCCTATACACGCTGCCAACATGCACATCCAAGGGCTGGAGGGTTCCACAGCGCATCCTTTTTCCAGCTTGTAATATCACAGAGCCTTGTTCAGCGCTGAGTCAGGTGAGGCCATGGAGGTCTGCAACTGCTGGAACACATCTGACAGATACTCCCGATCCTTGTAGAAACCTTTAGCTTGCAGCAGCTGCTCGACGATACTCCCGCCCATGATAAGGTATTCAAGGAAGCAGACCTGCCCCTTACCAAATCCTAGATAGAGCTTCACAGCTGTCAGCTCCTCTGTCAGTTCAGCACCGGAGAGCTGAGCGAGCTCATCTGGCATCTTCTTCTTGTAGGCCTTCAGCTCCCTCCGAAAGACCTCATAGTACTTCTCGCATAGCGTGAGCCTGGACATGTTTAAGATGTCTCAATTGAGAGATGAATATTCCTGAGTACCAATCCGGACACCTGGCAGATGCAGACTGGGAAGATCGTATTAGCTCACTCGATAGGGAACACAGGCGTTTAACTGCGTTGTATACTCAGGGCTTAAACAATGACGTCAACGGTACAGATCTTGAAACAACTGCCCGAGAGCCAGGCGAGTCTTCAGAAGGTGGAGAACCTGCTGCGAACCAAGACACAGCAGTTACTGACCAAAGCAAAACCTGAGGCAGTCCATGTCGCCAGTAACGTGGTGGCAAATGTGGCCGTGGTGAAGATAACAGGGGGAAATGAGGTTCTTCCTGCCACCACTGCGGCTGTCCTCGCTACCGTGGTGAGTGGGGTGGCCAGCGTATGTCTCGGAATAACTCACCCCATGCCAAAGATCGCCCTCAGTGGTGCCGCCTACACTGCCACTGCCAAGATCATGGGTGAACGTGTTACATTAATGGAGGCCGCGGTTCTAGGGCTAGCAACGAGTGCAATGGCTGAGATCATCGTCGCCTACGTTTAACACCTCTGAATAGTGAAAGATGGATGACGAGAACCCTGCAGCATATGAGGCATGGCGAGCCAGAGGGTGGTGTGTAGCCCATTGTCGAGCACGCGGCCTGACGATTGCCAATGCCCCGGAATGGTGGACTGCCCACATGGCATGCCCCTGCAGAGAGGGCCAGTACCCTGAGCACAGCTACCTACCCCCCTTGGCCGACTGCGTGGTCCTACTATGCCCAACTATTTCACTGGGGGTATGACTAGTAGGTTTAAGCCGTGTATATAGCACTATGACTCTGTCACTCACAGACATAGAAAGCAAAGAGCTAGGCGATCTTGCTCACTTGGATGAGGCACGCCTCGGTTCCGAGGACACTGTTGCCTCTATTTCCTTCCTAGACTTCGATGAGAAGGGAGACCGACGGGAGATCCGATGTACCATCCCTGCCCAAGATCTCATCGGGAACACTGATACAGCAGGATAATCGTCCATTAACAAGGCCAAGACTGTATACAAGGGGATGGGCATCAAAGACAGGGCAACGATGCGAGGTATGCTCGGAGTCGACGAGGCTGGTGCCATCAAGGTTATGGCTGAGTCCTATGCACAAGACCTGGTTAAGGATCTTCTGAAATCACGGAGCTCTTTCCAACAAGACGGAGAGAATCTCAGTGTAGGCACCATCGGCCTGAGCGATATCACTGTCGATGGCAAAAAAGGTGCTACCGCCAGCCTCCAGCTACCAGAGGTGAAGAAGTCAGGGTTCTTTGGTTTGCCGTTTAGGCTCACATAATAGTCATGGCTTCCCGTGCATGTATCGTACAGATACTGGATGTACTAGACACTGTGGGTGCTGACACAGGCCCTCTACGCTATCTTCTCAGCTGCTGCTGGGATTTCATGCTTGACGCCTCCATCGCATCCTTTGTATCCGCCGGAGGTGCAGGATTCCCTGCTCTGCAGGCGCAAAAGCTGGTGCAGTACGTACTGCCGTTTAGTCTCCCAGATATAGACGAGGCTACCGCCGACCAAGTACTAACCATCCTCCGCGCACATGTCTGGACCATTCGTCAGTAGGCCGGCCGATGCTGGCCAGGTGGTGCTGATCATTGACTCGTCAGGCCATGGGAAAAACATCTTGCTGCGAGCTCTCCTGGCCGAACATCTACACTCTCAATACATCCTTCTGGTGTCTGACTCCGCCACTGAGGTGGTTGACAGTAATGATCAATCGTACAATGGTCCAAGCACCAAGACGCAGAACCTTCAATCCCTGATGGAGAAGTTGCTAGCAGCCCGACTGACAGAACCACGTGTTCTAGTTATCGATGACCCTGCAATGGACCAGAAGACAGTCACCTACCTCAGCAACATCACCAGACGCATCCGGCACACAAAGATAACTGTCTTCATCCTCTTTCAAAAGTACACCCGCAAGATCTCCCCGGATATCCGCCACAATGCCAGGTTGCTATGCTTCAGCTCCAAGTGTGGACGTGCCATGCTCGAGACCATATACGACAGCCTAACCCTCAAGGAGCCCAAAGGGGACTTTATCGCAGGTGTACAGAGGGCAGCTGATCTGTACCGCCCCATCTTCAGCAACGAGGAGATAGATGAGCTGTCACACTTCAAGCCCTCTCTGGAAAAGGCGCAGACCTTCACCTACAAGCTGAATCCAGCCAGGAAACTAGCTACGAGTCATCGCTGACAGACTGTCGGCCGCAACTTTTTTCGTTCATCAGATGGCTGAGGAACTTCGTCCATCTCCGCTACTTCGTCAGAAGCTTGAGGAACTTCGTAAAAAGCCTGGAGGAACTTCGTCAGAAGCATGAGGAACTTCGTCAAAAGCTTGAGGAACTTCGTCAGAAGCTTGAGGACCTTCGTCAGAAGCTTGAGGAACTTCGTCAGTTTCGTCAGAAGCCTGTTGCGGAAACTCTATCCCTCTATCCACATCGAGATGGTAGGACTCTCTTCTTCTAGAACTTCTCACGGAAGACCCACTTTTTCCATGCGCGATGAGCATGTGACCTGTGAGCAGTTTTGATGAGGTAGTCCTGGTAATTATCTGGCAATTTCAGAAATGCTGGCAGATTCCTGTTCAATCTCCTACGCCGTCTTTCATTGAAGATATGCTCAACAGCCTCCTTGCGGCCAACAGTGAACCCCTCGTGAGTACCTTTTGCATGACCAGTGCCATGGCTCTCCGCTACAGCAGCACTGACCTCCTCCCTGAAGTAGTTATTTGCTCCAAGCTGGAGGCTTTCCAGCATCTCACGCTCTTCCTGGCTATGGAGGCTAACTACGGCAGCCCACTCCCCGACCGTTAGTAGATCTTTGGGGGTCGACCCTCGCCTTTTGGAGAGCTATAATAACAGGACTGCTGGTTTGGCCCACAGGTAGGTTTAGTGCCCTGCCCTGGGTGCTGTCAAACTTCGGGTAGAGTATCTGAGTCAGGAGTTCTTTTGTACTACGAGCTGGTGCTCCTTCCTCTATGGCGGCCAGTATCTCCGCATCCGTTGGCGGTGTAACCTTGACTCGCTCGTGGATAATGTTGATGCCACGAAGCAGGTCTCGAACCCAGTGGGACAGTGCACGCCATGGCTGTCGTGCCGACTGTCGTGTTGACTTGTCCTGCTGCCTATAGATAATCTGCTGGAGAACTTTATAAACATGGCAGCCGTTTAACCCCTCTATATACCCAGACCTTAAACATGCTGCAGTATGTGCAACATCCGGATGGGGCCATTGAACCTGCAACATCGCACCCCACTGATCATCGGAAGGACTGCCTGATGGTCATTCGACCCAGTATACACTATGAGAACCCGTTGTCCGCTGCTGGGAAATACATTAACTTTGCAATCTCGACACAGATCCACGAGATCAAAAGCATGACACTCGGGTTAAAGTTTCAGAGCACAATAGAACAGACGGTAGAGCTCCCGCATGTTCTGAACAGGTGGGAGATCGTGTAGAGCAACAGCACCGTGGACACCACCTATGTGAACGATGAGTACCGAGTCATAGGTCCGCTGGCTCGTGAACCAACCTTCTATGCAAAGGGAAAGGGGTACTATGCTGTGGGGTGCAATGAGGGGTTCACGGAATTCGAACTACGGGCAGGTGTCGAGAAGCCTGTGGCAGTTCAACTCTTAACCCACCTCGAGAACAAACACGTGACTCCGGCTGCCATGCATGATAGGCTGATCCTCCGTGTGTACACTGAGCAGCTCACAGTTGCGATGATGAATGCTCCACGATTTCATGTCTAGCATGAAGAGAATGACCAGGAACTGAAGCAAACAGGTTCCAGACAGTGGATCGTGCATGTGGAGTGAGAACACCAGCAGGTCCAAGCCACACCTAACTAACGGGTAGAGCTGACATTGTATCGTGGTGCATCGGACTGTGGCGCTGTTGCGGACCTGGTTCAGAAGAGAGGAGTCATCCAGGAGGTGGATAAGATAGTGACTTCAAGCTTGT
Source organism: Chaetoderma sp. LZ-2023a (assembly GCA_034401795.1). Taxonomy (NCBI): domain Eukaryota; kingdom Metazoa; phylum Mollusca; class Caudofoveata; order Chaetodermatida; family Chaetodermatidae; genus Chaetoderma; species Chaetoderma sp. LZ-2023a. Next base: position 39,808,329 of record CM067359.1, read on the forward strand.
GGTTTCTGGGACCAATGTTCTTGGTGAGGTACGCGAGCTGCTGACTGCCAACTCTACAGACAGAAAACTAAGTCATATTCACTTCTGCGACTAACCAGTGGAAGCGATGACCTCGAGTCAGCACTCGATGTCCGTCACCACATTGGGGGAAAGAACATCCCACCTAATCAGGGCAACCGGCTCAGCTTCAACATCGGAAACCTCATAGCTGGGACTCGCTCATTAGGTATGATGGTACTTTACTTTGGCTATGCTAAGGTATGCACGTCGAACACATCAGGTATTCAGCTTGAGCGTGCGTAGAGCATGACTCCTGTCGTCACAGCTGAAGTTGCCACCATTACTATAAGCTCTGCTGTCTTCTGACCTGTCGATGCTTCATAGTCGAGCGTTGGCTGAGATATCTTTACAGCCTCGTAGCACCCATCGAGACTCTCATCTGCTTCTTTGAGGCTCTGGTTGGCCTGAGCTCGGAGTTGTCGTCGGCGTACCTCCCTCTGGCGCATATGGTTGAGTGCTTTGCTGTACTCAAACTTCTCCTTAGACAGAGTTGGTTATGACGCTCACGCTCGACCTCTGCCGCCTTCTTGTCAGAGAAGCTGAGTCCCCAGTTCGCTAAGGCAAACACGCCCGCATTCAAGATTGCGGAGGCCATGCTATAGACTACAGTTTAAAACTACTATATAGCTGTCCCCAGCGACGGAAATGTATGAACCAGAGGCTTATGAAGATCCAGTCGAGGATATAGATGACGAGGACTATGATGAGGAGGATTATCATGCAGACGACTGCGATGTAGGGGAGACTGTGGGTTAGTATGAAGATGTAGTGCCTGAATCCCGCAAGCTAATACACAGAGTGAAAGGAATCTATCGCACGTACGTAAAAGGTTCTATCGGTCTGGCGGCAGCAGTTGTAGCTCTGATCGCTCTGTTCACAACGAAGGCGGATGAGACGGTCTGCAAGATCGCCAACAATGCCCTCCATGGTGTGGAGAAGATTTCTGAAGCCATAACAGCCATCACCTCAGGAGTAGGTACGTTGTTCGGAGTCGCAGACCCTTGGCTAGCGTACGTTGCCATAGCACTTGCGGCTGTCTGGGCTGCCGAACATTTAAGCCATACTATATAAGGATGGCGTCTCTGTACGACCTGGTCAAGACACTTAACTTCCGAGGGTTAGTCGATAAGCTACCGTTCAGCGAGGATCCAGCAGAGACTAGACGCCGGTGTACGGAGGTGTTTGAGGAGGTCTGCAGTGATAGTCGAATGCATGACGGCCGTCTGTTCGTCTGTGTAGTGTTTGCCCAGGCCGTGCAACACACGTGTCATGCG
>CM067359.1:39810162-39882662 GCA_034401795.1 Chaetoderma sp. LZ-2023a
ACGACACGACGATGTTCAGGTAGGTTTAGTGCCCTGCCCTGGGTGCTGTCAAACTTCCGGTAGAGTATCTGAGTCAGGAGTTCTTTTGTACCACGAGCTGGTGCTCCTTCCTCTATGGCGGCCAGTATCTCCGCATCCGTTGGCGGTGTAACCTTGACTCGCTCGTGGATAATGTTGATGTCACGAAGCAGGCCTCGAACCCAGTGGGACAGTGCACGCCATGGCTGTCGTGCCGACTGTCGTGTTGACTTGTCCTGCTGCCTATAGATAATCTGCTGGAGAACTTTATAAACATGGCAGCCGTTTAACCCCTCTATATACCCAGACCTTAAACATGCTGCAGTATGTGCAACATCCGGATGGGGCCATTGAACCTGCGACATCGCACCACACTGATCATCGGAAGGACTGCCTGATGGTCATTCGACCCAGTATACACGATGAGAACCCGTTTTCCGCTGCTGGGAAGTACATTGACTTTGCAATCTCGACACAGATCCACGAGATCAAAAGCATGACACTCGAGTTAAAGTTTCAGTGCACAATAGAACAGACGGTAGAGCTCCCGCATGTTCTGAACAGGTGGGAGATCGTGTAGAGCAACAGCACCGTGGACACCACCTATGTGAACAATGAGTACCGAGTCATAGGTCCGCTGGCTCGTGAACCAACCTTCTATGCAAAGGGAAAGGGGTACTATGCTGTGGGGTGCAATGAGGGTTTCACGGAATTCGAACTACGGGCAGGTGTCGAGAAGCCTGTGGCAGTTCAACTCTTAACCCACCTCGAGAACAAACACGTGACTCCGGCTGCCATGCATGATAGGCTGATCCTCTGTGTGTACACTGAGCAGCTCACAGTTGCGATGATGAATGCTCCACGATTTCATGTCTAGCATGAGGAGAATGACCAGGAACTGAAGCAAATAGGTTCCAGACAGCGGATCGTGCATGTGGAGTGAGAACACCAGCAGGTCCAACCCACACCTAACCAAAGGGTAGAGCTGACATTGTATCGTGGTGCATCGGACTGTGTCGCTGTTGCGGACCTGGTTCAGAAGAGAGGAGTCGTCCAGGAGATGGATAAGATAGTGACTTCAAGCTTGTGGTTTCTGGGACCAATGTTCTTGGTGAGGTACGCGAGCTGGCTGACTGCCAACTCTACAGACAGAAAACTAAGTCATATTCACTTCTGCGACTAACCAGTGGAAGCGATGACCTCGAGTCAGCACTCAAGGTCCGTCACCACATTCGGGGAAAGAACATCCCACCTAATCAGGGCAACCGGCTCAGCTTCAACATCGGAAACCTCATAGCTGGGACTCGCTCATTAGGTATGATGGTACTTTACTTTGGCTATGCTAAGGTATGCACATCGAACACATCAGGTATTCAGCTTGAGCGTGCGTAGAGCATGACTCCTGTCGTCACAGCTGAAGCTGCCACCATTACTATAAGCTCTGCTGTCTTCTGACCTGTCGATGCTTCATAGTCGAGCGTTTGCTGAGATATCTTTACAGCCTTGTAGCACCCATCGAGACTCTCATCTGCTTCTTTGAGGCTCTGGTTGGCCTGAGCTCGGAGTTGTCGTCGGCGTACCTCCCTCTTGCGCATATGGTTGAGTGCTTTGCTGTACTCAAACTTATCCTTAGACAGAGTTGGTTATGACGCTCACGCTCGACCTCTGCCGCCTTCTTGTCAGAGAAGCTGAGTCCCCAGTTCGCTAAGGCAAACATGCCCGCATTCAAGATTGCGGAGGCCATGCTATAGACTACAGTTTAAAACTACTATATAGCTGTCCCCAGCGACGGAAATGTATGAACCAGAGGCTTATGAAGATCCAGTCGAGGATATAGATGACGAGGACTATGATGAGGAGGATTATCATGCAGACGACTACGATGTAGGGGAGACTGTGGGTTAGTATGAAGATGTAGTGCCTGAATCCCGCAAGCTAATACACAGAGCGAAAGGAATCTATCGCACGTACGTAAAAGGTTCTATCGGTCTGGCGGCAGCAGTTGGGGCTCTGATCGCTCTGTTCACAACGAAGGCGGATGAGACGGTCTGCAAGATCGTCAACAATGCCCTCCATGGTGTGGAGAAGATTTCTGAAGCCATAACAGCCATCGCCTCAGGAGTAGGTACGTTCTTCGGAGTCGCAGGCCCTTGGCTAGCGTACATTGCCATAGCACTTGCGGCCATCTGGGCTGCCGAACATTTAAGCCATACTATATAAGGATGGCGTCTCTGTACGACCTGGTCAAGACACTTAACTTCCGAGGGTTAGTCGATAAGCTACCGTTCAGCGAGGATCCAGCAGAGACTAGACGCCGGTGTACGGAGGTGTTTGAGGAGGTCTGCAGTGATAGTCGAATGCATGACGGCCGTCTGTTCGTCTGTGTAGTGTTTGCCCAGGCCGTGCGTGACAGGACGGGAGTGGACGTCAGTGATACCCTCACCCAGGCCGTGCGTGACAGGACGAGAGTGGACGTCAGTGATGAAATCCGGGGGATTATCAACCATCTATCTTGAGGAACTCTACTATCAGCCTGGTGGATGTTACCATGAGCCCCACCAACTACTCGAGGCTGTATGTCGCAAAGGTCACAACTTCACATTGGAGACAGTTAGTCAGTGGCTCAGCTGCCAGGCGATGTGGCAGATATACAGACCTCGTACACAGCACATCAGGCATGCCCATTTCGATGAAACTGTCCTGAATAGAGTTCACCAGGCAGATGTTCTATTCCTTCCAACGACTCGGTTGGTCGTAAGACCTACAAGTATGCCCTCACCATCGTCGATATCGCCAGCAGGTACAAGGCTGCAGCACCGCTCACAGACAGGTCAGCTGGCCAGGTGGCCCAGGTATTCCAGGGTGTCTACGAGGATCCAGAAAATCCCCTCCAGTGGCCAGAATTGTTGCAGGTGGATGAGGGTAAGGAGTTCAGAGGCGAGACTGCGGCCCTCATACGGAAACATGGTGTGGCAATTAGACGAGGTGAAGTTGATCACCACCGTGCCCAGGCAATCGTCGAGCAGTGGAATCGGACACTAGCAGAAAGACTGTTTGCACACCAATCTTTCCAGGAGATGGCGCAGGCTGGAGAGCGGTCCAGGGTGTGGGTGAAAGGTTTGCCCATGGTGGTAGAGCGATCCAATACTGAGGTAACTCGGTTAACTGGTAAGAAGCAAGTAGAGGCTATCCAATGATCCTCTGTTGCCCAACCTTCTGGAGGAGCAGACAAGGAACAGGTGTGCCTTCCATCTTATGCTCTGGTTCGGTACCAGTTTGAACCTGGTGAGTTGGAAGGTGGGCGATGACGTGCAACAGATCCTAACTGGTCGCTAGATGTCCACAAACTTGACAGGTATGTCGAGATGGAGGGGCAGCCTATGCTGTACTATCTGGCACGCTCAGAGAGCTGTCCCAAACGTCCGTTTGTTCGGGAGGAGCTTCAGGTGGACCCTCCAGACACACAGCTGCCACCGTCGCCAGGTGTCTAAGCCTGAGGGATATGGTACTCGATTGGCTCGGTATGGACACCATCCGGGAACACATGCCGCTTATCGTAGTAGGCTGAGAGACCGCGTTTTTCCTGTTTATACGTCACCATGCCCTGGTTGTGCATGCGTAGGCCTCGGTTTGTAGCTCTGTCCACGCTACCATTTAGGGCACTGAAGAACCTCTGCCAAGAGACATCGTTCTGACGCTTAGACATACGTTTGGCTGAGCATTTCACCTTCCCAGCGAGGCTCTCCACATAGTAGCACATGGAACAGAGAGCGATACCACGGTTGCCTTCGAACTCGAGCTTGAACAGTCCTGGAGTCCCTCCAGACCACTTGTCCCAAGCTAGCCACTCCCACGTATGAGCCTCATACTCTGCTCGTATCTCAGGGCGAATGACTTCGTCGAGGCTGGAGGCAGCTATTGCGATGTACGCAGAGTCTGTGTCCATCTGGAGGTACTCGAAGCTGTCAAGAGGCACATAGTGATCCAGGAAGTCGTAGTATAACTCCAGCATCCTCAGCTTCGCGAGCTCGTATACGGCTATCCCCACCTGGAAGGGGCGACGAATGGTGATTTTGGCCTTGCGACTCTGGAGCTCGTAGGACTCGCAGATCTCCTCGAGATCCTTGAACCATGCACAGCGGAGGGATCTATCTACCGCTCATTCATCCTTGGTGAAGGTCGTGTTGCTGTGACGCTCTAGAGCCTCGATGAGCTTGCCGTAAGCACTGTTGCCTAGTAGTTTGAACAGATCTGCCAAGAGCACTTTGCTCTTATCAACATCTCCTGTACGACGAGCATCGGTAACATTGTTCACAAACCACTCAAAGGGTCTCTGCAGCTTGTAGTCTATTGTGCGGTAGACAGCTGTAATCTCTAGCCCATGGGCGAGGTCCCACTTGAGTGACGGTGCATACAAGAGCTTCCTCTTGGCTGAGAGTGCGCCGACTAGTTTACTGGTTGTGGGACGTTTCCTACCGGTTTTCTCTAGGGGAAGTGAGCATCTCAACAGATACTGCCTCAGCTGGAATCTCTCTGTTGTAGAAGAGAGGTGGCATTTCCTCGAACTTCGCCCACAGTGCCTTAGGAACCTCTGTGTCCACTTCAGCGAAACCGAACCAGTGGTCAGCCAGCAGATCCTTCTTAAATCGTGCTACGTCGCTAGCACCGGACCACTGCTGTACTGTCTCCTTCCCACATGGCATCTCTTTAGCCAACGTAGACAAGTACAGGGCATTGACATCATAGCCTAGAAGACGTTTGCAGACCTTACCGCCACGGATTCGAGTCACGCCTGCCTCGTGGTATCGAGTGAAGACAATGCTGGGTCCACCAACAACTGCATCTTTCAGCATCTCATAGGCCTCCTTATTTGGGGCATAGAGGCTCACATCAGGCATGTTTTGAGCGGTTCCACGAAGCAGATACTGCAGAGACACTCCGGGGAGGGACACAGCTTCCTTGAGAATGTCTATACCTCTGTCTGTGTAGAACTGTCGCATCCGCTCTAGGGCTTCGATGAATGGGCTGACGTCCAAGTTATTGTAGTATCGCAACCAGTCGGCGAACGTCTGTATTCCCTGGTCTCTGAATGTCTGTGTGCACTGTTTCCACTCCGATAGCTTCAGGAGGTAGTCACCCTTGAGCTTAGACCTCCACGCTGGGTAGTTGGGGAGTCCGAGATAATTAAGCCTCTCGGGTGTGTCGAACCATTCATATGGGAACCAGCTCTTCTGCTGTGTACACCGATAGGCTTTGGTCCATGCCTCGTAGGAGACTCCTGGGCCAAGGTAGTTTAAGACATCGAGAAACCTAAGCTCGGGGGTGATGAGGAACATTGTCTGGTTCGCTTTCTTGGCGACTTTCACTGTGCCAGTACTGTTGGTCAGCTCATCCACAAAGTGCTTCTTGATCAGGTTTAGGTCATGGCGGAGTTGAAGCCTAGCACCGGACCTTGGTCACACCACTCGGGAATCAGTCGCTGCTGTTGTTTTTGGAGCTTGTCAAGGTCTAAAGTTATGAACTGTGCCCTGACATCTGTATGGATACTGTGTGCGCGCCTGGTAATCCCATCCAGGAAAGCCTTGATCAGAGCTTTTGGGTCCGGATTGCAGAAGTGAGTTGGCTCATTGCTGGAGCCTTCCAAGGAGCAGCCGACTGACACAGAGATCGGCATGTGGGTACTCTCAATCGTGAGAGTCTCCATAGGATGAGTCTTGGCACCATCTAGGAGTGCCTCAAAGTCATAGACGATGGAGTGCGGGTATGGCACATTCGCTCGCTGTCCCACGATCGTAGCAGCTGTACTATCTCTGCACTCCCACTATACCACAAGCATACGTCCAGATTCGCGCAGCTTCTCATCCCTGGCGATTGTCCTCCTGTATCTTTCTACGGGCTCTGTACCTTGCTGGTGCTGAGGGCATCCATGCCAGAAACAGCCATGGAACTGGAAGATGGTGCCATATGTAGGGTTATAAGCATCCACAGGAGCTCCCTCGATCCAGCGCTCACCACCGTGGCCCCGAGTGCATGATGAATATGTGCACCTCGTTGGCGTGCCCCGTGCTCGAGCCAGTGTATGGCGGCCATACTGGCTTGCTGAGGTGGATGGAAGGCTTTCTCATATGCAGACTGTGGTGCATCAACCTTCTCCCAGGACACTCTATGGTTGTTTTGCCGCCTGTACAATGGTCAGCATGACGCTGAAAATTTGAGGCCTTTGTGAACCTCTGCTGACAGTGACTGCAGACTAGTGTATGTGCGAGCTTGGCGATGTTCTTGATGTGGAAGGCGTGGTGGTTCCACACTCCGATGGTCATGGTGTCACGGTAGTGAGCCGCTTGCCTGATCAGGTGCCAGGTGCCCTCATCGGTTGGTTCATACACGCGAATCCTGATCTTCGCGAAGAACTCTGCCTTATCCAACTGATCCATAGAGGTTTTTGGAACATCAGGCGTAGGTGCGCGGGCGCCGTAGAACTGTCTAGCGAGCTCTCGTGCAGGAGCAGTACTTCTATCAGGTCTCGCCCCCCTGATACACTACTAGGCATCTCCAGAGACAAATGTTATCATTGTAGGTATCGAGGGCAGCCATACTCTTCTTCTGTCGGAGTCAGTCCGGGAGCGGTCCTGTCCCAAGCAGAGGTTGGTGGTCGATGACAGCTTTGACCTCAACGTTGATTGATCGGACGAAAGCCCACTTGGTGTTGGGTCGATCGATGTTGTCTGGGTCGAGGCAGGCTTGCTCTCTTGCCGCCACCCAGTCCGGAGCTGCTCCTATCGTGGTCAGCCACGGACTCCCGGAGCGTTCTTGTGGAAGAGCATCACCCTACCGTCCTCGATGTGTCTGATGCGATAGGTGTGGGTATACCGGAGGTAGAAGGTGTTCTGGACAGTCTGCTGGATCTTACCCATGATCTGTCCTATAATGTCTCCATTGAGGCCTTGGAAGAACGTTCAGCGTACTGTCCATCTTCCTCTCTCCTCACCTTCCATCTCACCCAGACGCTCATTGAGAATCTGCTCACCCTCTCGCCTCATGCTTCGGGCTAAGGGTTCAGACCTCCCCATCACTGGCTTAGTGATCCTGCGTAGGGCAGGTAGGCGCTCCATTGGATTGTCTTCCATCTGCGTCGCTACAGCTTTGGCTCATAATCTAGCCGTCACCTCCTCATCCAACTGACGAAGCTCACGCCGCCGCTGTGCTTTCTTGTGGAAGTTCTCAGGATCATTTCTGGTGGTCGCTGGAGACCGTCCCGTCTTAACTGATCGTCTCAGTCGAGCAATGAATTCCTCGGCACAGGCATGTCCGATCATCTGGAGCAGGTCGGCTTTCTTGGCATTAGAGTAGCCTCTAAGGCCGAATTGCCTTGCCATAGCGCGAAGCTGTGCAACAGTAATCATGGTGTATATATATCACCGTGGACCCTTGTCTCTAAATGGACGTGCAGACCCTGTAATGTGTGCTTGATCACAAGCTATACCACTGAGTATGCTTGTCTCTAAATGGACGTTCAGACCTTTTATGTGTGCTTGATCAGCTCGTATACCACTGAGTATGCTGGTCTCTAAATGGACGTTCAGACCTTTTATGTGTGCTTGATCAGCTCGTGTACCACTAAGTATGCTTGTCTCTAATTGGACGTTCAGACCAAGGTGATCAGCTGGTATATTGCTGTGGTTGCTTATCTCTAAATGGAAATTCACACCATTCGCAGCCACGGGAATGAGATCAAATTCTGCATCTACCCGAACGCCCGGCGACGTAGATAACTTTTTGCTTGAAAACATTTCTACCGGGACGCGATGTAGATAAATAATTGGGGCAAAAAGGTATCTGCCGGAACGTGGCGCGACATAGATAACGCGGTGCGACGTAGATAGCTGTGGAGCCACGGATCGCCGATCGGCTACCCCAGGGCTTGAGATAGCTGTGGGGCCACAGATCGCTGATCGGCGCCCAGTAGTGGCCTGCCTTGTGTAGAGAGGGCCGCGACGTAGATAAATTTTTGTTTGAAAACATTTCTACCGAGGCCGGGTCACGACGTAGATAACATTTTGGTTCGAAAACATTTCTACCAGGACGGGCCGCGACGTAGATAACTTTTGCAAGAATGTAGTTTTTATTATTGTCGAGCATTAGTTCTATGAACTCTGTCTTTGATGATGCACTGGTACTAGGATCTAGCGCATTCATTATCTTGAATTTAATTTTAACTTTTTCAATTTTTTAATCGAGTGGGGTTCAAACCTGGCAATTCTATGGCACGTTTCACCTAGAATTTGAGAGCCGCGTGCTCTACAACCAGACCAACACCCAGAGGACAAACATCCTCTTTCACCGGACTGGCTTTCAACAACCCTTTCTCACAAGCAGACGAATTGACTGGAATTTTGATGGTGTACATTCCAGATAGTCTTACTTTTAAATTTTCAGAGATTCCTCCTGCTTGCTCACTAGGCACTCGAAGTGTGTAGTTTTTATTATTGTCAAGAATTAGTTCTATGAACCCTGTCGTTGATGATGCACTGGTTCTAGGATCTAGCTCAATCATTATCTTGAATGTAATTTTAACTTTTTCAATTTTTTCGACACGAATGGTGTTCGAAACCGGCAATTCAATGGCACTTTTTGCCTAGAATTTGGGAGGCGAGTGCTCTACCACCAGACCAACATCCAAAGGCCAAAAATATTTTTCACCAGACCGGCATTCAAACAACTGTCTCACAACCACACGAATTGACTGGAATTTTGATGGTGTACATTCCAGATATTCTTACTTTTACATTTTCTGAGATCCCTCCTGCTTGATCACTAGGCACTCGCAAGTATGTACTGTATATTATTGTCAAGCATTAGTTCTATGTACACGGTCTTTGACGACAAACTGGCACTAGGATCTAGCTCATTCATCAAATGGAATGAAATTTTACCTTTTTAAATTTTTTCGACCTGAGTGGGGTTCAAACCTCACAATTCTATGGCCCCTTTCACCTCGCCTTTGAGAGCCGCGTGCTCTACCACCAGACCAACACCCAGATGACAAACCTCCTCTTTCGCCGGACTGGCTTTCAACAACCTGTCTCACAACCACATGAATTGACTGGAATTTTGATGCTGTACATTCCAGATATTCTTACGTTTAAATTTCCTGAGATCCCTCCTACTTGATGACAAGGCGCTCGAAGTATGTTGTTTTTATTATTGTAAAGCATTAGTTCTATGAACCCTGTCTTTGACGTTGCACTGGTTCTAGGATCTAGATCATTTGTTATCTTGAATGTTATTTTAACTTTTTCAATTTTTTCGACCCGAGTGAGGTTTGAACTTGGCATTTCTATGGTTCCTTTCACCTCGCTTTTGAGAGCCGAGTGCTCTACCACCAAACAAACATCCAGAGGCCAAAAATCCTCTTTCACAGACTGGCTTTCAGCCACCCATCTCACAGCCACTCGAATTAACTGGAATTTTTGGGGTGTATAATTCCAGCTATTCTTACTTTTACATTTTCTGAGATCCCTCCTGCTTGATCACTACGCACTCGTAAGTATGTAGTTTTTAGTATTGTCAAGCATTAGTTCTATGAAACCTATCTTTGACGACGCACTGGTTCTAGGATCTAGCTCATTCATTACCTTGAATGTAATTTCATCTTTTTCAGTTTTTTCGACAAGAGTGGGGTTAGAACCTGGCAATTCTATGGCACGTTTCGCCTAGAATGTGGGAGGTAAATGCTCTACTACCAGACCAACATCCAAAGGACAAAAATCGTCTTTCACCAGACTGGCTTTCAAGCAAACGTCTCACAGCCACACGAATTGACTTGAATTTTGATGGTGTACATTCCAGATGTTCTTACTTTTATATTTTCTGAGATCCATCCTGCTTGATCACTAGGCACTCGCAAGAATGTAGTTTTTATTATTGTCAAGCATTAGTTCTATGAGCCCTGTCTTTGACGACGCACTGGTACTAGGATCCAGCTCATTCATCATGTGGAATGTAATTTTACCTTTTTCAATTTTCTTGACCCGTGTGCGGTTCGAACCTGGCAATTCTATGGCACCTTTCTCACAAACATCCTCTTTCAATCGACTGGGTTCAACTACACATCTCACAACCACACGAATTGACTGGAATTTTGGTGTACATTCCAGATATTCTTACGTTTAAATTTCCTGAGATCCCTCCTGCTTGATGACAAGGCACTCGAAGTGTGTAGTTTTTATTATTGTCAAGCATTAGTTCTATGAACCCTGTCGTTGATGATGCACTGGTTCTAGGATCTAGCTCAATCATTATCTTGAATGTAATTTTACCTTTTTCAATTTTTTCGACCTGAGTGGGGTTAGAACCTGACAATTCTATAGCACCTTTCGCCTAGCATTTGGGAGGCGAGTGCTCTACCACCAGTCCAACATCCGGAGAGCAAACATCATCTTTCACGGGACTGGCTTTCAACCACCCATCTCACAACCGCATGAATTGATTGGAATTTTGATGGTGTAGAATTCCAGATATTCTTACTTTTACATTTTCTGAGATCCCTCCTTTTTTAACATCAGGCACTTGCAAGTATGTAGTTTTTATTATTGTCAAGCATTAGTTCTATGAACCCTGTCTTTGACGACGCACTGGTACTAGGATCTAGCTCATTCATTATCTTTAATGTAATTTTACCTTTTTATCGACCTGAGTGAGGTTCGAACCTGGCAATTCAATGGCACTTTTTGCCTAGAATTTGGGAGGCGAGTGCTCTACCACCAGACCAACATCCAAAGGCCAAAAATATTTTTCACCAGACCAGCATTCAAACAACTGTCTCACAACCACACGAATTGACTGGAATTTTGATGGTGTACATTCCAGATATTCTTACTTTTACATTTTCTGAGATCCCTCCTGCTTGATCACTAGGCACTCGCAAGTATGTACTGTATATTATTGTCAAGCATTAGTTCTATGTACACGGTCTTTGACGACAAACTGGCACTAGGATCTAGCTCTTCATCAAATGGAATGGAATTTTACCTTTTTAAATTTTTTCGACCTGAGTGGGGGTCAAACCTCACAATTCTATGGCCCCTTTCACCTCGCCTTTGAGAGCCGCGTGCTCTACCACCAGACCAACACCCAGATGACAAACCTCCTCTTTCGCCGGACTGGCTTTCAACAACCTGTCTCACAACCACATGAATTGACTGGAATTTTGATGGTGTACATTCCAGATATTCTTACGTTTAAATTTCCTGAGATCCCTCCTGCTTGATGACAAGGCACTCGAAGTGTGTAGTTTTTATTATTGTCAAGAATTAGTTCTATGAACCCTGTCGTTGATGATGCACTGGTTCTAGGATCTAGCTCAATCATTATCTTGAATGTAATTTTACCTTTTTCAATTTTTTCGACCTGAGTGGGGTTAGAACCTGACAATTCTATAGCACCTTTCGCCTAGCATTTGGGAGGCGAGTGCTCTACCACCAGTCCAACATCCGGAGAGCAAAAATCATCTTTCACGGGACTGGCTTTCAACCACCCATCTCACAACCGCATGAATTGATTGGAATTTTGATGGTGTAGAATTCCAGATATTCTTACTTTTACATTTTCTGAGATCCCTCCTTTTTTAACACCAGGCACTTGCAAGTATGTAGTTTTTATTATTGTCAAGCATTAGTTCTATGAACCCTGTCTTTGACGACGCACTGGTACTAGGATCTAGCTCATTCATTATCTTTAATGTAATTTTAACTTTGTATCGACCTGAGTGAGGTTTGAACCTGGCAATTCTATGGTACCTTTCACCTCACTTTTGAGAGCCGAGTGCTCTACCACCAGACCAACATCCAAAGGACAAAAATCCTCTTTCACCGGACTGGCTTTCAGCCACCCATCTCACAACCACTCGAACTGACTGGAATTTTGAGCGTGTACAATTCCACATATTCTTACTTTTACATTTTGTGAGAGCCATCGTGCTTGATCACTAGGCACTCCCAAGTATGTAGTTTTTTATGATGAATCCAAAACAGAGTTCACCCACATATACCGTTCTACAAAGCACGAAACTAAAGGAAATGTCGATCCACTCCGTGGCGCCGATCCATGGAGGAAAGGTAGAATCCTGGGGTCACTGCTTTGCAGTACTACTGGCATTGCTGCAAGCTGCATCATTAGCATTCCGGTCAGTCTGGAAGCTATGGATCCGTAAATAAAAAAAGGCCTTGATAAAAAGTTTAAGTCTTTACAATGCAACCTGCGTATCCTTGATGATGTATAACTGTAACAGCTAGGCAGCTCCAAAGGCAGCTCTAGACAAACTCGACGCCTGCCACCGCAAACACCTATACACCATCACTGGACACCAATTGCCACACAGCATAATTTCCAACGAGGCACTATTCACGATGTGTAATACGTCACCACTGTCTGTAACAGTCGGCCAGCAAAGATGGCCCATGTTTGACCATGCGCTAAGGACACCAGAAGACACACCAGCACAGAGAGCCTTGGATTACATGGGCGCCGGAAGCATGGGGGTATCGGGGGCAGCTGCCCCCATTGTGCCCTTTACCAGTTTCTATGCGAAAAATGAGTAAACTTTCCTTTAGAAATGTAAACAAGATTTTTAGAATATTCAGAGAAGACTGAGCAGTTGTATTAATGTTCAGTTGATTTAACATTAAAGTTCTCGTGTTCCATTAAATATAGACATTTTGCATGACATATGAGATATTGTTCAATTTACCAAGCATGCAATGCTACCCGGCGTGCAATGCTACCCAGCATGCAATGCCCTGACTCCATAATTGTTGGAACTACTGGACGCCATATTCGTTTAGTCTATTGTCTGCACAAGTCAGGATTTCTCAAACAAAACTAACCTGCTTGCACGTGCAAAGAGTCATTTGTCCTCCAGCTCTGGAAGCGTAAGCATGCACGTATGGCGTATTCACGGCAGTACATACGACGGTCTGTTTCTATACTGTTCAGAGAAAGTGTGTCAATGTCTAGGAGAAAACATGAGAACGCCTTTATATACATTGACAGTAATTTGCGTACAGGTTTTTGCTATCAATGACAGCACCAACATTCAGTCAAATTGTTTTCAAAATAATGCTGGGAAGCATTGCACGCTGGGTAACAGTGCATGCTGGGTAAATTTAACAGCCATCTAATATATCGTGCAAAAGTGTCTATAATTAACAGAAGTAATATGGGATTGCGTCCAGGCCTAATAAACTCATCAACGCAGACGCTATTTATGTAGTGGCAGTTACATGTGACATTTTGACTTCTTTTTTTTTATCTGCAAACGTTTCATGTATCTTTGCAAGCAAAGTTAAGATATATAGTCAAAGGCTATTTGAATTTTGAAGTGACACTGATCCACTCTCCGTTAATGCCTTGCTTAGTGCGTAGAATAGAACATATAAAACTGTACAATGATGGACGGCTGGGTGCAACAATGTGGAAACACTAAGGGATAATAAAATTAACTGCAACTCTCAAAATCTAATTTTTAATTGACGTGGGAATGTAGGAATAATTTGTATACACATGGCCGAAACGCAATGTCAGTGAGTGTATTTCAGGAATGTGTCAAAGATTTGTAGCCCGAGCTACATGCATCTCTGACACCCACACGCCAATATGGCTAAGTAAGACACTGCGAAATCATAATTTAAATCACTTATTCCATACACACTAGCTGTTGAATAGTTTGTTACTAATTTAACGCAATTGTGTTGCTACCTCATCTGTCTATTCATCCAGCATCTATCCATCTTATTCTTTAAGTGAGTCCTTAAGAACTGCTGGATCGCTAGGGTCGGGTCCAGGGTTAAACCCTGGAAGCTGCTTGATAGATTTTGCTGGTGGCCATCTTGGATATTGCACTATTTTAAAAATTAAATTAATTTTAAAGACCTTCTGTGAAACTATTTGGCATAAAGCTTAAGAAACTGCATGGTCTTCATCTAAGGCAAGAGCTGTTCAACATGATTAGTAGATTTGTCTTGGATCACCTAGTTTTCACAAAAAAAACACTTTTCCTCTGAATCCCGCTAATTTCAAATATAATTAAGAACTAAGGTCCAAATAATTATTTTCAAGGCAAACTGCGCAGGGCCACCGTGCAGACACATGCACGAATGCACGCACACTCAACGTGTGCATCTGACACAACAACCCGCCCGCGTTAGCTCACAATGTGAATTGGGAATATGGTCAATTGACCAAAGAATACATAATTTCTTCGCATAACATTGCTCTAACATTTACACGCAATCATAAGAAACTCAGAATGTACGAAATATAGTCATGAGCCTACACCTTTCAATGTTTTTTCTTGTGCTGATTAGGTAGGTTGGTTTCCCCGAACACCCTTCTATGAGAGGCGGGGTGGGTGGGGTGTGGGAGGGGGTGTTGGCGTGCCCTTTTTGTGAAACCTGCCTCCGCCCCTAAAATTTGCTTCAGCGCCCCTGCCTTGGAATTCTCCCTACTCTGAGCCAGCAAATACAAAGTCAGGAGAGGACGTCATTGCATTAATCTGCTAAGCGTGCTACGATGTGACCTCACGAAAGCAGGATTAGGTACACTCAAGTCAAGAATGGACCTGAGGAAGCTAAGGATTTTGGCTGAGGACAAGATACAGTGGGAAAAAGCGAGGAAGAACTGATTGCAGCTGTATGATGTTTCTACTACTACAGCCGCAGAATACAGTAATCATATATACATGGCGCAACATGAGCACCCAGAGATTCCCGTTTTTGTTACAGTTTAAGTTTCAAGTTTCTTTTGGATTTTTCTTCTTCTGATCAGGACCAAAGTTTGGAAGTCCGAGTGCATGGTAAAATCCTTTATTGTGTTAGACTTTCAGCCAAATCTTACGAGGAGATACCGAGATATACCGACCGATCGACAGGCAGGCAGGCAGCGGGCAGCAGCCAGACAGCGAGCCATCCAGCGAGCCATCCATCCATCCATCCATCCATCCAGCCAGCCAGCCAGCCAGCCAGCCAGCCAGCCAGACAGACAGACAGACAGACAGACAGACAGACAGACAGACAGGCAGGCAGGCAGGCAGGCAGGCAGGCAGGCAGGCAGGCAGGCAGGCAGGCAGGCGGGCAGACAGGCAGGCAGGCAGGCAGACAGACAGACAGACAAGTATCTGTTAATCAAGTATTTGTTTAGGTGGATGGCAGGATGGACTGATGGATGGATTAATATGCTGGTGTCTGGGCGGGTGAATGAGTGCATGGGTTGTTGGACATATAAGCGTACAAAGCTCAAACAACCTGTGACTTACAACCACCTCTCTTTTGAAGGAATCTCACTAGACCAACAACATTCAGTCAATCCACAATGGATCATCCTATGTCAGAAAGACCTGCTCAAAACTATTTGTTTATTCCTATTTTCGAACACATGGCAACGCCAACTTATTACAAAGAAGTAATCAACGCTTTGTAATGACTGAGTGAACCGATTCGCCAAGATCAAATAATTGTATAACTTGTCAGAATTTGTTTTAATAATCTTTATTCAGGAAACCTGTCCCTTGCAGTACTCAAACAACAAGTAAATTATTCTCCGCCGCCATGATTAAACATATCTCGGCAGCATTTGATCTAATGACTGACCAAATAGCCCTCATTGTTATTCTCACACCTTAATCGCCTGAAACGAACCGGCGTACTAACCCATGCTACAGTTAGATAAGCTCGATATAATTAAGCAATCACGCCTTTTGTATTAGCTGTTTGACTTCAGTAGCGCACACGGCGCACATTGATCTAAAGCAGGTCTTCGGGTTTGGTTTGATCTTTTGTGGAGAGACTGAATTAATAGTTAATCAGTAGTCACCATTGCAGTAATTCTCCTATAAATATGTAAGAATTATCAGTTGCCATTAGACCAGTTTTTTCGCTGCATGACGAAGACCATTACGTCGAAAGCGCTCCAGCAACTGACAGTGTAAGCTTTAATTTTATATATATATAATAATCTTGTATTAATTGTTCTTATTTTTCAGTCTCTAAATTGTTTCAACACATATCGCTCTAGTTAATATTTGGTATTTAACATTTTTGAACTTTTCTGACTAAATTTGACATAAATCTGTAGAAATTTGATTACGTTCTAAAATGGCCAAGAATTTTAACGGCCCAGTGGGTAAAGGACGCAAATCTGGCAACCCAGCGTCCAACTTTTCTTCAACCAAAAGTGCTCCTAACCAGTCTGTTCAGGCCTTTCAGAGACTGGTTGAGATGTACTTCCATGTGTTGCAATGCTTGCATCACTATGGTCTTTTACGAGAGCATTTGGCATCAGACTCTCTCCCGAAATCTCTCAGCATGAAAATGGAGGAGATGAACTCGTTTTTCTGCCCTGCCTTACGAGATGACGAATTTTTTAAATCCACCAGCATGATAAACCAAATTTGGGCTCATAGCTGCCTAGAATATTTAATCAAACATTATCGAAGCAAATTGGACAAATTAAAGGCAGAGGTAAAAGTGGCCGAATCTAATGTAATTCTTGATCTACACAGAGCCAAAGGCATAGCATTGAAATGGGGTAGGCAAAATTTTGGAAATAAATTGGCCACAACGACAATCACAAATTTTTGGAAATTTTTGGCAGAAATAGGTAGTGATGAGCAAAATAGAGT
The DNA here is from genome assembly GCA_034401795.1 of Chaetoderma sp. LZ-2023a. NCBI lineage: Eukaryota > Metazoa > Mollusca > Caudofoveata > Chaetodermatida > Chaetodermatidae > Chaetoderma > Chaetoderma sp. LZ-2023a. Next base: position 39,826,856 of record CM067359.1, read on the forward strand.
GATGTCTGTACCAACACCAGCGGCCACACCGAGTTCAGTTTCAGGTTCACATTCAACAATGACTAACAAACGACAACGGTCACCAACCACCTTCACACCCTCGCCTACCACTTCCAAGCGGACGAATCTGTTTACATCACCAACACCAGCACCTGGTGTTGATGATGTAACAGAGTCATGGCCGGCTCTCCCAAAGACAAATACTCCTCCTGTGCGACGTTGTCGGGTTGTTACTCATTGTTCCCCCAATCTACCACCTAGCAACTCTTCCTCATCTCTTCCACTATCTTCTCCTCGCCATCTTCTGACTCGATCTTCTCCTCTTCCTCCTTCTCCTCTCTCAATCCCGCCTCCTCCTCTTCCTCCTCAAACTTCTTCTCTTTATGCATCTCCTCTCTCAATCCCGCCTCTTGCTCCTCATACTCAATCTTCTCCTCTTGCATCTCATCTCTCCATCCCTCCTCCTCCTCTTCCTCCTACTCTTCATCTCTCTTCTCCTCACGCACCTTCTTCTGCTCCTCTTCCTCTGACTCCGCCTCCTCTCCCTCCTATGGAGAATAATAGTAACCTGTCTGACAGGAAGTTTGCTAAGTACCGTCATCAATCGCATAGCAAGGGCCTGTGGAGGATCCCCAGAATCACCAAAAAGATTCTGATGATAGGGTCCTCTAATCTAGCCCGAATTGATTTAGACGTCCATCCTGACATCCAGGTTGAGTGCTATCCTGGTGCCACATTATCACATTTCAGAACAATGGCTATGCGACACCAGGATGGCCCTAGCCCGGAGAAGATCATCCTGAATATTGGCATCAACTCCAAAAATGAGCATCCAACCAAAGCCTCAAGCCATTTACGGTTCATGGCTCGTGAATTTAAAAACACCTTCCCTAATGCGGAGTTGCACTTTGCTGAGATTAACTTCTCTGATAGCTTGTCAGACAGGCAAAGGTACTGTCTCAAGCGTATCAACGAATCAACAAGGTCCAACTGCCACGTTGATAAGGTCATCCCCAAAATTTCCGATGCCAATTTTCATGTTGAGAAGGATATAATCCATTGAACGAAAGTAACAGCTAATTGTATTTATAACCATTGGTTGACGGTACTTAGTTTAAACTAAATGTGGGTCAAGGCAATAGCTCCCCTAACATAGGATTAGGAACAAACCTTGTCAATTTAGCAGCTGACTATGATCTCTCACCATCTGAAAAATCAATTCTCGATCGTGGTCTTACTTTTGTACCAACTCCAAAACCAAAAACAGGATTAGATTTGCTTTTAGACACAGGTCTTATTGAAGTAGCTAATTTTGGTCATTCAGTAAAAATAGCCCATCATTTTCGAAATTTAAATGGAGAGTCAAAACCATTCACTGGAAAATCCGGTTGGGACCCTCCAGATAGGCTAGTTGATGACAATATTAAAGCAACCATAAAAACGGTTGCTGGTATAGCCAGATCATTGCCAGTTACAAACAATAAGCAAAACCTTTCATTTCTCGAACGACAGGCTATCAACAAATTACGTAGAAATCAAAATATTATTATAAAACCAGCCGATAAAGGTTCAGCAACTGTGATTATGTCTAGAGAAAACTACATCCGCGAGGCCGAAATGCAGTTAACTAACACCAGGCATTACAGAAAACTTGATAATTTAATTTGGCCTCAAAACCGACAAAATTTCATTGAAATACTTAATTCATTGCATACAGATAAGTACATCGATAAGAAACAGCTAAAGTATCTGCTAGGTGAGAATAATCCACAAAATCGGACATTTTATATCTTGCCTAAAATCCATAAACCTATCAGCACCTGGTTAGATCCATTGACACCACCTGGACGACCCATCATTTCAGACTGTGGCAGTGAGTCTTATGGCATTTCAGAATATATTGATTACTATTTAAAGCCCATTGCTAATAGACACAAGAGCTTTCTCAAGAACACTGAACACTTTCTTTCAAAGTTATCCAAATTGTCAGTTCCGAAAGATGCATATTTAGTCACATTAGACATAGATGCTATGTATATCAATATAGATATTGATGCTGGAGTCAATGCTATTAAGAATTCTTTTGTCAAATTTCCTGATCCAGATCGACCAGACACGAAATTCTAGAATTATTAGAGCTAAGTCTTAAAGGAAACGATTTCCAATTTAATGGTGAAAATTACCTTCAAATCTGTGGATGCGCAATGGGTAAACGATTCAGCCCAAATTTTGCCACGATTTATGTTGCGGAGTGGGAAGAGGAGGCACTGAACAAATCAACCTAAAAGCCTCTTCTTTACCTCAGATATCTAGATGACATCTTCATAGTTTGGCAACATTCAGAAGAAGACTTTTGGGAATTTTTTCGCATTTTAAATAACCAAGATTCAAACATCAAGCTAAAAGCTACTATTAGTGGAACATCGGTTGACTTTTTAGATGTCACGATCTATAAGGGTCCTCAATTTGATTCCTCTGGAAAATTAGAATATAAAGTATTCTTTAAGCCAACAGACTCACATCAGCTGCTTCACAAAAAATCATTTCATCCTCCACACACATTTAAAGGTTTGATCAAATCGCAAATCATAAGATTTTTTCGAAACTCTAGCAACAGGCAAAATCTGAATAGTGCATGCTCTACTCTGTTTGATGCTTTGAAAGCACGAGGCTATTCAGCCCGTTTTCTTCGAAAAATTAAAGCAGACACCATCAATGAGCTTGAAAATCTAAAACCTCATAGCGGACCCGAGTTTGAACCTGTCCAAATTAAACACAATAAACCAATCATGTGCGATGGATCAGTTTCTAAATGCGACAAAAATAGATGCAAAGTAAACAACTATATTGTAAACCAACAAACATTCCTGAGCTTTCAAACTAAAAATGAATATCATATCCGAACTAATATGCATTGTGATTCTGAGAATGTAGTCTATTTGATCAATTGTGCCCTTTGCCAGAAACAATATGTTGGTGAAACAAAAAATGCATTTAGAGTGCGTGCTAGACGCCACGTTTCTGATATTAACACCTCAGCAGATACGCCAATTGCTCAATATTTCCAACTTCCGGATCATTCAGTTGAACATCATTTTGAAATCATGCCAATAGAACAGATTCCTACCTTCGATAGTGAGGAAGAAACGAGTTCGTTTCGCAAAATCCGAGAGGGCCATTGGATTAGAACACTCCAAACAAAAGCACCATTTGGAATAAATGTAGATTCGGGAATATCACAAAAGAACAAAATTATCCCATTTCAACTCATATACAATAGACGTAATGTTGAATTAGCGAAAACCATGAAAGACGAATATTCACAGTTGCAATCTAAATTAAAGGAACCGATCAAAGCACGACCAGTAATAGCTTACAATAGAAATCCAAACCTGAAAGATTTGCTAGTAAGATCAAAGTTAGACCTTATAGTTCCTGATAACAATGACAAGGTTTCATCCCTCCCTACCTATTCTTAAATAAATCTAATCCCAACCAAAATCAATGGTGGGGCAACATGAAATCATATCCGTAGGACATCTTTTAATTTTGTGCGTGCGTGCGTGCGTGCGTGCGTGCGTGCGTGCGTGCGTGCGTGCGTGCGTGCGTTCGTTCGTTCGTTCGTTCGTTCGTTCGTTCGTGCGTCCGGACGTTTGTTCGTATGTGTGTATGGGTGTGTGCTCGTACATCCGTACGTGTGTGCATCTATACTTGCGTGGGTGTATGTGTGCGTGTGTATGTGGGTGTGGGTGCATTAATTCGTGAGTACATTAGTGCCTGGGTGTGTGCGTGCATGCATTCGTGCGTCCGTTCGTGCATGCGTTCATGCATGCATTATTGCGTGCATTCGTGCATGTATTACTGTGTGCATGTATTATTGCATGCATTCGTGCATTCGTTCAGATGTGTGCGTGTGTGCGTGCGTGCGTGCGTGCGTGCGTGCGTGCGTATGTACGTGCGTATGTGTATGTGTGTGCATTCGTGTGTGTGATTTCTCTATAATGTAGGATCAATCCCAGCCTTTACCTGTTAAAGCGACCTACTGATTAATTCACTTTACCCCAACTAATCTCAAGGGGGGACCACTCTAAGTAAATCTAAACTTGGTCTCGATAGGACAAATTTAGGCAAAGAAATTTTTAATTAAATTCCTGTGCCAATGCGGTTTTTTTCAATGTAAAGACAGACGGACAGACAGACAGACAGACTCTTACGCAGTTTGTCTAATGCATGCCCTTTATCAGTTGCCAAAAAAACTTTAATCGTTTTAAAATCATGAATCAAGAGTGTCTACTTTGAGATCCTTTGGTAGGGTGGTGGTGGTGGTGGTGGTGGTGGTGGTGGTGGTACACCCATTTCCCGCAGAGACAACGAGCTAAGTGTCCGCACTATCGTCAGTTGGCATAATGCACAAAAGATGTCTATAAGGGAACAAGTGTCACACTTAATATAGGGAGACATTTTAGAACGCCATAGGATCTGGTTAAAGCATAGACGAATTAGGGCAAGGGCTAACGGCGCGAAATTCAAAAACCATTATCACATTTTACTCATCTGAACCTGTAATCGCGTGCATACAATCATGATATACGTATGCTATTGAATATTTTGAAACAATTTTGACTGGAAGCTAGTTTAATAACATTCTCCTGCCGGCAGAGGGTTAATCCTCCGTGACGTCATATGGTGTTGGGAGAATGGTGTAGTAGTAGTAGTAGTAGTAGTAGTAGTAGTAGTAGTAGTAGTAGTAGTAGTAGTAGTAGTAGTAGTAGTAGTAGTAGTAGTAGTAGTAGTAGTAGTAGTAGTAGTAGTATTGGTATCAATTCCCTCCTCGACCAAGCCGATTGCGGTAAGGGGGCCTCCACACATAATTAGCGCTGGGCCCAAAATAGGCTTAATCCGACTCTGCACTAAAGGGTAAAATAGCATAGACATCTGACTTGGCCGCTCAAGCTTCGCACCAATCAAAATATTAAGTCGAGATCTCGAGATACTAAGTCGAGATCTTGAGATACTATGTCGAGATCTCGAGATACTAAGTCGAGATCTCGAGATACTAAGTTGATATCTCGAGATATGCATGTGCAAAAATATTACTGTGATGGCCCTAATACGTTTCCGTACTTCCGTAAAAATGACTTTACAAACTTAAATAATAACGTGAAATATCTTTCTCACTGTTGGTACAGGCTTTACTCCCAGACCGCTAAGCGACCAATAGATAGTGTTTTCCAAAACCGTACTAAATAGCGTGAATAAAACTAAAACGCAGAGCGAAATCACACTAGTAGCAACTGATCGGCGAGACGGTAAGTAAGCCCTACCGCTGAGCAAACACTGGAAGAGATATATGAAAACACGTGATAAAACGTGAATTACTATAGCAGAATCTGTTCGAGGAACCACCTAACTGTTGTGGCCAATGAGATAGTTATAGAGAAATCCAGTTTTAGCTATACCACGCCCATCTCTCTAGCTAAGCTCCACCGACACTTCTCCTGTGTTTGGATCGATCAATCTCTGAACTCCCTAATAATCAATTTCCAGAAAACTATATTGGTATGCGGCTGAATATTTTGAAACTAATTTGACGGTGTACTGTTACTGCCTATGGCAGCAAAAGCCCCCAGTCAAATTAGGTTCAAAATATTCAACAGCATGTTTAATAAATCGTAAAGACAATTCGTACAACAACACTTAGTCCATCATCAATTACGCATTCGTGAAGAACTTATTTACATCATTCATGACGTCATTGATTATGACGTCATCCTACACATCACGTAGTTGATTATGATGTCATATTATGGATGGATAAACCGGAAATGTCCATTTATTAAGACATTGTCGTAAGAACGGGTATGTACATGACACCTGCATTAGGAGAGTTTTGATCTGTAGACGGCAGGATACAAGATAAGATATTTTCCTTCCGATCAATCACCTATAGGGAAAGACACCGCCTGCATTTATCGTCCACCTCTCACTAGGTGGGCGCTTAAGAAATGTCCTTAATGGCAGCAGAAACATTCATTCAAATAAATTGTCAGTATAATGGACCATTTGTAGTATGAGTGAATTCACATTCATCTATGCCATATGGAATATTATACATCTGCTATTCCCTATAGGCTACTCGGTGCTCTCGTTATATCGTTCTCGGATATCGCTCAAGCTAATGTTCTATTTTAAAAATTTTACACAGATTTCATACATTGTGCGTGAGTCATCCGTAGACTCTCGCTACGGGTCATCAATTTGTCCATAAATTTGTGACACTGTTAATAAAATAGATCGTGCGGAGTCGCGTATCCTTAAATCGTCTCATATTTATATGATATAAATATATAGGCCTACCGCATCAGAAGACCCGATAAGGAACATTACTGAACATTTTGAAAATATCTTATCTTGTATCCTGCCGTCCACAGATCAAAACTCTCCTAATGAATCACAATAAGTAAGCACAAACAGCTGGCAACATATATAGACATTATCTGAATGCAGGTCAGTTGTTCCTTGATATACCGTTTCACGAGCTTAGCGAATGATATTGATATGTTAGGAAATAAATAGTGTGGCCATTGGTTCCGAGTCCGTCCTGATATAAAAGCAGACCTAGTTTACCAAGCCGGTCATGCGTATCCAAAGATTTGTCACATAGCCAATATAGTTTCAGAACACATGCATAACTCGGACTATGGTCTATGTCTTATGGACTATTTCTCCCAAGACGTTCGTCACGTGGTGTGTCCTAAATCTCATCCTAGCGGCAAAGAATATGTTGCCTAACTCGAGTAATCATGTTATAATAGTGATTTTTATTTATGTTATTTAGTTAATGGGGGTGGGTGGGGATGGGTTAGTTACAGATGGGGTGGGGAGGGGTGGTGGTTGCGTGCGTGCGTGCGTGCGTGATTACGTGCATGCGTGCGTGCGTGCGTGCGTGCGTGATTACGTGCATGCGTGCGTGCGTGATTCCGTGCATGCGTGCGTGCGTTCGTATGTGCGTGTGTGTGTTTTGTGTGTGTGGTTTTGGGTGGTGGGGCGGGGGAAGGGGTGGGGCGTAGGGGTGGAGGGGATCCTTCCTCGAAAACCTTCGAAATATAATTAGGGCCTGTGTGCCTTTCTGGGTGTAATATCAGGTAGGTGCAATTTTACCCGAATACGTGCTGTTGCTTGGGTACACTGGTACTGCGCCAGTTATTTCAGTCGTAAATTTTCAAATCATAGTCTTCTGTTAGCCACCAAATGAACAATGACTAAGGTAATTTTTAAATTGAAAAAGAAAATTAACTCTTTAATCATCAAGCCGGGCAAAACGACCTGTTCCGAAAACTGCTTTTTGGAAATATAAATCCCATTGCCAAAGTTACAGGAAGAGCCATGTCTTGTCCCGGGTCATTCGCTGAGCAAAGTGTCCAATTTCCCTGAAAAATCTTGACCTCTACACGGTTAGTTGGTATAAGTAGCATTTTGAGGGCTTTGAGCCGCTGCTGACTCAAAAAGGGTTAATGACCAGATTTGGTTATTGAATATCCATTTGCAGGCCACGATGAGATTATTGTTTGAAATTGTACAACTATAATGACTGGCTCGGTAGCCTTTGTTACAGAGCCAGGCATCTCAGAGGTAAAATTTAAAAAATGGTATTCTCTTAGCCTATAAATGGCCATTACAAAAACCACTACACACGAAAGGGTTAATACGTGTTTGTATTGGAAGTAGAAAGACTTGATGAGATATATGCACACGGGTTCCCCTCCAAAAAGAGTGTGAAATTTACATACCTTCCCCGATTTCGGGATGGAACATATATATACATACATGTATAGATGTTGATGGAGAGGAAAGGGCACACGGATCCTCTCCCAAAATTTTCTAGAAATTAGATGCTCTTAGATCGTGGCCCTCGGTTTTTCTGAGGTAATAACATTTGAAATCTTTTAAAATTATATGTTTGCGTTGAGGAAAGAAAGGGCAACAGCAGGCTCGTGTACGCTGTTTAGCGTCTCCAAATAGTGGCATTCGAGACAGGTCTGGGTGTATGCACGTAATCAATGGGCCTTTGCACTTTATCCACCCGGCATGTGACGTCATAATTAACTACATGACGTGTAGACTGACATCATAATCAATGACGTTATTATGACGTCATGAATGACGTAGATAAATACATCAGGAACGCATGATTGAAGACGGACTATGCGTTGTTGTACGAATTCTATGTCTTTACTATTTAATAAATATTATGTTGAATGTTTTGAAACTAATTTTGACTGGGAGCTGTGCAGCCATAGGCAGCAACAGCATCCAGTCAAATAAGTTTTAAACTATTCAAGACCTTACCTATATGGTTACCTCGAAAAATGCGATTCTGAGAATTCAGTGTTTAACGTATATTAATCATAGCAAAGCGGGCAACCCTGGGCGAAGCTTGTTTAGAAATGGGCGGGGAAGAGGTAGAAATATATCCTTCTACCAGTATATTATGGTAGTTAGACATGATCTGAAGAGGGCCCAACAACCTTCAAACTAAAAATTTTAAATGCAACGTCTGGTGAAACACGTCCACCTATCTAAGATATAGATGATGAAGGGACGATTTGTTACTCGAGCATTTGACGTCATTATCAGAGAATGGTATTCTCTTAGCCTATAAATGGGCATTACTCAAAACCACTACACACGAATATCTAAATGTCTTTCACAAGTTGACAAATTGTATATCTTTGAGGAATTTACAATTTAATACACATTATGTTGAATCTTTTGAAACTAATGTTAGAGTGAGCTGTTGCAGGGATAGAAATAACCACAAGTTAAATTACTTTGGACATATGCAACAACTTACCCGTTTAGTAACCTTGAAATTTAGACTCTGGTTAGTCAAGTTTCAAATCGATTCGAACAGGTGTAGTATGTGGGGTGGCTTATTGAAAATGGGCGTATTATATCCAGAAATGGTGCCCCAATGGCTCAACAGATTATATCGTAATCTTTTAGCCACAGAAGACATAGAGGATCAGGAAAGAGGTCCTGTTTCATATCACAATGATCAAGCGAGTCGAAAATTTTCACATTACACGAGCTTAAACTAGTGAGACCGAGTCCGAAATTCTATTTATCATATAAACTGATCGTCAGCTTATGATCATGTCGATAGTCACTTACAGGACTGGCGGTATGATCAGCGAACGAAAAGAAGAAGAAGAATATAAACTGATATTTTCACAAAGTCAAAGTCAATCCCAAAGCCCGTTTTAACGCATCATTTCGCGCTGTTAGGATTTTGTCGATGTGACGCATCACTCGCTAAGAGTTCTGACCAATACGCCACAAAAAATAATGACAAACAAAACATCGTTATCTCGGACTTGAAATTACCGTTAATATTTCTGCGTCTATCATGCAAATTTACAAACGTATTTCATAACTAGATAGTGGGTATATTGCAATTTTAAATCAACAACATAACGTATTCGGTCGTAAGCTATTTATATTTTCGGCGGCTGCTGCGTCACTAGGAAACATTTGCGGTCTCACGGGGCATGTGAGATTATTATTCACTATCTAACCAATGGAAATAATTCTTACGATTTATCTAACCAATGAACGTCTTTTGTTAACTAATTCACGTGTGTTAATACCGAAATATTAGACGTGCTGAAAGCCATGTTTATACAATAAGATGTAATCTAGATTATAATATCCAATATGAAGCATTGTTTCTTTTTTATTGCAGAGGTTCGCGCAGTATGTCTCAGTCTAGGGATGACAGTAATGTCCTGGTGGGAAAGCCTACTGTTGTTTCTAATTCTACACATAATGGCTTTTGTGGAGGATCACCAATCTTTGTAAGGATATGTGTGAGATACAATCGACGTGGTCATCATCGCCGCAATCGTCGTCGCAGTCGTCATCGCTGCAGTCGTCTTTGTCATCGTCATTGTCATCATCTTTGTCATCCTTGTCATCATCGTCGCCGTCGCTGTCATCATCGTCGCTGTTGTTGTCATCATCGTCGTCGTCGTTGCCATCTTCGTCGCCGTCGTCGTCTGCGTCGACAAAGGACTATTAAACTCATATATTCTTCTTCTTCTTCTTCTTCTTCTTCTTCTTCTTCTTATTATTATTATTATTATTATTATTATTATTATAATTACAGGATGTTCAGATGACATGGAATAACACATGGCCACAGTTTACTGACTGTTTCCAGAACACTATCCTGACATTGCTGCCATGTGGGTGGCTATGGATTACCTCCCCTTTCTATTTGTGGTATCTCGTTTCAGTCCATCGACTAAAAGTGCCGTTAAGTAAACTGAACATTGTAAAATGTGTAAGTGTGTTGGGCTGCATAATCTGCATTAACCGAGATTAAGCACTACAAAGCATTTTATGACCAAATAATAGCTAAGTGAGTAAAAAGCATTCCAACTCAGCATGTACGCAATATCAACTGTGTTATTCCATCGCTGTAACATAATGTACACCAGGAAATAGTAAACGAATAGCACCGCCTCTAGCTAGAATGGTGAGCTTGAATCATCGCTTTAAATGTTGTGCATACATTATCTGTCCGGTTAGAATGGTAAGTAACTGCCTGGCAATCCACCGCACAATAGCTTCCATGGGCAATCACTATTTTAAAAAGAATTTGACGGAAAATTGTTGAGGCTTTTTTCAGCAGTTAGAATAATCCGAATTATATATCAATAGGTACCGCATACATTTAAGCACGTCTGATGCTTTATGAAAATAAATGCCAACTAACATCATAAGTACCTCGGATTGCTTGGAGGCTGATGTTGTAGCTGGTGTTGATAATGAGGGCAGGGCGTTCACCTCTCCCAATTTATCAGAAAAATGCGGATTTTAACAGACCTCCGAATTTCCTGACATACTGTGAAATTCTTTTTTTTTTCAGCCACCTATCAAGCAAATAATTTTTTGCAAAATAGCTAATATAAATTGCTATTTGCTAATAGATATATCTGTGGAATTATATTTATCCATACCTTTGCAATTTGTAACAGACAAGTTATAGTTTAAATTGTTGATGTGTATGCATTTCCTCATGCTCGTATATACACACATTGGAAGAGGCAAATCGAGCGCTCGAGCTATATGTCTGAACATGGCAAACCACGCGCTCTCGCGCTTGTCCAAACTTATTTTCCGGACAGAAAATCATGACAAGCTGGTCGTCCAGTGGTGGTGGTGCTAGAATTGATGATTAATGATTCTGAATACCTAACAGTACAATTTTGCGTTTGTTGTTGTTGATTTAGTAATTTTGGATGTAGTGTCCGTCGTCTATAGGGTGGTCCTATCCGTTACTCAGGTATCTGATGCCTTAATCAAACACGTCACTGTTGGCGTCACACTTAAAATAACGTAGCTCCGCCACGAAAATCGAATCGTTATGAATGTATATGAATTGTATGTCTTTGACGAACTTGCAATGCAATACATATTCTGGTGAATATGGTATAACGAATTAGACTCGGAGTCTTTGCAGTCAATCTAGTTTTAAAATATTCAACAGCCTACTAGTATAGTTACCTTGAATCTTAAGCCATGTTCTCACTACAGACATAATCGGGAATAACGCCATACTTCAGTATAGTGTTATTGTGGATTAAGTCTCTAGTGAAAACGCGGCCTTGATTCTGGTACTTGACATTTTAGTTTCAATTGTATTCCAACATGTGGAAAAAGTGGGCGGCGCTTAGCTAGAGATGGGCGTGGCATATCTTGAAATTGATCCCTCTATTTCTGTTGCTGTTTCTCGCACTGTTTTCATTGTTGTCCAGGTAGATGTAAATGTTTTGTTTAACAGATCCTGATTGCTCTTCTAGCAGTAATCTCATTGATTCACGGAACGCAGGCCGTAGTAGATCACAACAATGTAGGTGAAGATACTATAAGAGATGACGTCATCTCAACATATCTCCGAGCGATTACACTGGTAAGAATAAGCTGTTAGATTGATGGAAAAATACATTGAGGATTCAAGTTGATTTGATTAATGAATTCGGTTTTAGCTATGCCCCGCCAATATCCAGCTAAGATCCACACACAATTTGCCCGTGTCCGGATCGATCGAACCATGAACTCCCTGTATCTCAATTTCCAGAAAACTATACCGTGAGCTGTTGAATATGTATGTTATACTGTATTATGTGACTGTAGTAGTACAAACATTCTATAGCTGCAAGCAGTCTTTCTTCGCTTTTTCCCACTGTGTCTTGTCCTCAGCCGAAATCCTTAGCTTCCTCAGGCCCATTCTCAACTTGAGTGTACCGAGTCCTGCTTTCTTGAGGTCACCGCGTGGCACGCTTAGAAGATTCATGCATTGAGGTCCTATCCTGGCTGGCTCGCTGCTGGCTCCCAGTAGCGAGAATTCCAAGGCTCCCTGTACTGGCGTGTCTTCTGGCATCCTTAGCAGATGGGCACACATGGACCATCTTTTCTACTTTTACAGACAGCGGCGATGTATTACACATCTTGTATAGTGCATCATTTGAAATTATGCTGTCTGGTCATCGGTGTCCAGTGATGGTATGTAGCTGTTTCCGGTGGCAGGCATCAAGTTTGTCTAGAGCTGCCTTTGGAACTACCCAGCTGTTCCAGTTATACATTATCAAGGATATGCAGGTTGTATTGTATAAACGTCCTTTTTGTCAAGGGAATCTTTGATCTACAAATCCATAGCTTCCAAAAGGACAGGAAACCCATGATCCCCATGACGCAGCATGCAGCAATGCCAGCAGTACTGCAAAGCAGTGAGCCCAGGAGTTTACCTTTCCTCCACGGCTCACCGCCAGGAAGTGAATCGTCATTTTCTTTAGTTCCATGCTTTATAGATAGGTATATGTGGGTGAACTCTATTTTGGATTCATTGATAAAGAAGTTCGTCAAGGGGTTTCATTTCCCCTTCTATGAAGTTCACATCGTCAGCATATTCCATCTCTAGCGGCATGCCCAGTATGGACACTGTGTGCGTGCGAGCGTGCGTGTGTGAAGGCGTGGTGGGTGGGGTGGGATGAGATGCGGAGGGGTGGGAGGTGGCGGATGGGTGGGTGGGTGGGATGGGGGTGGGTGGTGCGGGGTTGGTCTTGTGGAATTCTTTCGCATGGATTTAAATGCAGCAGCAAGGTAACAGGTGAAAGGCATGGGAGATGGACCATCTCCGTGTGGGGAGTCAATTATTGGCTCAAACTCTACAGCCTTCACTGACTTGACTCGTACTCGGAACTTGGTGTCTGCAAGTAGTAGTCTGGCTAATCGTAGCCATTGAAACTGGCCTGGCGTAGTACATCTAGGATCTTTGAGCGTTTAATTGGGTCGAAGACTCTTACCATGTCAATGCCCATTTCATGGAACTACCCATTAGCAGGCCAAGAGAAGACTATTGTTGAAATTCTCCAACTGGAATGACATTCCACACACAAATAAAAATAAATGGTATTCCCTTGTCTTGTAAATTATCATTCAATACGTAAATATTTTGACATTCTTGACCAAATTTACCCATGGCATGTTTAAGCACAGTTTAATTGAGTCAACAATTATAGTTACTATATCGTGAGTACGCTATTTGTGGCCTAGCTAAAGCAGAACTGGATTTGCATGGTTATTCCATAATACATTCTTGATAGCATCATTTGTATGCTTCAATGCAACCTGTAATCTATCTAAAGATAGTTATTGGCTGTTCGGTAACAGAGTTTGGTTTCACCATTTATTTTAGTTTCTCGTATTTCATTGTTTTAGGTTTTACTCATTGTCCTCATACAGATTCAAAGAAAACTCGGCGACATTACATCACCAATTTCACTGATCTTTTGGACATTAGAATTATTGACAGGATTAGTGCCTTTTTATTCGAAAATCATTCTCCGGGTAAGTTAAACAAAAGAGAAACATCTATGCATTTCCTTAATACTTATTATTATTATTATTATTATTATTATTATTATTATTATATATATATATATATATATATATATATATATATATATATATATATATATATATATATATATATATATATATATATATATATATATAATTGGATGAATGCGGTGATATGAGATGAATTTTTATTGATTGGTTTAATCTTAGGTCATACCGCTCTTGAGCTCTTAAGTTCATAATACTACAACAACAACCACAACCACAACAACAACAACAATAACAATAACAATAACAACAATAATAATAACAACAGCGACAACGACAACGACAACGACAACGACAACGACAACGACAATGACAATGGCAACGACAACAACTACAACAAAAAACAACAGCAGCAACAACAACAACTCCACCCACACCTCGCTCATGTTTGGATCAATCTATCGCTGCACTCTCTGAATCTTATTGCAACATCATCTAACATTGACCATAGTTGAAAGTGACCTATCGGACACGTAGATTTAATATGCGTATGCATTCCCGTCTGCGTGCACGCTTGCGTGCGTGCATGTGCGCGCCTTTGTGTGAATGTAGAGATAGATGTTCATGGAAAATACATTGGTGTGCATACAGATTTATGTCTACATTTGTACGTGGCTCTGTTTACATGTGTATGTGTCCGTGTACATATATTCACGAGCACATGTATGTGAACGCATATTTGTTTATGCGGTTACGAGGGTAAAACTAAACTGTGCAAGCGGAACTCAACATATGATAGACTTCCTACGTTTTGTCGTAGCTGGTGTATGTTCTGTTTCAGGAGTATGAGGAAGACATGATCATCTTTGTCCTCTTCTACATAGATTTCACTCTGCTGGTCATATTACTGGTGCTACACTGCCTCGCTGAGAAGCCACTACCAGATCATACAGTTCTTGGGGTATATTGGCTATAACATGGCTATTAACTATGATTTTTAGGACACCCTGACTAATTGATACGTTTAGTCAGGATACCCCGTTTTATTCTGACTCCCTTGATAGTTGATAACAGATAGTCTACTTTTCAAACGTGTAGGCCTATAGGTATTACAATAATTTGAAAATAAATAAATTGAATGAAATTTTGCTCTATTATAATAAGTATACTTTCCTCCATTGTCACTGTCAAATGTTAATATAAATATACAAATTATTATTATTTGTTCATAATTGCCAGAACATTTACCCATTCTAAGACAGATGGAGAGTATCCACGCGGTGCCGTGTCTGTGTACCGAGCGAACACTATAGCAATGTTAACATAGACTACTGAATCTGTGTATGGAAAAATAATATGTTTACGAATATAATTAGGATATTTTCGTACCATATGTCTTCTCAATCAATCAGTTGGCTGCAAATCACAAAAATAGCTTTTCATGAGTAATTATTTTGTTTTACAGAAACCGTGCCCAGAAACCCGATGTTCGTGTCTATCGTGGATCACATTTATATGGATGACACCGTGAGCTACTCATATAAGGCCCGACCAATTGTGGTTTTTGTTTTTCCAAAATATTTTCCAAACCCTCCTGACTAATTTTTCCATATCTAGAAAAAAAATCTTTTTCATCTAACAATTTTTGGCTTATTTTTTCCCCATCTCCGATTTTATGTTTTGGGTGGGAAACTTTGTAAAACAAAACATGAAATTGGTCTGGCCTAATGAAGAGGGTGTGTTCAGTAAAGTTATACATACGTTCAGATAGTTACTTAGTATACCTCTAGTACATCGCTCAAAACTATTCTTCATTTTCTCGTTCTGAATTACTTTTCCAGTTAAAGCTATGCCCCGCCCAACTCTAGCTGAGCTCCACCCACACCTGAGTCGTGTTGGGATCGATCCATCCCTGACTCCCTGACTATAAATTTCCAGAAAAGTATACATGTATGCTGTAGAATATTTTGAAACTAATTTGGCCGGTTGCTGTTGCTACCTATGGTATCGATTGAACATATTACTCTCAGACATTGTCTAATCATCACGAATGTGGTAAGTTGTGTTTTGTGTTGAATCTTTAAGGTATTGGTTTCACTATTCTTTCAATCTAACAATATTTGGCAGCCAAATTCTCATCACTCGGAATTTCTCAAAATTGTTTTAACTCTTTTTGTTCTCTGTAGTTAACTCTTTAATGGTCAAGCCGATCAAATTGCCTTTGTACTCGCAATGAGGAAAATTATTTTGGTTGGCTAAGAGAAGACTATTTAAAAAAAATTTACGACTGGAATGACTGGCCCGTTTAACGAGCCAGACATTCTAGTGGTAAATTCTAAAAAATATACTTCTCTTGGCCCACACATGGACACTCACTGAGTAAATGTTTTGGATTCCCTTGATCAATCTTAACAATTAACCCGATAAAAGGAGGAATACCGTAATAGCTTAAAGCTTGAAATTGTGCATTAGTTTTATTTTTCCCCATCTCCGATCTTATGTTTTGGGTGGGAAATTTTGTAAAACAAAACATTAAATTGGTCTGGCCTAACTGACGAGTGTGTGTTCAGATAGTTACTCAGTATACCTCTAGTACATCGCTCAAAACTATTCTTCATTTTCTCGTTCTAAATTGCCTTTCCCGCTTAAGCTATGCCCCGCCCAAATCTATCTATACCCCACTCACACCTGGCTCGTGTTGGGATCGATCTATCCCTGACCTCTCTGACCATCAATTTCCAGAAAAGTGTACAGGTTGCTGTTGCTGCCTATGGTATCGATTGAACCTATCACTCTCAGACATTGTCTAATCATCACGAATGTGGTAAGTTGTGTTTCTGACCATCTCTGTTCTTCCATAGGATGGTCTCTAATTTGTTTGAATAAATAAGGATAGAGATAACAACTGATTTCTCAGCATTTAATTGTAGCCTGCAATTGCCAGAATATTTCATAGAACCCGCTCTGTTACTAACAGCTCTTATCTTCTAATTGTACAACAGAGAAACAAGCGAAGTAATTAAGGAAAGTGATACTGTTGTAATCAAACATACATGCACATTTTTACTTTCTTACAATTTCTCTTTCTAAATAGGTTGATAATCCTCGGGTACAAACGCCCCATTGTGAAAGAAGATATGTATGATCTTGATCCAAATGACAAGTGTCGAATGGTTATTCCACGTTTTGCCCACAACTGGATGAAGCAAATAAATAGCCTTGCTTGGTGAGTACAGGATGCGAAGATTAGACACATATTGTGTTGCCCCCCCCCAGGGGCTAATTAATATGCCATTAAATTAGGTTGACCTACTCTACTCCCAGGTTGCCCCATTCCTGTAAATTCCGTTGAGAATATGTATTGTCATAAGCTATAAAGACTACAGAATCCTTGTAAATTCCAACCCAAGTAATATAGTAACCCTTTTTCCATGATATCAGCCAAAATGGGTTCTATGGTTCTTGATACCAGAGTCAGTAATTCCAGTGGTAACATGTCTAAAACAGTCTGCTCTTCGTCTGCAAATGGATATTTTCTATGAGAAAATTGAAATTTTCTTGAACTAATCTGATTGTGAAGGAAGTAAGACTAAATACAATACATGTTCACCATACGTACATATACATGCCCTGAAAATATCGAATTATCTATGTTTCCCCCCCCCTCCCTCCCCCACCCCGGCAACCAGCCTGTTAAAATTGTGTTGACGTGCAGTAAAAGGTCGTTGACCCGGACCGCACAGGCGTGTAATTTTCGTGGCCTGGAGTAATTATTGATATAGTGAGTTTAGTCCCTAAATTTGAACTATCTTTCCGTATATGATAGACCATCAGCATTCTGGACACGCACGCACGCACGCACGCACGCACGCACGCACGCACGCACGCACGCACGCACGCACGCACGCACGCACGCACGCACGCACGCACGCACGCACGCACGCACGCACGCACGCACGCACGCACGCACGCACGCACGCACGCACGCACGCACGCACGCACGCACGCACGCACGCACGCACGCACGCACGCACGCACGCACGCACGCACGCACGCACGCACGCACGCACGCACGCACGCACGCCCTTGTAAAGATACGTCTTCTTGTAACATCAAATTTCAATTGAACTTTATTCATTCTGACTATTTTGGCAAACGCTCGGCAATATATAAACGAGTAGATACCTGATGAGAAATTAGAAGTAGCAATACAATATCGAATGCAACATGAATCTCGAATGTTGGCAAATGACACATTCATATGGAAAACATGTGCATAAAAACTAACTGTCTGGTGTTAAAATTATTCACATGTCCAGCGGTGGCAAAATATTTTCTTACTTAAATGTAGTGTAATGAAACTCACCGTTTAACAGGAATAGGCTGTGGCATGTGTCAGAATATAAATTTCAGACAAGTAGACTGGGTCTGTGTCAAGCTAATGCCGCTTATTCATTATATAGGCTAGGAATGTAATAACCCCTCAATTTAAATGTGTAATTGTCAAACTGACCACAAACAACTTTGCAGCGGTCTTTAGACATGGCTATTTGAAAGGCCTAGATAAGAGTACTTTTTAATATATACCGCTAGAATGACTGGCTCGGTAACCTAGCCAGTCATTCTAGTGGCAAATTTTCAAAAAAACATATTCTTTCGGCCTGCAGATAGACACTGGGTAAGTAATAAATTTAATTTTGTTTACCATTACCCCTTTAAAGGTCAAGCCGGCGGACAAAATTCGGTGGTAAATTTACAAAAATCGTCTTCTAAAATTAAAACATCTTGAAAAATATTGACCATCAAAATGTTTAATTGATATATCAAGTAGGTTTTTGACTACTTTGAGGCGCTGTTTTCTAGGTAAGCTCCAATCGGGTTTTTACCACTTAGTACCATGAATTCCTAGAATCACACATTTCAGGTTACTATGCAGATAGCTGGTTGAATAACCAGCAGCGAGATTTCTCAGTTATGTTAGTTTCAAACTATTTAACAGAATGGTAAATTCACCTTTCCAGAGTATCCATCTATCATACGCCGCCATATGACGTCATAATCAGCTAAGCGGCGTGTAGGATGATGTCATAATCATTACGTCATAGATGATTCTATTTGGCCCGTCTTTAACACGTAACAGCCCAACACGTTGTAGGAATTGTCTGACACTACCATTTAATAAACATTATGTTGAATATTTTGAAACTAATTTGCCATGGCCAGCAACAGCGTTCAGTCAAATTCGTTCCAAAATATTCAATAGTTTACCTGTATGGTATAGCACGGATCGACCGGGCGGGTACGGACCGTTCCAGCTAGGCTGGGTACGGGACGACCGCTCCGGGTACGTTCCAAGTACGCCCCCTGGGTAGGATAGTACGCGTGTATAAAGCCCTATGAGAGCGGTTTCGCTAAAACGGCTTAGTCCGTAAGAACGAGTAGCGCGCATGCGCGAGCGTCAGAGCTTCCCTAACAACACGTGTCATTATTGGAAGAGAGTATATGCTTATAGTGTACAGAGTTAGTAGTGGTGATTTCTTCAAATCACACTATTCTCGTCGTTCTTGGTAGCAATCAGGACCGGAGTGAAACGAGGATTCGAGAAATTATTACATTTTTATGATCGGATAGGAAATGGCCGCGTTATCGTTTAAAGGCCTCGTTTAAATTATCTTCAAAATATTACTTTGACGTCGTAATCGCATGTATGCATTAATGAATAGGGAATGCGCGTCACCAGTTTTAGCTGCGCGCTAACTGGCTACTGCTCGCCCACTAATAGGATGGAGTGTCCTGCCTCTGCCGTCACGAGTAGTATAAAAGGAGCCAGAAATCAAGAATCGAGAGCACAATCGGCGTGGAAGCCGACCGTCAGCAAGACTGCTGGGCCAGCGCAGCGCAAGACGTGGGAGAACTGCTAAATTACTGTGGTACCTACATCAGAGCAGTGCCCTTCCGAATTTAGATCACCTGCGCCGGTGAGCAGACTTGAACGTCCGCAATAAGAATTTTGAAGCTCCCGGAGGGCCATCCGGGGTGGGGGTGGGCGGAAATAAACTAATATAAGAACTCCCTCCTCCGAACATTCATAAAGGAGTTATCTGCGGATGGGCCTTGTTGGCCCGATGTGTGTCTACAGGATGTAGAGCTGATGGTGATTCTTGGTGGATAACTCGCCGGGTCTTACGGATCACGCTGCAAAGTGGTATCAAACCTCTGCGCAGCATGCCGCGTGTTTTAATTAACTTTTAGACCACAGTCTGGTGGGACTCTGTTCGGTGCCGTCGCAAGAGCTATGTGACGTATCCCACATCATGTACCCAGTTTAATGTACATGCATATTTAATTACAACTGTAGCCCTCCTTGTTAATGGGCAACTTTCAAACTACCATCGGCGGATGGAAACTTTATAACAAACTGTGTAAATTTATGTATCAGTTATTCTGACAATCTAATCGACATCCTTCTAACTGTTCTTCTTCGCCGTCTTGAGATTGAGCCACATCAACAGTCTGCTTGCAAAAATCTTCCCTGCATTCGGAATCATGCCATCTCGCACTACTCAACTGTAGCGTATCAATGTCCGTGATTTATGAACTCTTACTGTACTGATGACCAATAGGTACTCAAATAACTATACTATTGTACTATTAATTATTTCCGTAATTAAACACTGATGACTAATAGGTGGCTTCTCGGTCTCGAGACCGCATTTTTATACTTTCTGTTTCATACTGTACATATCATCTTGATTTCCGTGTCCTTATAACTAACGAGAACCGTAACGTCCTATGACCTGATATACTGTTCGAACTATAATATATAGTTATGTATATGGCAGTCTTAAGACCGCATTTTAATTACTTTCTGTTTCATACTGTACATATTATCTTGATTTCCGTGTGTTTATAGCTAACGAACACGGTAAGGTCCTATGGCGTGATATACTGTTAGAACTGTAATAGTTAACTATGTATATGGCAAGTAGCCATCCTAGTTATTATGTTTTGTTTATATATAAAAACTCTAGGATGCAGTATGCTAGGCTATACTATACAGCAACATTATACCCGCATCACTATATTCTCCCAGCATCAATTGTACACTGAGGTCACTGTTCATGCTCATATTGCTAGAACCTGACATGTGACCGACTAAACCTGGATATTCTAGCCCGGTAGGATTGGTTTACAGTAGTTAGGGGCAATCTCTTCGTAAGAGACAGATTGTGTATGCCTCTTTTCTGGCTGTAGTTGGTATGTAACACCTCGCACTGGCTAGATTGTGTAAAATTGGCCAATTACCTTAGAGCCTCTTATTAATATCGAGTGATTGTCTCTTTCTACGCTCCTCCAGCCACATTGCGTAATACTTGTGTAGACTCCCAATCGGCACGTTGGCAGGATCCGACTCTGGGAAACTATTGTCGTTTCTGAACAGTGATAACTAATGTGTCGATTTACATACACTCCCCCTGTATCTTCGGATACCAGTTAGTTTAGATTCCACTACCAATGTAGGAAGCAATGCGAAAAGAAAATTATAGTATGTGAAACTGGCCTGCAGTGCATTTCTGGGCATTCTGGAACTTAACCCTAATGACAGGTGAAACGTTAATTCCGTAACACACTGGTGACGGATGAGACGCAGATCTCCATCCAACTCGTTGTAGTGTCTGGGTGAGGTCTTAGAACCCACCCTGTCCTCACGGGTATGTCACTAGCGATAGATACCTGTCTCTTACTCCCCACCATAAATACTATAGCGCTTTCTAAATTGCTTTTGTGAACGGTAACGCGTCCTAGTGATGTTATATGTGGCTACAGTACGATGGTGACCAGATCGTCATATGATTCGGAAGCTACTACTCCAATACATGTATGCATGCTGTCTTTCTGAGGAAGATGCTATGTGGGGCAACCTTCGGGAAGCTGGGAATCTTCCGCCATTAGAGATATGTGTCTAACGATAATTACGAATCCCTGCCACTTGCGGCCAAAGCTTGTAAACGTATCTAATAACCAATTGGTCAGTTAGAATTTAGCAGAAAGCTCGCATAAATAAAGTGGCAACTACCAATGCAGTATCTTTGGACCTACATAAGACGCTGACCTATGAATTCTTCGGAAATCATCCATCCCGCCTTCACGTAAACCAGTGTGCATCACATTAGTTATGGCTTCACTAGGATTGACCAGCACTTAGCTTTTTGGTTTGAACAAAAGAGTGGCCCGTTTTGCCAGCTCTTTTCCTCCGCTTTGGCGTTGAAGGCATTTTCCTGTGATGGAGGACTGTGCGAGGCACTTTCCTCTCGCAACAATAATGTTTTGTGTGTGTTAGGGGTATAATTGGTTTATATTAAACTATTTAAGTGTGGTACCTTCAGCGAGACCACGTAGAAAGAGCACCAGGTAGCTCTATGTACTGTATTATTTTGCTAATTTACTGTCAAACGAGTAGCATTGTTTGCATAGTTATTATTCTTACTTTTAATGATATCATCACGTCCAGACTTTTAACTTAGTTAATGGACCAACATACCGGTGACACGAACAGTTGGGACGAGGACATGAGAATCAATCTCGGCGGCAGTGGTCGCACGGCCCCACTGGAACGTGAACGTTCCACTGGCTCTAGAATTCGATCTTTGTACCGTCTGGAGGGACGCGATACGGGATCCGTAACCCCGAGAACCGTAGCTAACCAGCCCTCCTACGCATCATGTACATGCGGTGCAATGGAGTGGAGCAACATCATAGCCCAGCGCGTACCCCCGCGAGCTACAACAGCTTTCTAGAAATGTATAGTCAGTGTGTTATGGGATCGATCGATCCAAACATGAGCGAAGTGTGGGCGGAGCTTATGTAGCGATGGGCGGGTCATAGCTAACATTGGAAAGGTTCATTCACCAATGACATGCAAATCAACCGTTCACTGTCAGACCATTGCCACACTCATGACGGACCTATGCTGTTTGATTACGATCTCATCTAACAAGTATCGCATCAGATACACGAGTGGCAGATGGGATCCCTCCATCGCATATCATATATTTGTTATTTTCCTCGAGAAAACTGTGGTGTATTGCTCCATTTGATTTGTCAATTTCATTATTAAGCAAAGACGTATTATATAGCTCCTTTGGTAAAGTCCAATTATTGTATTATTATGTCATGATATGGGTCATGATCTGCTGGTAAACGGTATAAATACTCCTATTACATCTTGGCTTGAACGTGAGCCTGGCTTTACCTTGATCATGTCGATGTCTTTTGCACATCGTAATGATTCCACAAATATCAAGTTCAATTCATGTGGACATTCAATGTCATCTGATTAATGTACCAAGCAATTACATAACTGTATTTTGACCACTAATAGCCATTATGCAATTTTTTACTTACAGAACCGTATCCATTAATTATCATCAGATGAGTGGATTTCCGTAATTGTGGTTAATAACGCATGTGTATATGATGCTAATCACACTTTTGCTGAATTGGATTGGTTAATATGTATCAGTATGCAATGGCAAATCCTATTTTCAGACACTGGTGTATGGCGTTATTTTCCCATAGCTGTCTTGTATTAAACCCGTGAATTGCTGAATGTCCAGAATCCCAATTTCAAGGTGGCTATACAGGTAAGCTTTTGGATATTTTAAAATAAATTTGGTAGGGACCTTTACAACAGCTCCCAGTCAAATTACTTTCCCAATATTCAACAGCGCCATTATTAAATTGTAAGTAATTTTTTGTACTTGGCCTTTGGAGTTCAAGCGCTTAAGGTGTGTTAGAGTGTAGGCTCCAATGCTATGCACTAACAAAGATGAACGGTATCACTTACCTATGACATGGGTATGGTTTTGGCAAGATGGCTGATGCTGATTTATTTTCACCAGTATCAATGTTGTTCTTACATAGATCATTTAATGGATAAACCCACTTTTAGGCATGCCGTGCTAATCTCTAGCTAAGCCTCGCCCATGCTTTGTCCATGTTGTGATCGATTTATATACGTTGAATCGTGACTTGTCATAATCCCATTTTAAAGGTAACAGTACAGGTGAGTTGTTGAATATTTTGAATCCAATTCGACTGGGTGTATTCACCAGAATGTGTATTGAATAGTAAAGACATACAACTCGTACACCTAACGGACTATTCAAAGTTCCTGACTTAACTGTCATTCACTATGTACTTGATTATATTAATTTCCCTGTGCAATCTTTAAATCGTGAACCCAGAAAGTCCAAAATGACAAAATTATTTATTATTTAGAATTATCATGTACAGTATTTTGAAACAGATTTTACAGGGTGCTGTCGTCAATGCTGCCATGGCAGACATAGGAACCGGCTATCTTAGTTATAAAATACTCAAACGCTTCCCCATTACTTACAAAATCGCAAACAGTCTTCAATCTGCCAAGATTATTATTATTATTATTATTATTATTATTATTATTATTTTTATTATTATTATTTAATGCAGTTCAAGAGGTGGATTGATCTTGTCGTCTACATCTAAGTATGTTCCAAGACAATTGATGCCCAGCAACTCATATAATCATTGCTCACGTGAAGAAGTAGATGAGACAACGCCTCTACTGGCTGGTGCTTCTTTAACAAGATCTGAACTAGACATATCACAAAATAATAAAGCTACTTCATGTCGACTGGCACCAACAAAGCTATCTATATTTAAAGCAATTGCTCAGACTTTTGGATGGCATTTCCTTTTTACCCACCTTGTCAACCTTGTCTGGCTGATTTTGGCATTTACATTTCCGCTAGTATTGGAGTAAGTATATATTTAATTGCTATAACGTTATTTTCAGCATTAACTGATGACGAAAGCACCAATTTCTGTCATCGCAAAGGAAAGTATTTGGTACCAAATTGAATATGATATTTTAAGTCGCAATCGATCAGTTAACGTTAGGATGCATCGCATTGTATAATATCACAAAATAAACTGATGGTAATGAGTTAATATCAGTTTTGCTGGTAAGACACAGTCCTAAATCCCATATAACATATATTACCTCTAACAGCCCCTTAATCCACATTTCATTAACGGACATTCTAGACAAACATTCATGACGGATTTGAGGGTAAGACTAATTAATTTATCGATGGACTTGTTGAAATAATAATAAAACAAAATGATAATAAAAATAATTAAAATATTGTGCTAATATTGTACTAATAGAAATGGCGTTTACCTAAGGAACAGGCCTATTTACTATGCTACATATTATGTATTCCATTGTGTATGTGATAAAGGATTATACATTACATTTGACCTTCAGCTTACTGATCACATTCACACAAGATACCAGCGAAGCTGTGTGGAAAGGGTACCTCTACGCTTGCCTTATCATAATTATTGGCATTATCCAAGCATGTTGCATTCATCAGGTTTTCTTTTGGGGATATCGTTTAGGCATGCGAATCAAGGCCTCTGTTATCGCACTGGTGTACAGAAAGGTGAGTGGTTTAGAAAGGTGAGTGGGTCAGAAAGGTGAGTTGTTCGCAAAATGGGCAAGTGGTTATAAGGGTACTAATACATTATCGGATATTGTATTGTCGTTATAGTGTATTGTATATACATATATATATATATATATATATATATATATATTAATTTTCTGGCTCCATATCATTCACTTCGCGGCGAATGGACCTTTCCACTTTTAACTATGCCCCACTCTTCTCTATTTAAGCTCCATCCAAACGTCGTCTGTGTTCGGATCGATCAGTACCCGAACTTCCTGAATATATCTGTGGCATAGACTATGTGCGGAAGCTAATCTCTAGAGAGGAGTAGTATATAAATTAAGACTGCTAGAACAGAGGACTGTCAGAACAGAGGATCGCCGATCAGTGGCTACAGAAGGGAGATGGGCTGTTAGAACAGAGGCGTGATAATGTTGCAACAGCTCGTCCGAACACCCATGTGATCAACCACACATTACAGGGTCTAATCTTCTAGAGACGAATCTGATCAACGTTGTGTACCATGTAGGCTGTGCGGCATGGCTGGAAAGGTGACACACTCATTACATAACCTGGGCGACTATGTAAATAAATCGCTTGAGTCCGGGAGAGCTTCTCCTGACCTAATAATCCCAACAGTAGTAGACGAGTTACTCGCCCGAAATCCACCAACAATACAGGAGCTAAAAAGCTATCCACTGACAGAAATGGCATTAACGGAATTAGGGAAGTATTTACATGACCTGGGCAGTCGGTCTACAGTGATGCTATTGAGTTAGAACAAAAACATCCCGACCAGGCTGCTCAGACAAACACGTAGTCATGACCAGTGTCACATTGGCATGAGCGGATTACCCACAGGCCCTTCCAGCTGCCTTGGCAATGTTCACTTGGCAGAATGCTAAAGTGCCTACCATCTGCACCAGGGCAGACTCTGGCATGTTCACAGGTGACACAAAGGATCTGGTGCCTGCCGCATCTCCTGCAGACAACCACTTCCAGATCTTTCTACACCATAGAAGTGGCAGACAGACTCAATTTCCTCACGTGGGTGAACTCGGTCATAGATATTTTTCAGTAGATGGTCGCGGAAGGGATTGTACTGAGGCTCGTCTCGGAAGTGGTCCCACTTGGTATCTAATATCACGGCCGTCTGTGAGGCAGCCACCACATGTATGAGTAGTTGTATAACCAGTATCCTACATGGAGGGTTAAACCGAACATGGGGAACTACTCGAGAAATATCTGTGTCAGATCGAGCCTTGTTCCGTCCTCGATGCCAATCTTCATCCCAGCTGGGGCAGGTTTTAGCTGCTTCACTTTACCACCAGTTAGAAACCGCAGCTCTAGCACTATGGGTGTTGTTTGCGGACATGCTCGAGCAGCTTCACTGAGCCCTTCGCCTTCGAGGGGTGCAACACACCCTCAACCCGTAAGACACCCTCCTGAATATCGATAGCTTCCTCTGGTCCATCAAAGGGCCGACACAGCAGGGGTTTTCCTCCAGTGATCCAATCATATGACCCACTGCAACTAGGGATTACCATCTCCTATATAGGTCAGGAAAGATGTCTCCCTGTTATAAAGTTTCTAGACCATGCCATCTTTCTTCACAACAGTAGAGAGGGGCGTGACCACCAGGTCAATAACCGCTGGAGGTCTATAGTGGCACCCACGCTCGCCAATTACCACCAGGTCCAGTGCAGTACTACACCGCATTCTTTTCGAAGACTACCGGCAGCTGTTTCACCAGGGTCAACACCACACCATCATGTGACATCGGTGGGGCATGCTTCACAGTCGTCTCTAAGAAATGAAAGCTGAGATCAGCGTCCAAAGTGTTAACATCCTCAACCTTGTCTGGTGACTGCTCTATCAGGGGTGGAGGATGAACTTCGTCTTCTGGAATGCATAGCGGAGCACTATTTTGTCCCCATCCCTCTCTCGATCCAGACGTCCCTTCAAGACAGCCTTTAGGTCAGTGAACTGCTCTACACCATCTCCACCGATGGGGTGGAGGGAGAATGTCTTGGAATCTGCTCCATATTGGAGGACGAACGACTTGCCATCGCTTTCCTTAACCTTGGCGGCATTAACGTCGTACACGTCCATGAGATCAGCTAGACCGCTTGAGTGATCAAATATGGGCTCCATATATGGTTTAAACGGAGTGTATAGCCATGCCATTTGTCCTATTGCTACCCCAAAATAGGGAGAATGTCACCAGACCATCAGTTGGTAGATGTGTGGTTCAGTATTGCATAGAATGGGTTTTCTTCAAGGTAGCTCAGCATTCCACCACGTACGTGCACGCCGATGTGTTACATCCACCACCGGGAATTACCTACTACAGCTCACTGAATGAAGTAGGGTTAGACGTGATAGGATATCTGCCAGTAGCCATCAGCAAACTGTGGAAAGCGATCAGCCCAACATGTTCACCCACGTAAATCATTTGTTTGACAGCTCCACCATTAGTCTATATGCCAGCATGGATGGTCTGTTTGATGCCCAATTAGAGTTTACGCAGCTACTACTTATTGACCTATCATCATGATATCATATCAGACCTATCAGGCATTCGCCGAGATGTTGCAAAAGGAGATAGAGGAGCAGCCACACACCTTCTCCTGGATGGTAGATATAGTGGTACAGGAAATGCGTTGTCGACAAGAAGGTGAGCGACTACAGCGGGTGAGCTGGTATGGACAGAACTCCAGAGATGCAAGGAGACAAAGGGACTATAACTCTGTTCAAGAGGAGGGCATCATAGGGACAAACTTGTATGATTACTTGGATGACGAGTGTGATGAGTTTAAAGAAGTCTTGCAGTGGGAAGAGGAGAGGGTGCAGTAGTATAAATCCAAGAAATTCCACCAACGGCGGGCGTACTATCAAAGTGACAAGGTGAAATTTCAGATGTCACGGCTGCAAAAGCAACTGGTCCCTGACATTATGCTGGATGAGGGGTGTTTGAGAGAGGTATGTCTCAACACCAACAAGCTTGTTCGGTTCGCCAGGCTCTCCAAGATGAATCCCACAGTGACTCATCAGCAGATCCTACAGGTGATGGCACGAGTGTAAGAACTAGGTATGCCATGGCGGGTGGACATGGATGAGTTAAAAAACAAGATGCTGCAGTGGGGCCGCATCGAAGATATCTATGGTGCCAAATATTATGTTGCATCCGTGGCTGGAACAGCAGCTTTAAGATGACTACTATAGATGGCATTCCCGATGAACATCAAAACAATCAACCAGAGCCAACCGCCCCTCCCGGGATACATTCTGGACCCGCTCGAGAGCTGGACCACGTGGTCTCCTTGATGACATACAGGACCTAACACATATTTCGATCACAGTCGATGGGCGGTGCCATATCAGGTTCTCCATCAATTCACGACCACTGACCAACCTTGCAATCACCAGCAAGGATGCGAAGAAAGCTCTTACCTGGATGACAGGCACGAATCTCTCGTTCTGGAACCAACAGCTGAATTTTACTGTGTGGTGTGCCACAGCGGGATGCGGCGTCGGCGCGGGCTTGCTGCACTCCTATTTTGGTAACCCCGAAGCTGTGCTCATTGCCAGCTGTCTCAGATTCCATGTGTACCCCATGGCGAGACGAATCCTTCATGAGCTGGGCACAAGCCTGCCTGATACGAATGCTTTCAATCCGCAGCCTGTCCATACCGTTAGCTACAGCCTCTCAGCAACCAGTAGACTCCAGCAAGATTTCAATGCCCACTCAGACTATCGTTTCCATGGTGGAGACAACAGCGGTCTAGGCGTCATGTATGGTGACCCGAGACGAGACTACTCAAGCTTCACCTATCAAACACCCTGTAAACTTGAGCGACTTTCTCATTCAATCGAGACTCAGAGCCCAAAGCGAAGGTGCAGAATATGCACATAAACGGCATCAGGCAAGACGGCTCAGATGCCTGGACATACTTTATCACACGCACGCACGCACGCACGCACGCACGCACGCACGCACGCACGCACGCACGCACGCACGCACGCACGCACGCACGCACGCACGCACGCACGCACGCACGCACGCACGCACGCACGCACGCACGCACGCACGCACGCACGCACGCACGCAAAACCTCAGTGCTTACGCAAGCGGGGATCGTGTGAATCAACCAGTCCTTAGAACCATTATGTTATTGTCTTCTGATGGCCCAGACCAAGCTGCGCTACTCTATAGACGGGGTGAGTGGCAAAGAGGTGCAGGCTATGTTTAGCAGTCTCGTCGAGGATATGATCATCTTTGCATACCCTAGCAGCCTCATTGCCAAGTTCCAGCAAGCCTTACAGAAGGCCTGCCATCAGCTGGACTTTGCCATTTCTCCACACCTGCGGCTTATTCCGAGCAACCTGATCATGAATATTGGGGACCTGGTGGTCAGGAGTTATAACAACATGATAGTCGAGAGGAGTTCCCCCAGTGTCCACTTTGGGTTTAACACTGACATCAACTCAGCTGCGCATGTCGTCCAAACCCCCGTGACACAAGCATCTCCGCAGGCCAGTGCTACCATCGTTCTGGATGACAAACAGCGACCCATGCTGACATCCACCACCCCACCCAGCAGTACTAGCAGGATGATAGCCCTACGAGTGGTGTCAGGTCTGGTTATTGCCGTGCTTATCACTAGTCTTTTCCACTGCTAGTAGTTCAAGCTCTTCGAGTAATAGATCTTCCAGTGCAGGAGTCGTGGAAAATCAGATTGCCTGATCTAGCTTGGCCTGCCCGACAGCCCCCAAACACGCTGTCAGCATACACACCCAATGACTGTAGGGTTTAGGTGGTAAGCCTTTTTCCAGCTTGTAGTAGCACAGAGTGTTATTCCACTCAGAGTCAGAGGATGCCAAGAATGCCTGCAGCTGCCGGAACACGTCCGACAGATACTCCCGATCCTTGTAGAATCCCTTAGTAGTAAGGAGCTGCTCGATGATACATAATGAGGTATTTGACGAAACAGATCTGTCCCTTACCAAATCCTAGATATAGCCTCACGGCGAGCTCATCTGGTGACCATTACTTATAGTCCTTCAATTCGGTGTGGAAGACATCATAGTACGTAATGCATAGGTCCACAATTTAAGCGTCTATGCATAGTGCCATGGATATTACCGAGTACCAATCTAATCAGCTAACAGATGCAGACTAGTTAGATCTGCTTGGCGCTCTCGAGGTAGAATGTACACGTTTAAACGTGTTGTATACCCAGAGCTTAAACAATGACGTCAACTGTACAGATTGTAAACCAACTCCCAGAGAGCTAGGCGAGTCTCCAGAAGGTGGAGAGGCTGCCCAAGAACAAGACCCATAAGTTACTGACACATGCTAAGCCCATGGCCATTCATGTCGCCAGTAACGTGTCCGCGAATGTGGCCATGGTAAAGATGGCGGTGGTAATGAGGTTATTCCTGCTGCTGGAGCCGCTGTCCTCGCTACAGTGGCGAGTACGGTTGTCGACCACTGTCTTTGAATAACACATCCCATCCCAAAGATCGCCATCGGTGGCGCCTTATCTTTAGCTGGCAGAGATGGGAGGTATGCTCGGAGTTGATGAGACTGGTACCATCAAGGTTATTGCCGAGTCATGTGCATTTCTCCTGAACCGACAGAGCTCATTCAAACAAGATGGGGAGAATCTCAAAGTGGGCACCCTCAGCCTGAGCCATACCACGGTGGATGACACAATGGGTGCTACCGCCAGCCTCCAACTACCCGAGGTGAAGAAATCAGGGGTTTTCAACTTGCCATTTAAGATCACATAACAAGCATGGCTGCTCGAGCTTGCATCATATGGATACTCGAGGTGCTAGCCACTGCGGGCACTGACACAGGCCCTCTGCGTTCTCCTTAGACACCGTCTCCATTGCCTGGTTATGACGTTTTCTCTCTAACTCCGCCGCCTTATGCTCAGCGAAGCTGAGACCCCAGTTCGCAAACACAATTGCATTCAAGATTGCAGATGCCATGTCTATACATAGCGAGTTTAAAGCACTTGTATATTCAGCATGAACTGCAAGCAATGTATGAACTGGAAGCTTTCGAGAATCCAGTTGAGGACTACGATGATGACGACTATGATGAAGATGAGGACAATGATGATGATGCCTATGATGAGGACCGCTATGATGAAGACTATGATGGTGATGATGTAGAGGCAGAATCCCGCCGACTAATCCAACGATCCAAGGGAATTTATCGTACCTACATAAAGGGCTTTCTTGGCTGACTAGCGGTAGTTGGGGCTCTGATTGCTCTGTTCACGAGGAAAGCTGGCGATATGGTCTGCAAAATGGCCAGCAATGCTCTCCATGGAGTTGAGACGATCTCTGAGGCTATTCCAGCCATCACCTCTGTGGTATGCACGTTCCTTTGACATTGCCGGTCCACGGCTCCCGTATGTTGCGATAGCACTCGCAGTCAACTGGGCTGCTGAATATTTAAGACATGCTATATAAGATGTGTTCTCCACATGACCTCGTCAAGTCCCATAACTGGCAAGCCTTTGTTGATAAGCTTCCTTACAGTGATGGAGCTAGCGTTGCAGAGATTAGACCGCAGTGTTCACAGGTATTCGAAGAGGTGTTCATCGATGGTTGGATGAATGACAGTCATCTGTTCATCTGTCTAGAGTTTGCCCAAGCTATACAGGAGAGGACAGGCGTCGATGTCAGCGATGAAATCCGAGGTCCTGACAGCCTCCCTGGAAGATCGCTATTAGCGGCCCGGTGGCTATTATCGCAAGCCTCACCAGCTGCTCGAGACTGCACGTCGCAAGGGTCATAGATTACCCTTGCAGATGGTTAGGCATTGGCTTACCAGACATGCGATGTGGCAGATCTACAGCCCTCGTCCACGGCTCATTCAGTATGCACAATTCGATGAACCTGTCGAGAGTAGAGTCCATCAGGCTGATGTGCTGTTCCTTCAACATGATTGGGTCTGTTCCAGAGGAACACACAAGACCTACAAGTACGCCCTCACCATCGTCGATGTCACCAGTAGATACAAGGCGGCAGTGCCTCTCACATAGGCCGCTGTACTGTGTAGCGGGTGTGATACTGGGTAGTCGCTTGTGTCAAAGTGGTCACTCCTCGCAGTTATGGCAGCATAGACATCCTCAATCTGGATATCCAACAGGAAGCTATCGATTCAGCAGCAGGCTCGGCTTGTACATGTGACGAGCAGCTAGATCATCATTGAGCTTGGCTATTAGGCGGCGCAGTTTGTCTTCCTCGGGTAACCACACTAGCTTGACATCCACTCAATTGCGCACGTTCTCCATGGTCTTACCGAAGACAGCGCTATTCATCAGCTTATAGAGATCCTTATCAAAGTCCCTGTTGGCCTTCTTATGGAGCTCTGTGTTGAGTCGGATGTAAGGCTCCATCCAAGGTGACTGATTGAAGTGTATAACCCTGTGCACCTTCTTCAACCTCATACTCAGTCTGAGGTAGAGCATCAGGTTGCGGTAGTGGAGAATGTACTCTTCTTTGTCTCTCAGGTTATGCACCAGTTTTTCTGCTGCCGTCTCCACTATCGAATCGCCCAATGCACACTGATCCTCTGAGAGCCACTCTCCCTTCACCTTCATCCATTCAGGCGCCAGGGGGTAGGCATTGTGCATGTCATGCAGCCCTTGTGGGTACTCAAGGTCAACCTCTAGGATGTAGCACTTTTCATCATCATCGGGATGTTGTATAATCTCCTTGACATCAATTTCCTCCACCCACTTAAACCCTCACCCCCACCCCCACCCCCACCCCCCCCCCTGTCGGTAGGTGTTGGCTTATTGGCCAGTCATAGAGATTGTTAGCGTCCAGATACATGCTGTGGCTTGTCAGCTGTTGTGGATTATAGCCAGATATGTATGGTTTGTTTGCCTTAGCATAACATTTGCTGACCATTGATACACCACAACTGAGTCCTTCCTCTCTGAAGAGATGCATGTCGTAGTCAGTGAGGAGCTCCAGCTCCACGCCTGGCTTCCTTAGAAATGCATCCCAGCTCAACTGTGGGCTTGTGTAATAGTGTGCTGGGTCCAAACGATACTGCTGGAGGCATGTGATGCGGAAGTTCTCAAAGACATCTACAAGGAGCAGAGTATCAGACCGCAGATAGAGGTCATGATAGTCTCCCATGGTCTGGCAGCCGAAATGGGCCCAGACAGCATGTGCATGGTTGTAGTCCCTGTCAGATATTCCCTCGCCAGTGAGTTTACTGTAGAAAGCAGCTTGAGATGGGAGAGAGGTCTCATTGAAACAGTACCACCTATCCATGTGCTCATAGGGCTATACACCCTTGCAGAGCAGGAGCTCATGGTTGGCAGTGTTAGGTTCATACTCGTTTGTAAATGGCAGAACTGTGGAACTAGCTACCAGCTTGTTAAGGGATGATGGGAGGAACTAGGCCATGTCGATGAACCGCAGCTGATGAAGGCTGAAGGAGATATACTTCTCCATATTGTTGGCGATGCAGTTGATCTGTCCTTCTGTTTGGGGGTTGGCCTGTATGATGAGGTGAGAGTCATACCCACGCTGGTTGTGGAACACGACCAGGATGGTAGTGGTCCTAGGGTTGTGACGGAGGTTTAGATTACACACACTGTGTGCTGCTCTCCAGTAGAGGCCAGTGATGTGGCAGTGATCTCTGACACTGTCCCCATCTAATGGTCTGTCGCACACATGGCAACTGACTGCGGTTTTATGAGCTCGCCAGTCCTCTCTAGTCATCTCCATTGGCCTAGGGTGGGCGAGAACGGCCATTATCGTCTCCTCTTCCCATGCCAATCGATCCAGGAAGTGCTTGGCTGCATCTTCTCCTCGATACAGCACTGGTGGTTCACTCACACCATCACAGCGGACTACATTGTATGAGAACCTACAGATCTCATGGTGTTGCATTTTCTGTGTGATGCTCTCTGAGCCGGATTCCCCTCTGGCCCCTCAACCATGGTTGTTTGGGTTTCAAAGTCAGCATAGATGATGAATGACACATTGCGTTGCTTGTGGTGTTTGGTGAACTGTAGCATCTTCCTGTCCTCTGTAGGCATTCTTATGCGCATTGATCTGTCACTGATGTCGCAGCACTCCAGTTTGATGAGAAGGTCTTCGCGAGAATAACAGTAGAGACACCACTCGTAGAAGTGCTTTCTCCCTTTATACCGACTCTGATCATAGAGCAGATGATTCAGGTCCTTAATCCAGGTATAGTGATGCATGCCACCCGTCTCGATAATCTGGAGATGTGTTCTTGGAATAACGGGATCAGCCTCACTCAGATGCAGTGGATAGACACCCTTGTCATGCCCGAATACATTAATGGCCAGGCCATTCAGCCGCTCAACATGATTAAGCTAGTGGAGAGGGGTTGGAGAGTCTACACCGCTGAAATCAAGAGTGTCCCAGCACCCTAAATACTTCGATGTCTGCTGGTAATTACTGTCTGCGGGATAAGCAGCAGCCAAGAGAGACCAGAGAAGACAGTGGTTATCATCTTTGTTCTGGACATTATCCACAGCACGTTTTCACTTAATCGAAGTGGGGAGATCGATGTAGGACCCACTACGTAGTGGGTGATATCTGGCGATGTTGAGGTACAATGCGACTGCCCAGCCAGACCCCTCACGGGTGTAGTTCTCAAGGCCTTGCAGCACCTTAGCTTTGGCCTCCTTCACAGCCTCTTTAATATTGCTTGCCTTCAGGATGGCATGCTGCTTAGACCAGAACAGGGGATCTGTGGTGACCTCTCACGTCATTCTTCTCTTTTTTGGAGGGTCATCTTGAGAGCAAGGCAGAACTTCAACCCGTTCAGGTCGATGATCTCTTCCACCCACTTCCTCTCTTTCTTGTCCATGCTTTTATCCAGGAAATCTGTTGGATCTTTTTCCTCTATCCCTGCAGATAGTTCTCGATTGCATGTGGGACCTTCACAAATCCTGGTTTGGTGGGGGCGGGGGGGGGGTTGCCCCTCATTTCCTGCAATATATCATCAAGAAGCATGTCGATCTCCTCATCTGTGAACATGGGTGGGGTTTCTAGCTCGGCGTGTGGGTGTGGGCCATCTCGGAAAGGAGAGCTGGTGTTGGCATCTAGGGAGTGGTTGGTGCGTTCCTACATGGGGCTGGGTTCGGCTTCTCGGGAGTAGTTGGTAGCTTCCTGCGTGGGGCTGGGGTTGGCTTCTCGGGAAGGAGAGCTGCCAGTTTCTTGGCATAGGTGGTATGGCTTATAAGCCCCTGCATCAACAGTCTCGCCAAATTTTACTTCATCAATGTCCATAACATATGTGTGTACCTATCCAGCTGCGTTTCTCTAATATGGGGAATGTGATCGTATCACATGCTGGTGGGGCCGGCTTGCGGGGAGGGGGGGGACCCCTGTCCACCATGCTCTACTATCTGGCAATACTGTTTACATTTACTAAGGTATGAGCAGCATGCTCTACTATCTGACAATACCTTTTTACATTTACTAAGGCCTGCTCAGCGTGCTCCACTATCTGGCAATACATTTTTACAGTTAAATATATAGCGAGATTTGAAGCTGTGATTTTATAGTGCTATTCAACATATAATGAAAACCTATTAGCCATCTCGCCCACACATGCATTAAACAAAAATTGCCTAGATTTAGCTGATAACCTGGTATGCGTTATCAATGATATGAAATTGAAATTAATATCCTGTTAGGAAAAACTGCTGTAATATCCTTGGCTAGGTCTATATCTTTTGTAACAGTATTGTCGTTTGTAGGTGTTTTATGAGGATAGTATTATTTCGGCAAGAACGGTAGTGTGTGTAATTTATGTGAGTAATATTTCACGAATTCGCACCGGTTTCACAGAGCAGAGGGAATATATGCCTACAGATCGCCATCAGTAATGCCAGTAAGCATACATGTATACATATTATGGACTGCTGTAGACAGTTGTCAACAATTCCAAATTATAGTTATCAGTGCGTTATCAGTCCGATTGGCCTGTTTGTTATTATTGCACAACAATTCATAAAAGATAATTGTCTTTATTTCTGGGCTCGTTATCGGTTCCCCATTGACTCAATTCATAACGGTGCGGAAATAAATCATGGTTCAAATCTCTCAAATGACTTCAGCTAAATGTTACCCAGCTTTGAAAAAAACCTGGTGAGCACTATTGTAAGGGTACAATGACAGAAATAGAAGCAACGTGCACCACATAGAAAATCCAACAGGTAGAGAGAGAGATAGAGAGAGAGAGAGAGAGAGAGAGAGAGTGAGAGAGAGAGCGGAGGGTGGGATGTGGCGATAATGCGGGGTTCACACGGACAGTGGGGTATGGAAATTTGTTTAGGTTTTTTAGTTGTTTTTTTTTGTTTGCTGCAACGTTATCACGCCTGTGTCTGTATGTAATGTGTGGTTGATCACAGGTGTTCGGTATACCACTAAGGATGTGTGACTTTAAATGGGTGCAACATTATCACGCCTCTGTTCTGACAGCCCACCTCCCTCCTGTAGTCGCCGATCAGCGATCCTTTGTTCTGACAGTCTTCTGTTCTAGCAACCTTAATTTATATACTACTAGGTGTGATTTAGTGTGATATTTTATCAAGTAGATGCATAGTGCTACTTCGAGAATATAACATTAGTGCATGAAGAAGATGTATTAATGTATTAGTTTTCTGATATCCCATTCTCTAATTGCGCAACTGTTTCCTTAGTTAGAATAAGTTATGATTAACGATTCTACAAATGTATTCAGGATACTACGAATGTATTTCTGAAACATGTTGGTGCTTTATAATGTTGCAGGCCTTATCCATGACACCGTCTTCTAGAAAGGATTCGACTGTTGGTGAAATTGTCAATTTGATGTCTGTGGACACTCAGAAGTTACTGGAACTGTCCATGTGGGTTTGGGCAATTTGGGCTGCACCATTGCAGGTCATACTATCAATCACATTTCTTTACATGAAGGTAAATAGAGAAAGCTACTCTCCTTGTTAAGTATATGACATCATAATCAATTACGTTACGAGTGCCCTGACGTCACAATCAAAATGCGTGATGACTGGCTAAATAGGCGGCCAGTGTATGAATTGTATGTCTTTACTACTTAATGACCATTCTGTTGAATATTTTGAAACGAAAGTGACTGAATGCTATTGCAACATCACCAAGTTAAATTAGTTTTAAAATATTCAACATCTTAGCTATACAATTTTCTGGAAATTGAGATTCTCGGAATTCAGTGTTGAATCACTCCCAGCACATGCAAAGCATGTGTGGCATTCAGATAGAGATGTATGAGCCATAGCCAAAAGTGAATGTATCCTTTAGTATGTTGAGTACAACATGTGTGTGCATGTGCATGTGCGTGCCTGTGTGCGTGCGCATGCACGTGCACGCTCGAGTGTGGGTGTGCATGCATGCGTGCGTGTGTGTCTGTCATAACATACAGCACACACATAACACAACAAGAGGCACAGAGTGTAGTTGTTGTCTTGCGGTCAGTTAGGCCAGAGAATATTCGAGTGAGATGAAAATGATGTGTATATTCGTTTTTTAATTTAATGAAAGAATTTGCTTATCGACTTTTTTGTCAGATGGTATTTAAAGCAATTTCTTTTTATTTTCTTAGATCGGTGCATCTGCATTTACAGGGCTGGCAGTCGTCGTCCTCCTTATGCCAGTTAACTATTTCATGCTAAGAAAAATGCAATTGTTGCAAGATGAACAGATGGCGACAAAAGACAAGCGTGTCAAATTAATCAGTGAGATTATCAATGGAATAAAGGTGATAATGAATACAGTATCTCCTCTATCAATGGAACAAAGGTGATAATAAAAACACTATCTCCTCCATCAATGGAACAAAGGTGATAATAAAACACTATCCCCTCTACAAATGGGATCAAGGTAATAATACATACACTATTTCTTCTATCAATGGAATAATGGTTATAATAAATACAATATCTCCTCTATCAATGGAACAAAAGTGATAATAAATACAATATATCCTCTATCAATGGAACAAATGTTATAATAAATACACTATCTCTTCTATAAATGGTATAAAGGTGATACTACATACACTATCTCCTTTATCAATGGAGCAATGGTGGTGATGAATACAATATCTATTGTATCAATGGAACAAATGTGATAATAAATACACGATCTCTCCTATCAATGGAATAAATGTGATAATACATACACTATCACATCTATCAATGGAACAAATGTGATGAGAAATACACTCTCTCCTCTATCAATGGAATAAAGGTTATACTAAATACACTATTTCCTCTATCAATGGAATAAACGGGAGAATACATACACTATCTCTTCTATCAATGGAATAATGGTTATAATAAATAAAATATCTCCTCTATCAATGGAATACAGGTGATAATAAATACAATTTCTCCTCTCTCAATGGAATCAAGGTGATGATAAATACAATATCGCCTCTATCAATGGAATAAAGGTGATAATAAATACAATTTCTCCTCTTTCAATGGAATCAAGGTAATAATAAATACAATAACTCCTCTATCAATGGAATAAAGGTGATAATAAATACAATATCTCCTCTATCAATGGAACAAAGGTGATAATAAATACAATATATCCTCTATCAATGGAACAAATGTTATAATAAATACACTATCTCTTCTATGAATGGAATAAAGGTGATAATAAATACACTATCTCCTCTATCAATGGAATACAGGTGATAATAAATACACTATCGCCTTTATCAATGGAACAGAGGTGATGATAAAACTATCCCCTCTATCAATGGAACAAATGTGATGATAAATACACTATCACCTCTATCAATGGAACGAAGGTGAGGATAAATACACTATCTCCTCTATCAATGGAACAGAGGTGATGATAAAACTATCTCCTCTATCAAAGGAACAAATGTGATGATAAATACACCATCACCTCTATCAATGGAATCAAGGTAATAATAAATACACTATCTCCTTTATCAATGGAACAGAGGTGATGATAAAACTATCTCTTGTATGAATGGAACAAATGTGATGATAAATACACTATCACCTCTATCAATGGAACGAAGGTGAGGATAAATACACTATCTCCTCTATCAATGGAATAAGGGTGATAATACATACACTATTTCTTCTATCAATGGAATAATGGTTATAATAAATAAAATATCTCTTCTATCAATGGAACAAAGGTGATAATAAATACAATATCTCCTCTATCAATGGAATAAAGGTGATAATACATACACTATTTCTTCTATCAATGGAATAATGGTTATAATAAATACAATATCTCTTCTATGAATGGAACAAAGGTGATAATAAATGCACTATCTCCTCTATCAATGGAATAAAGGTGATAATACATACACTATTTCATCTATCAATGGAATAAAGGTGATAATACATACACTATCTCTTCTATCAATGGAATAATGGTTATAATGATTACAATATCTCTTCTATCAATGGAATAATGGTTATAATGATTACAATATCTCTTCTATCAATGGAATAATGGTTATAATGATTACAATATCTCTTCTATCAATGGAATAATGGTTATAATGATTACAATAACTCATCTATCAATGGAATCAAGGTAATAATAAATACACTTTCTCATCTATCAATGGAACGAAGGTGAGGATAAATACACTATCTCCTCTATCAATGGAATAAAGGTGATAATAAATACAATTTCTCCTCTTTCAATGGAATCAAGGTGATAATAAATACACTATCTCCTCTATCAATGTAATAAAGGTGATAATACATACACTATCTCTTCTATCAATGAAATAATGGTTATAATAAATACAATATCTGCTCTATCAATGGAACAACGGTGATAATAAATACAATATATCCTCTATCAATGGAACAAATGTTATAATAAATACACTATCTCTTCTATGAATGGAATAAAGGTGATAATAAATACACTATCTCCTCTATCAATGGAATCAAGGTAATAATAAATACACTATCTCCTCTATCAATGGAATAAAGGTGATAATACATACACTATCTCCTCTATCAATGGAATAATGGTTATAATAAATACAATATATCCTCTATCAATGGAACACATGTTATAATAAATACACTATCTCCTTTATCAATGGAACAGAGGTGATGATAAAACTATCTCCTCTATCATTGGAACAAATGTGGTGATAAATACAATATCTCCTCTATCAATGGAACGAAGGTGAGTATAAACACACTATCTCCTCTATCAATGGAAGAAAGGTGATAATACATACACTATTTCTTCTATCTATGGAATAATGGTTATAATAAATACAATATCTCTTCTATCAATGGAATAAAGGTGATAATACATACACTATCTCCTCTATCAATGGAATAATGGTTATAATAAATACAATATATCCTCTATCAATGGAACACATGTTATAATAAATACACTATCTCTTCTATGAATGGAATAAAGGTGATAATAAATACTCTATCTACTCTATCAATGGAATTAAGGTAATAATAAATACACTATCTCCTTTATCAATGGAACAGAGGTGATGATAAAACTATCTCCTCTATCATTGGAACAAATGTGATGATAAATACAACATCTCCTCTATCAATGGAATCAAGGTAATAATAAATACACTATCTCCTCTATCAATGGAATAAAGGTGATAATACATACACTATCTCCTCTATCAATGGAATAATGGTTATAATAAATACAATATATCCTCTATCAATGGAACACATGTTATAATAAATACACTATCTCTTCTATGAATGGAATAAAGGTGATAATAAATACTCTATCTCCTCTATCAATGGAATTAAGGTAATAATAAATACACTATCTCCTTTATCAATGGAACAGAGGTGATGATAAAACTATCTCCTCTATCATTGGAACAAATGTGGTGATAAATACAATATCTCCTCTATCAATGGAACGAAGGTGAGTATAAACACACTATCTCCTCTATCAATGGAAGAAAGGTGATAATACATACACTATTTCTTCTATCTATGGAATAATGGTTATAATAAATACAATATCTCTTCTATCAATGGAATAAAGGTGATAATACATACACTATCTCCTCTATCAATGGAATAATGGTTATAATAAATACAATATATCCTCTATCAATGGAACACATGTTATAATAAATACACTATCTCTTCTATGAATGGAATAAAGGTGATAATAAATACTCTATCTACTCTATCAATGGAATTAAGGTAATAATAAATACACTATCTCCTTTATCAATGGAACAGAGGTGATGATAAAACTATCTCCTCTATCATTGGAACAAATGTGATGATAAATACAACATCTCCTCTATCAATGGAATAAAGGTGATAATACATACACTATTTCTTCTATCTATAGAATAATGGTTATAATAAATACAATATCTCTTCTATCAATGGAACAAATGTGATAATAAATACAATATCTCCTCTATCAATGGAATAAATGTGATAACAAATACAATATCTCCTCTTTGAATGGAATCAAGGTAATAATAAATACTCTATGTCTTCTATGAATGGAATAAAGGTGATAATAAATACACTATCTCTTCTATGAATGGAATAAGGGTGATAATAAATACACTATCTCCTCTATCAATGGAATAAAGGTGATAATACATACACTATTTCTTCTATCAATGGAATAATGGTTATAGTAAATACAATATCTCTTCTATGAATGGAATAAAGGTGATAATAAATACACTATCTCCTCTATCAATGGAATAAAGGTGATAATACATACACTATTTCTTCTATCAATGGAATAAAGGTGATAATACATACAATATCTCCTCTATCAATGGAATAAAGGTGATAATACATACACTATCTCTTCTATCAAGGGAATAATGGTAATTATGATTACAATAACTCATATATCAATGGAACATAGGTGATGATAAAACTATCTCTTGTATGAATGGAACAAATGTGATGATAAATACACCATCACCTCTATCAATGGAACGAAGGTGAGGATAAATACACTATCTCCTCTATCAATGGAATAAGGGTGATAATACATACACTATTTCTTCTATCAATGGAATAATGGTTATAATAAATAAAATATCTCTTCTATCAATGGAACAAATGTGATAATAAATACAATATCTCCTCTATCAATGGAATAAATGTGATAACAAATACAATATCTCCTCTTTGAATGGAATCAAGGTAATAATAAATACTCTATGTCTTCTATGAATGGAATAAAGGTGATAATAAATACACTATCTCTTCTATGAATGGAATAAGGGTGATAATAAATACACTATCTCCTCTATCAATGGAATAAAGGTGATAATACATACACTATTTCTTCTATCAATGGAATAATGGTTATAGTAAATACAATATCTCTTCTATGAATGGAATAAAGGTGATAATAAATACACTATCTCCTCTATCAATGGAATAAAGGTGATAATACATACACTATTTCTTCTATCAATGGAATAAAGGTGATAATACATACAATATCTCCTCTATCAATGGAATAAAGGTGATAATACATACACTATCTCTTCTATCAAGGGAATAATGGTAATTATGATTACAATAACTCATATATCAATGGAACAGAGGTGATGATAAAACTATCTCTTGTATGAATGGAACAAATGTGATGATAAATACACCATCACCTCTATCAATGGAACGAAGGTGAGGATAAATACACTATCTCCTCTATCAATGGAATAAGGGTGATAATACATACACTATTTCTTCTATCAATGGAATAATGGTTATAATAAATAAAATATCTCTTCTATCAATGAAACAAAGGTGATAATAAATACAATATCTCCTCTATCAATGGAATAAAGGTGATAATACATACACTATTTCTTCTATCAATGGAATAATGGTTATAATAAATATAATATCGCTTCTATGAATGGAATAAAGGTGATAATAAATACTCTATCTCCTCTATCAATGGAATTAAGGTAATAATAAATACACTATCTCCTTTATCAATGGAACAGAGGTGATGATAAAACTATCTCCTCTATCATTGGAACAAATGTGATGATAAATACAATATCTCCTCTATCAATGGAACGAAGGTGAGGATAAATACACTATCTCCTCTATCAATGGAATAAAGGTGATAATACATACACCATTTCTTCTATCAATGGAATAATGGCTATAATAAATACAATATCTCTTCTATGAATGGAATAAAGGTGATAATAAATACAATATATCCTCTATCAATGGAACACATGTTATAATAAATACACTATCTCTTCTATGAATGGAATAAAGGTGATAATAAATACACTATCTCCTCTATCAATGGAATTAAGGTAATAATAAATACACTATCTCCTTTATCAATGGAACAGAGGTGATGATAAAACTATCTCCTCTATCAATGGAACAAATGTGATGATAAATACACTATCACCTCTATCAATGGAACGAAGGTGAGGATAAATACACTATCTCCTCTATCAATGGAATAAAGGTGATAGTACATACACTATTTCTTCTATCTATGGAATAATGGTTATAATAAATACAATATCTCTTCTATCAATGGAACAAAGGTGATAATAAATACAATATCTCCTCTATCAATGGAATAAATGTGATAATAAATACAATATCTCCTCTTTCAATGGAATCAAGGTAATAATAAATACTCTATCTCTTCTACGAATGGAATAAAGGTGATAATAAATACACTATCTCTTCTATGAATGGAATAAAGGTGATAATAAATACACTATCTCCTCTATCAATGGAATAAAGGTGATAATACATACACTATTTCTTCTATCAATGGAATAATGGTTATAGTAAATACAATATATCCTCTATGAATGGAATAAAGGTGATAATAAATACACTATCTCCTCTATCAATGGAATAGAGGTGATAATAAATACACTATTTCTTCTATCAATGGAACAAAGGTGATAATAAATACAATATCTCCTCTATCAATGGAATAAATGTGATAATATATACACTATCTCCTCTATCAATGGAATCAAAGTAATAATAAATACACTATCTCTTCTATGAATGGAATAAAGGTGATAATAAATACACTATTTCTTCTATCAATGGAACAAAGGTGATAATAAATACAATATCTCCTCTATCAATGGAATAAATGTGATAATATATACACTATCTCCTCTATCAATGGTATAAAGCTAATAATAAATACACTATCTCCTCTATCAATGGAATAAAGGTGATAATACATACACTATCTCTTCTATCAATGGAATAATGGTTATAATGGTTACAATATCTCTTCTATCAAGGGAATAATGGTAATTATGATTACAATAACTCATATATCAATGGAATCAAGGTAATAATAAATACACTTTCTCCTCTATCAATGGAACAG
Source organism: Chaetoderma sp. LZ-2023a (assembly GCA_034401795.1). Taxonomy (NCBI): domain Eukaryota; kingdom Metazoa; phylum Mollusca; class Caudofoveata; order Chaetodermatida; family Chaetodermatidae; genus Chaetoderma; species Chaetoderma sp. LZ-2023a. The sequence continues at coordinate 39,871,720 of CM067359.1, forward strand.
AGGTGATGATAAAACTATCTCCTCTATCAATGGCACAAATGTGATACTAAATACACTATCTCCCCTATCAATGGAATAAAGGTGATGATAAATACACTATCACCTCTATCATTGGAGCAAATGTGATGAGAAATACAGTCTCTCCTCTATCACTGGAATAAATGTGATAATAAATACACTATCTCTTCTATCAATGGAATGATGGTTATAATAAATACAATATCTCCTCTATCAATGAAATAAATGTGATAATACATACACTATCTCTTCTATCAATGGAATAATGGTTATAATAAATACAATATCTCCTCTATCCATGGAACAAAGGTGATAATAAATAAACTATCTCCTCTATCAATGGAATGATGGGTATAATAAATACACTGTCTCCTCTATCAATGAAATAAATGTGATAATACATACACTATCTCTTCTATCAATGGAGTAATGGTTATAATAAATACAATATCTCCTCTATCAATGGAACAAAGGTGATAATAAATAAACTATCTCCTCTATCAATGGAATAAAGGTGATAATACATATACTATCTCTTCTATCAATGGAATAATGGTTATAATAAATACAATATCTTCTCTATCAATGGAACAACGGTGATAATAAATACAATATATCCTCTATCAATGGAACAAATGTTATAATAAATACACTATCTCTTCTATGAATGGAATAAAGGTGATAATACATACACTATCTCTTCTATCAATGGAATAATGGTTATAATAAATACAATATATCCTCTATCAATGGAACACATGTTATCATAAATACACTATCTCTTCTATGAATGGAATAAAGGTGATAATAAATACACTATCTCCTCTATCAATGGAATTAAGGTAATAATAAATACACTATCTCCTTTATCAATGGAACAGAGGTGATGATAAAACTATCTCCTCTATCACTGGAACAAATGTGATGATAAATACACTATCACCTCTATCAATGGAACGAAGGTGAGGATAAATACACTATCTCCTCTATCAATGGAATAAAGGTGATAATACATACACTATTTCTTCTATCTATGGAATAATGGTTATAATAAATACAATATCTCTTCTATCAATGGAACAAACGTGATAATAAATACAATATATCCTCTATCAATGGAATAAATGTGATAATAAATACAATATCTCTTCTTTCAATGGAATCAAGGTAATAATAAATACACTATCTCTTCTATGAATGGAATAAAGGTGATAATACATACACTATCTTTTCTATGAATGGAATAAACGTGATAATAAATACACTATTTCTTCTATCAATGGAATAATGGTTATAGTAAATACAATATATCCTCTATCAATGGAATAAATGTGATAATAAATACACTATCTCCTCTATCAATGGAATCAAGGTAATAATAAATACACTATCTCCTCTATCAATGGAATAAAGGTGATAATAAATACACTATTTCTTCTATCAATGGAATAAAGGTGATAATAAATACAATATCTCCTCTATCAATGGAATAAATGTGATAATAAATACACTATCTCCTCTATCAATGGAATCAAGGTAATAATAAATACACTATCTCTTCTATGAATGGAATAAAGGTGATAATAAATACACTATCTCCTCTATCAATGGTATAAAGCTAATAATAAATACACTATCTCCTCTATCAATGGAATAAAGGTGATAATACATACACTATCTCTTCTATCAATGGAATAATGGTTATAATGGTTACAATATCTCTTCTATCAAGGGAATAATGGTAATTATGATTACAATAACTCATATATCAATGGAATCAAGGTAATAATAAATACACTTTCTCCTCTATCAATGGAACAGAGGTGATGATAAAACTATCTCCTCTATCAATGGAACAAATGTGATGATAAATACACTATCACCTCTATCAATGGAACAAATGTGATGATAAATACACTAGCGCCTCTATCAGTGGATTAACGGTGATAACAATATCTCCCCTATCAATGGCACAAAGGTGATACTAAATACACTATCTCCCCTATCAATGGAATAAAGGTGATAATAAATACACTATCACCTCTATCATTGGAGCAAATGTGATGAGAAATACAGTCTCTCCTCTATCACTGGAATAAATGTGATAATAAATACACTATCTCTTTTATCAATGGAATGATGGTTATAATAAATACAATATCTCCTCTATCAATGAAATAAATGTGATAATACATACACTATCTCTTCTATCAATGGAATAATGGTTATAATAAATACACTATCTCCTCTATCAATGGAACAAAGGTGATAATAAATAAACTATCTCCTCTATCAATGGAATGATGGTTATAATAAATACACTATCTCCTCTATCAATGGAATAACGGTGATAATACATATGCTATCTCTTCTATCAATGGAATAATGGTTATAATAAATACAATATCTTCTCTATCAATGGAACAACGGCGATAATAAATACAATATATCCTCTATCAATGGAACAAATGTTATAATAAATACACTATCTCTTCTATGAATGGAATTAAGGTAATAATAAATACACTATCTCCTTTATCAATGGAACAGAGGTGATGATAAAACTATCTCCTTTATCAATGGAACAGAGGTGATGATAAAACTATCTCCTCTATCAATGGAACAAATGTGATGATAAATACACTATCACCTCTATCAATGGAACGAAGGTGAGGATAAATACACTATCTCCTCTATCAATGGAATAAAGGTGATAGTACATACACTATTTCTTCTATCTATGGAATAATGGTTATAATAAATACAATATCTCTTCTATCAATGGAACAAAGGTGATAATAAATACAATATCTCCTCTATCAATTGAATAAATGTGATAATAAATACAATATCTCCTCTTTCAATGGAATCAAGGTAATAATAAATACTCTATCTCTTCTACGAATGGAATAAAGGTGATAATAAATACACTATCTCTTCTATGAATGGAATAAAGGTGATAATAAATACACTATCTCCTCTATCAATGGAATAAAGGTGATAATAAATACACTATTTCTTCTATCAATGGAATAATGGTTATAGTAAATACAATATATCCTCTATGAATGGAATAAAGGTGGTAATAAATACACTATCCCCTCTATCAATGGAATAAAGGTGATAATAAATACACTATTTCTTCTATCAATGGAACAAAGGTGATAATAAATACCATATCTCCTCTATCAATGGAATAAATGTGATAATATATACACTATCTCCTCTATCAATGGGATCAAGGTAATAATAAATACACTATCTCTTCTATGAATGGAATAAAGGTGATAATAAATACACTATTTCTTCTATCAATGGAACAAAGGTGATAATAAATACAATATCTCCTCTATCAATGGAATAAATGTGATAATATATACACTATCTCCTCTATCAATGGTATAAAGCTAATAATAAATACACTATCTCCTCTATCAATGGAATAAAGGTGATAATACATACACTATCTCTTCTATCAATGGAATAATGGTTATAATTGTTACAATATCTCTTCTATCAAGGGAATAATGGTAATTATGATTACAATAACTCATATATCAATGGAATCAAGGTAATAATAAATACACTTTCTCCTCTATCAATGGAACAGAGGTGATGATAAAACTATCTCCTCTATCAATGGAACAAATGTGATGATAAATACACCATCACCTCCATCAATGGAACAAATGTGATGATAAATACACTAGCGCCTCTATCAGTGGATTAACGGTGATAACAATATCTCCCCTATCAATGGCACAAAGGTGATACTAAATACACTATCTCCCCTATCAATGGAATAAAGGTGATGATAAATACACTATCACCTCTATCATTGGAGCAAATGTGATGAGAAATACAGTCTCTCCTCTATCACTGGAATAAATGTGATAATAAATACACTATCTCTTCTATCAATGGAATGATGGTTATAATAAATACAATATCTCCTCTATCAATGAAATAAATGTGATAATACATACACTATCTCTTCTATCAATGGAATAATGGTTATAATAAATACAATATCTCCTCTATCCATGGAACAAAGGTGATAATAAATAAACTATCTCCTCTATCAATGGAATGATGGTTATAATAAATACACTGTCTCCTCTATCAATGAAATAAATGTGATAATACATACACTATCTCTTCTATCAATGGAGTAATGGTTATAATAAATACAATATCTCCTCTATCAATGGAACAAAGGTGATAATAAATAAACTATCTCTTCTATGAATGGAATAAAGGTGATAATAAATACACTATCCCCTCTATCAATGGAATTAAGGTAATAATAAATACACTATCTCCTTTATCAATGGAACAGAGGTGATGATAAAATTATCTCCTCTATCAATGGAACAAATGTGATGATAAATACACTATCACCTCTATCAATGGAACGAAGGTGAGGATAAATACACTATCTCCTCTATCAATGGAATAAAGGTGATAATACATACACTATTTCTTCTATCTATGGAATAATGGTTATAATAAATACAATATCTCTTCTATCAATGGAACAAACGTGATAATAAATACAATATATCCTCTATCAATGGAATAAATGTGATAATAAATACAATATCTCTTCTTTCAATGGAATCAAGGTAATAATAAATACACTATCTCTTCTATGAATGGAATAAAGGTGATAATACATACACTATCTTTTCTATGAATGGAATAAAGGTGATAATAAATACACTATTTCTTCTATCAATGGAATAATGGTTATAGTAAATACAATATATCCTCTATCAATGGAATAAATGTGATAATAAATACACTATCTCCTCTATCAATGGAATCAAGGTAATAATAAATACACTATCTCCTCTATCAATGGAATAAAGGTGATAATAAATACACTATTTCTTCTATCAATGGAACAAAGGTGATAATAAATACAATATCTCCTCTATCAATGGAATAAATGTGATAATAAATACACTATCTCCTCTATCAATGGAATCAAGGTAATAATAAATACACTATCTCTTCTATGAATGGAATACAGGTGATAATAAATACACTATCTCCTCTATCAATGGTATAAAGCTAATAATAAATACACTATCTCCTCTATCAATGGAATAAAGGTGATAATACATACACTATCTCTTCTATCAATGGAATAATGGTTATAATGGTTACAATATCTCTTCTATCAAGGGAATAATGGTAATTATGATTACAATAACTCATATATCAATGGAATCAAGGTAATAATAAATACACTTTCTCCTCTATCAATGGAACAGAGGTGATGATAAAACTATCTCCTCTATCAATGGAACAAATGTGATGATAAATACACTATCACCTCTATCAATGGAACAAATGTGATGATAAATACACTAGCGCCTCTATCAGTGGATTAACGGTGATAACAATATCTCCCCTATCAATGGCACAAAGGTGATACTAAATACACTATCTCCCCTATCAATGGAATAAAGGTGATAATAAATACACTATCACCTCTATCATTGGAGCAAATGTGATGAGAAATACAGTCTCTCCTCTATCACTGGAATAAATGTGATAATAAATACACTATCTCTTCTATCAATGGAATGATGGTTATAATAAATACAATATCTCCTCTATCAATGAAATAAATGTGATAATACATACACTATCTCTTCTATCAATGGAATAATGGTTATAATAAATACACTATCTCCTCTACCAATGGAACAAAGGTGATAATAAATAAACTATCTCCTCTATCAATGGAATGATGGTTATAATAAATACACTATCTCCTCTATCAATGGAATAACGGTGATAATACATATGCTATCTCTTCTATCAATGGAATAATGGTTATAATAAATACAATATCTTCTCTATCAATGGAACAACGGCGATAATAAATACAATATATCCTCTATCAATGGAACAAATGTTATAATAAATACACTATCTCTTCTATGAATGGAATTAAGGTAATAATAAATACACTATCTCCTTTATCAATGGAACAGAGGTGATGATAAAACTATCTCCTTTATCAATGGAACAGAGGTGATGATAAAACTATCTCCTCTATCAATGGAACAAATGTGATGATAAATACACTATCACCTCTATCAATGGAACGAAGGTGAGGATAAATACACTATCTCCTCTATCAATGGAATAAAGGTGATAGTACATACACTATTTCTTCTATCTATGGAATAATGGTTATAATAAATACAATATCTCTTCTATCAATGGAACAAAGGTGATAATAAATACAATATCTCCTCTATCAATGGAATAAATGTGATAATAAATACAATATCTCCTCTTTCAATGGAATCAAGGTAATAATAAATACTCTATCTCTTCTACGAATGGAATAAAGGTGATAATAAATACACTATCTCTTCTATGAATGGAATAAAGGTGATAATAAATACACTATTTCTTCTATCAATGGAATAATGGTTATAGTAAATACAATATATCCTCTATCAATGGAATAAATGTGATAATAAATACACTATCTCCTCTATCAATGTATTCAAGGTAATAATAAATACACTATCTCTTCTATGAATGGAATAAAGGTGATAATAAATACACTATCTCCTCTATCAATGGAATAAAGGTGATAATAAATACACTATTTCTTCTATCAATGGAACAAATGTGATAATAAATACAATATCTCCTCTATCAATGGAATAAATGTGATAATATATACACTATCTCCTCTATCAATGGAATCAAGGTAATAATAAATACACTATCTCTTCTATGAATGGAATAAAGGTGATAATAAATACACTATTTCTTCTATCAATGGAACAAAGGTGATAATAAATACAATATCTCCTCTATCAATGGAATAAATGTGATAATATATACACTATCTCCTCTATCAATGGTATAAAGCTAATAATAAATACACTATCTCCTCTATCAATGGAATAAAGGTGATAATACATACACTATCTCTTCTATCAATGGAATAATGGTTATAATGGTTACAATATCTCTTCTATCAAGGGAATAATGGTAATTATGATTACAATAACTCATATATCAATGGAATCAAGGTAATAATAAATACACTTTCTCCTCTATCAATGGAACAGAGGTGATGATAAAACTATCTCCTCTATCAATGGAACAAATGTGATGATAAATACACCATCACCTCCATCAATGGAACAAATGTGATGATAAATACACTAGCGCCTCTATCAGTGGATTAACGGTGATAACAATATCTCCCCTATCAATGGCACAAAGGTGATACTAAATACACTATCTCCCCTATCAATGGAATAAAGGTGATAATAAATACACTATCACCTCTATCATTGGAGCAAATGTGATGAGAAATACAGTCTCTCCTCTATCACTGGAATAAATGTGATAATAAATACACTATCTCTTCTATCAATGGAATGATGGTTATAATAAATACAATATCTCCTCTATCAATGAAATAAATGTGATAATACATACACTATCTCTTCTATCAATGGAATAATGGTTATAATAAATACAATATCTCCTCTATCCATGGAACAAAGGTGATAATAAATAAACTATCTCCTCTATCAATGGAATGATGGTTATAATAAATACACTGTCTCCTCTATCAATGAAATAAATGTGATAATACATACACTATCTCTTCTATCAATGGAGTAATGGTTATAATAAATACAACATCTCCTCTATCAATGGAACAAAGGTGATAATAAATAAACTATCTCCTCTATCAATGGAATAAAGGTGATAATACATATACTATCTCTTCTATCAATGGAATAATGGTTATAATAAATACAATATCTTCTCTATCAATGGAACAACGGTGATAATAAATACAATATATCCTCTATCAATGGAACAAATGTTATAATAAATACACTATCTCTTCTATGAATGGAATAAAGGTGATAATACATACACTATCTCTTCTATCAATGGAATAATGGTTATAATAAATACAATATATCCTCTATCAATGGAACACATGTTATCATAAATACACTATCTCTTCTATGAATGGAATAAAGGTGATAATAAATACACTATCTCCTCTATCAATGGAATTAAGGTAATAATAAATACACTATCTCCTTTATCAATGGAACAGAGGTGATGATAAAACTATCTCCTCTATCAATGGAACAAATGTGATGATAAATACACTATCACCTCTATCAATGGAACGAAGGTGAGGATAAATACACTATCTCCTCTATCAATGGAATAAAGGTGATAATACATACACTATTTCTTCTATCTATGGAATAATGGTTATAATAAATACAATATCTCTTCTATCAATGGAACAAACGTGATAATAAATACAATATATCCTCTATCAATGGAATAAATGTGATAATAAATACAATATCTCTTCTTTCAATGGAATCAAGGTAATAATAAATACACTATCTCTTCTATGAATGGAATAAAGGTGATAATACATACACTATCTCTTCTATGAATGGAATAAAGGTGATAATAAATACGCTATCTCCTCTATCAATGGAATACAGGTTATAGTAAATACAATATCTCCTCTATCAATGGTATAGATGTGATAATACATACACTATCACTTCTATCAATGGAATAATGGTTATAATGGTTACAATATCTCTTCTATCAATGGAATGATGGTTATAATGGTTACAATATCTCTTCTATCAAGGGAATAATGGTAATTATGATTACAATAACTCATATATCAATGGAATCAAGGTAATACTAAATACACTTTCCCATCTATCAATGGAACAGAGGTGATGATAAAACTATCTCCTCTATCAATGGAACAAATGTGATGATAAATACACCATCACCTCTATCAATGGAACAAATGTGATGATAAATACACTAGCGCCTCTATCAGTAGATTAACGGTGATAACAATATCTCCCCTATCAATGGCACAAAGGTGATACTAAATACACTATCTCCCCTATCAATGGAATAAAGGTGTTAATAAATACACTATCACCTCTATCAATGGAATAATGGTTATAGTAAATACAGTCTCTCCTCTATCACTGGAATAAATGTGATAATAAATACACTATCTCTTCTATCAATGGAATGATGGTTATAATAAATACAATATCTCCTCTATCAATGGAATAAAGGTGATAATACATACACTATTTCTTCTATCAATGGAATAATGGTTATAATAAATACAATCTCTCCTCTATCAATGGAACAAAGGTGATAATAAATACAATATCTCCCCTATCAATGGCACAAAGGTGATAATAAATACACTATCTCCTCTATTAACGGAATAAAGATAATAATAAATATACTATCTCATCTATCAATGGAACAGAGGTGATGATAAATACACTAGCTCCTCTATCAATTGAACAAATGTGATGATAAATACACTATATCCTATATCCATGGAATCAAGGTAATAATAAATATACTATATCATCTATCAATGGAACAGAGGTGATGATAAAACACTATCTCCTCTATCAAAGGAACAAATGTGATGATAAATACACTATCACCTCTCTAAATAGAACAAATGTGATGATAAATAGCTCCTCTATCAATGGAACAAATGTGATGATAAATACACTATCTCCTCTATCAATGGAATAATGGTTAAAATAAATACAATATCTTCTCTATCATTGGAACAAATGTGTTCATAAATACACTATCTCCTCTATCAATGGAATAAAGTGTATACATATAACCTTATTGTTGACACAAGTAAACTTTTAGTAGAATTTAATAAATTTCAACCTATATTGCCACAAATGATTGTGCCTTGCATGCAAAAATATATTTCATAAATTTCAGCTCTCACCATCTTTTCAATTCCTAAGGTCCCAGTAAATACACCAACACAACTACTCAAACCATACCATACTTAGAGACATGTGGCATTTCAATGCATGTGTAATGTTCGCCTTCCTCAGATCTTGAAGCTCTATGCATGGGAGCAGTCCTTCATAGATAAGGTTGATGCCATCAGGAACCAGGAACTTATTCTCCTGCGGAGAGGTCTTCTGATAAACGCATACAACATATTTTGCTGGAATTTAACACCTAGTTTGGTATGTCTAGCAGAAGTATAGCCATTTATTACCCCTCAGTAAAGTCATATGGTCATATGCTGTTATTTGATTGGTTAAGATCAATGATGCATGGTTTGGTATTTACCCCCACGTGAGGGCAATACTACACGGTATAACCACTGTGAACATCGTGTTTTAGTCTTAATGTGCAGATTAATTATGACGTAACAAGTGTCAATGACGAAGATGTATTCTGAAATTGGCGTCATAAAGTGTTGAAAATTGGCAATATTTAAGGGAAGATAAAACCTCTCTCTCTCTCTCCATCCTTGACCCCCCCCCACCCGCTCTCTCATGCTTATTCTCTCGCTGACATCTGAGTCATAATAAATTCGTTACACCAGTGTTTTTTGCGGGGTTCGGTGGGGTAGGTGGGGTTGTACAGGCTAATAACAGCCGTGCAAACAAATATATTTCCCTTGCTGCGCTCGGGAAATACAACGTTTGCATGTGTGGTAACAGTCTGTACCCCCTCCAAAACACTGATGTAACTAATATTACATTTGGAGGCGTAAGTTTCCAGAATCTCAATCTCAGTGTACCTCTCAGGTGAACTGTTAAAAATTTTAAAGATATTTTTACAGATCGACAGCAAAAGCTTAAAGCAAATTTAGTTTCAAAATATTCAACAGAATACATATTAAATTGTAAGTGAGTTTTTGCATTTAGCCATTCATGTTCAAATGAATAGATTATGAGCTATGCATCATACATATGTGACAAGCAAAGCCATGCACACATTTCTAATTAACAATGTAATGGGCGCTGTATGCAGATGATAAAATTATGTAAATATAAGCAAATACTAGTTACCTCGTA